>CAMZMU010000100.1:14972574-15285420 GCA_947311845.1 Poa pratensis | reverse complement strand
TTGGAACTCACAGCAACTTTCACAACGAGTACATCTGGTTTGAAGTAGTAGATTTCCAAAGCCCATATCATGCATTGTTTGGCAGAACAACGTTTGCAAAATTCATGGCAAGGCCGTGCTACGTGTACCTGAAACACAAGATACCTAGCCCACGTGGAGTAATCACAGTTGAAGGTGACAGGCAAATAGCAATGGAATGCGAAGAAGGCGATAGAGCCATGGCGAAAGCCACGTGTGTCGGAAGGATTACTAGTCCACGAGCCTCGGCAAAACTTCGACGACATCGTAGAAGGAAGGAGGCACCTACCAGACCTGCGACTCAAGCTAACAGCTAATCGGGAGGCAAGAAAAGCAAAAGCCGCCGAGCAGCAGAAAAATAAGCAAGGCTTTAAGTGCCTTTGAGGCGGTTCTTCATAAGCCGCACTACATCATGAGCCGTGTCATGCGACTCAACATGAGCCACCCAGGGTTCAAGTATCATCAAAGCTACCTAGAGCTATCGTCACAGCTATTGCAGCTGATTATCACATTTACACCTAATTAGAGCTGGTTATCATTCAAGTTACTTAGAGCTCATCACAGCTATTGCAGCTGATTATCACATTTACAGCTAATTAGAGCTGGTTATCATTCAAGTTACTTAGAGCTCGTCACGGCTATTGCAGCTGATTATATCAAAAATCGATCGCAACCTACGTGCGATCGTACCCAAAAGTGTATTACACATTGTATCAAAAATCGAGTGCCACTTACGTGCGGTCGTACTATGATTTTGAAATAAAGCCGGTACCTCTGCTATGCGGGGGTCGTCGTTTCGCCTCAAACTACCAATTGGGCTGAGTCTTTTATTTTATTTATCATTGGTTCCTCGAGGGCTTCGATGCTCTATGAGCTCAGCTTACTACCTTGGAATCGCCAACTTACTGGCATTTTTTCTTGATTATACTCAGCTTTAGATCGGATGCGACTCGCCATATGTGACTAAAGTACCGGCATGTGGCGTCAATCAAGTTTGAATGCCTATCATGGACTTTCTCGACCCTGAACACACATTTAGCCTGGGAAATACTGAGCCACGTGAGGGCCTGACGAAGGAATTGAGACAAATCAAAAGGACCCGCGTACGTGGTCATATTTCGTGCTACTCAGAGTGCAAAAACATCGATCATCATATCATGCGAGACCTGCCTATAGGTCGCAACAATATTGCTTAATGGCAATTATATCATGTGAGTCCAGCCTATAGGTCACAACATTGTACTACTTATAGTACCAAACATCGTACTTCTTATAGTACCAACATTATTACAAGCCACTCAGGGCTGAATTGATATAACATTGTTTTTTGTCTCACTTTTTCCTAGCTTTGTGCTTGCGAGATGGCGGCATTGGGGGCTTCCCTGACTTATCTGCGGAAGCAGTGGCAAGAGACTCGCTTGATATAACAGCCGCAGATGAGCCTGTTGCGCCTAGAGGAGAACTTGTACCCTCAGAAGTCGCCGGCGTGGTTGAAGTGGTTGGCAGCTTTTCAAATTTCTTACCATCAGGATGATACATCCGTTGGTAAGTCGCCAGATCCACCCCTTCAACAAGCTGAGTACCATATCCACGCATGCTCTTCCAAGTCGCAAGATATTCGTCTAGCGGGAACTCTGTGACATCTGATTTCTTCTACGGCCCACCCTGAGACACCTTTGCAGCATCGAAGGGAGGGATAATAGGTCTTTGCCAATGCAAGCACATGAGTCGCACCAGCACGAGCAGAAGACTCCTTCCAGTCGGCAAGATAATGCATCGCCTTGGATAACCTCTTCAACAAACCATCACCAGTGGACGGCACAGGCTTGGAAGGCAGGATCTTTGCGGCCAGCTGCTTCATGGAGTCGCAGGATTTCCTCTTAAACTCACGAATATGGTTCAGCTGCTCCTGCGTGCATTCAAGAACAGGAGGGGAGTCATCACCTGCAGATAACATGGCCAAATTATTAATACTCCGCTGATCAGAAGTGAGGCACAAAGCAAACATGAAATCTTACCAGAAAGTTCTTGGGTGATGATGGTGACAAGACCATAGACAAGGTTGGCAGAGTCAGAAAGTTTCTTAAGCTCCTTGGTCTGCTTGGCCAGGTCCTTCTCTAGTTCACCAATTTTGACAGCCTTAAGTCGCGCATCTTCGTTTACTTCTGCAAGGGCGTCTTTCTGGGCATTGATTTGGAGGTCTTGTTCCTTAATCCTCTTCTGGGTCTTGTCCTCAACATTTTTGAGCCGCAGCTCGGCTGACTTGGCCTGCTCAGCAAGGTTATAATTCTGGTCGGAGAGGTCCCCGATTCTTTGATCCTTTTTCTTGAGTTCATCCTCACGTTGGGCAAGGATGCCTTGAAGCCGCTCAACTTCTGCAGGAGCTTGCTGGAGATTGAGTTCCAGTGCCATCTTCTCACTCATAACAGCCTACAATTCTTCCTGCAAAACATGCCAGAGAATCATGAAACATCAGTTGGCAGTGAGGAGAAACAAGTCAAAACAAAGGATCAAGCCTTCCCTTCTTACAAAGCAAAGCCTCGATCCTTGGGGGCTAGAGATACATTTGACATAACACAAGAAGTGGTTGATTTATCACCTTATAAGCTGTAGATAAATGAAGCAACGCTTCGCGCAGCTCAGCCGAGTGCTTGTCATTAGCCGCAAGAATGGTCCACGCCAATTGCTCAGCGCGGCTATCTGTTGATTGGCCTACAGAAGAAGAGGGCGGAGCCCCTCCATGTGGCACAAGCTACATCTGGTTGTAGTCAGGTTTAGAAACCAGCGGCTTAACCGGAAACTCTTGAAGGCCCTCCGTGGCCTGATCAGTAACGTCCTCAACACGAGGATGAGCTTCTTCCTTGTCTCGGACGGAGGCAGCAGCAGTTCCGTCCCCAGAGCCACCTCTGGGCTGGTAGCGTCAGAAGACGCGCCCAAAGGCACGTCATCAGTGGTAGCAATGCCTTCTTTTGTGGCGGCTTCATCAGGAGCATCAGTCGCAGGAGGCGGCTCAACAACAGCTTCAGAAATTGCGGCAATGTCAGCCGCGTCCTCAGCATCAACTTTTGACCTGCAAGCAGAATATAATATAGCAAGTAGACAAATAATAGCACCGATGGAAGAAGCATACGAAATGAGCACTAACCCTGGTGCCACCTTGATGTCAAGAGCAAGATTGTCGCTCGAAGGAGACGACAGAGTCTGAAGCCCGGAATCTGCAAAAGAGGAAAAGGCTGTTGATACCCGATGACGTAGTTTACGTCAAAAGAATATGGGTTAGGTTGAGACTCCAAGTGCAGAGTGTATAGTATAGGAAAGACTATTTTCCCCACGAGGGATGACTCGAGGGTTTATATCGAACTCTCGGGGAACCAGTAGTGAAAGGTTTATCTTCTTATCCTTCTCTTGAAAACCTACAAAACAAAGTAAATTGTTTTGTGCCCTCAACCTCACCAAGTGGTTGTCAAGCACAAGGTGTGAGTATGATATGAAAAGATAATAAATGCAAAACAATAAATGAATATGCAATGATGATAAATAAATATGCAAGGATGGTGAAACAATGATGGATGATATTTTTGGGTTTTGTATTGTGAATGCAAGATGTAAAAGTGTTTTTGTATTTTCGGATTTTTAAATGGAAGAAAATGGAAAATGCTTAAAACTGTTGGAAAGGTGTTTCTTATGATTAAAAATGGACCGGGGTTCATGGTTTCACAAATGCACTCTCTCTTTAATAAAGTGGTAGATAATGGAACACTAGAATTGATATATTAGATTGCAACAAAAAGGTTTCATGACAAGTTACTAATTATATGGGCATCACGTCCTAACATAGAGATCTTTTGTTTATTAATCTCTCTTATACTCCACTAAGATGGGAATTAAATCGAGTCATCCCAGTATTAAGATAAATCAGAGTATAGCATTAAGTTCTATGACATGAAGTTAAAATAAGAACATGCTAGATCTAGTCATGGAGAAGTGGCAAGGTCACCCCCACATCTCTGGTAGCAAGGTATTTTTCTTTATCCCTAGTGAGGCAACAAAGTAAGGTAAAGTACCCAAGTGGATCGCGGAACTTCTGTCACTTTCACCGCACTAGCCACCCCCCGTTACTCCATCTAATGCACACGTTCCCCCTCACACGCTCTCATACACAAGTCTGATCAAAACAAGTAAACAAAAACGGGGTACATAATATGCATCTACTTTCATAACTGAAACGAAACTATTACAATCTCAAACAGATATTAACTCATAAAAAGATCCACCACAAAGATATTACATAGATGACCGTAATCATGTTCAGCAGCTCATACGGTGCTAATTAGTGAAGCTCAAAGACAGGAGAGATACATAAGTTACTTCCACAAACCCATAGTCCAGTGGTGGACTAGTCCTTCTTCATCATGGAGACGGTGGAGAAGTCGTTGGAGAAGATGGAGACCACGCCGGCAGCGCCCCGGCGGAGTTTTCCCCCTCCAATCTGCAGCTCCAGGTCTCTGTTTCATGGTTTTGTGTTTCTGCGGCGCTCTCTTCCGAAAGCCGTCGGGGGACTATTTTTATAGTCGTTTTTAGGTCAAGACGAAGGCACGGAGATGAAAACGGATGGCATCGGAGCAACGAGGGGGGAGAGAGGTGCTCTCACGCGGCCAGGGAATCTGGCCGCGTGGGACCCCCCAAAATCCTCCTCGTACTTCCTTTCGTGCGCTTCCTTGGCTCCTACGCTTTGTTCCTTCCAAAAAATGATCCCCGCAAAATATTAGGTCATTTGGACGTCGTTTGGGTCCCTGAAACATCAAAATATAGAAAATAGGGTTTTCTGCCAGTGCAAGATTAATTCCAGAAAAATAGGGAAACTATGAAATATTCCCAAAATCAATATAAAACAATGATATAACCCTTAGATGATGCAAATATGATTGAAATATAAGTAATACAATGCAAAGTTCATGTATGCATTTTACATGCATCAACATCCCCAAGCTTAACCTATACTCGTCCTCGAGTATGAAGGTGATAAAACTAACATGGACTTTGCTTTTTAATACTATCAATGGATATCAAAGATGATTACTATTGCTACATAGAGTCAAATGATTCATTCTCAAAGGAGTAGCAATATACAAGATAGATTATGAAGTGATATCAAATATTCAATGTAAGGATGTTCAATGATAATTCACAAAGTGTAACATAGAAGAAAGTACTATGGACCAAGTGTATGCATAATGAAAAGTAAAAACATCCTATAATGGTCATGGAGTATTCTTGTAAATCTGA
This sequence comes from Poa pratensis, assembly GCA_947311845.1. Lineage (NCBI taxonomy): Eukaryota > Viridiplantae > Streptophyta > Magnoliopsida > Poales > Poaceae > Poa > Poa pratensis. Next base: position 15,280,116 of record CAMZMU010000100.1, on the reverse strand, counting down.
ATATAAAAGGTGGACACTTTGGAAAGATAGATAAATAAGTAGAGGTAAAACATGAATAAGTTTTATCTAGCTTCCAAATGCTTCTACTTAAGTTAAGGTTTGCAATGTGGTATTCATTGGTGTGGAGCTCCCATTACCCCTATCATAGCATCTTGAATGGTTAAGTTGAAAGTGAAAGCAAATATGAGTAGTGTGCTTGACAAAGTATGGGTTGAATGCCTCATGCCCCGTGAATACAAGTACCTCTCCAACTAGCTACTCAACTCGGGCCACATAGCAAGTTCAAGTTAAAGTCATTGCAAGTAATAATAGCGTCATCAAGAGCGTCAACTGGGGTACCTCTTGTCCCAGGACATGGAACAAGCCCATGTCAAAATGACAAGACAAACAAACAAAATGAACAATCTCAACACCTTTTTTATTGACCATTGGTATAGCTTTTATTGTGAGGTGCATCACTGAAGGTTCACTATAGCATGTAAGTAAATTTACACCGTGTATCTCACATGGCTTGGGTTAGCGGCCCAGGTGTCTCTCTATCCATTTATACTCACTCCTCAAACTTACCAAGTTTCCACAATTATTTCACACAATGTTAGGTATCCATAAACAAAAGTACATGATATCAACTAAATATAATTAAGAGCACTGTTGAAAGCTTGCCACGTGACAGCACATATGAGCTAACTCCCAACCAAGACTCTTGTCAAGCACACAACTTCATAATTTTAATCACAATGGTTCATGTTTATTAAGTGCAATAAAAGTAAAGTGTGCATCAAGTTCGTGAGAGCTTTTTAACCAACTTTTCCCATAACAACCAATAACATAAGCATTTTAATTTGGAAACATAGATAATACAATATAACATGATAAACATACTTGGAATAGCATAAAGCTAATAGGTAGATATGGTGGACTCACTGGAAAAACTTTGGTTGAAGGTGTTGGAAAACAAGTTTTTACTTGTTGGAATTTTTGGGCTAGCAAGAGGGAGAAAGTTGACCGTCTAAATGCATGCATAAGTGTCCATAGAACTAATAAATCCATGTTAAACAAAGTAAAGTAACATTCAGCATCAAAACATGAATAAAAGATAGCTCTTGATAAAACACTTGCAAATTAATACTCATTAAAAAGCACATGAATCATGCAACTATATGTTTCTTTTTGAATCAACTCAAACATCCCTTTCCCAATCTTTTTAATAGCATCCAACTTAATTCAACCCAAATTTCCAGTAGCTCTCTCATAACATAAATGAAAAGTGGTGGTCTCACAAATAAAAACCAAACCGAAATAACAAAAAATAAAAGACGCTCCAAGTTTATGCGATAAAGTGCATTGATCGAAAAATAGAAGTTAGACGTGTGCAAACCGAGAGTGTGTTGGTCCAATGGGGTTGTCTTCACATCCCCAAGCTTATGGTCTTCACCATCCTTGGATAGCTCTTGGTGCATCTCCTCTAATCCCTGTGAAAAAACTTCAAAACACCATTTCTCCCATCTCTTTTCTGTGGGGTGACATTAGTAGGCACAAAACAATTGAATTGCTTGCTGCTTGAAATCCTTAAACAAAAGTGTGAAACATGTCCAGAAAGTATATAATATTGTATTCCTTCTCATAAACTCAATTGGATCGAAAAGATTCAACTTGAAAGTTCAAAGAATGCATAAAACAAAATGGGACGGAATCTGTCCAGAAAAACAGCAGTAGCAAAACGCATTTTTTTACCCCACTTAAATATGTCGAAAAAAATCTGAAAAAATTCACGCTTACAGAGGATGAAAAGTTGCAACTACATTTAAAATTTCAGCTCATTCGGAGTTACAGAATAGGAATTAAAAATCATACCGTGCACAGATTCGTGCTGGAATAAAATCTCCGAATACAAATAGCAACTTTTTCAAACCAAAACGGGTAAAACTTGGCACTTTATTAAAAAATCCAGAAACAAAACTAAAAACTAAGTCTCTTGTTACAACAAGAGGACACAAAGAAAATCAAAAATAAAAACAACCGGGTTGCCTCCCGTAAAGCGCTTTCTTTATAGCCATGTAGCTAGGCTTCTTACTTGATATTTATGATGGACGAAGCTCATGAGGGAGCTTGAACGTTGATGTGTCCCTCTTCCTTGGGAAGTGTTCCATGCACTTCTTGTGTGGAAACTGAAACTTCACATTCCCTCCTTTTGAATCAATGATAGCACCTGTGGTACGAAGAAAAGGTCTTCCACGAATAATTGGACTAGAGGTTTTTCCCCATATCCATGATTAGAAAATCAACAGGTACAAATGTCATATGCAACTCTACCATAACATCACTTACTTTTCCTAAAGCATGTTTAATGGAATCATCAGCAAGTGCAAGTTCAATAGAGCATTTTTCAAGATTCTTTAATTCAAGAACTTCATATAATTCTTTAGACAAAACAGAGACACTAGATCCTAGATCTAATATAGCATGGTGTGTCTCTTTTCCAATGGTTACTAGTACTTTGGGAATCCATATATCCCCAAGCTTAGGTGGTATCATAGATTCTTGGTTGTACCTAGCAATCTTTTCTTTTAAAAAGAACCAAAACCTGCTTGGTTAACATTAATGGAAGGATCACTTGCAAATTTTTGTAAGATAGATATTAATTCATGCAAGCTACAATTCTCTAAGTCAAGTAATGGTTCCTTGACTTCACTAAGCATTTTAACTTCCTCAACTTTTCTTTCCCTATTATATAGATTAAATATTTCATGACGGTCATCAAAAACATCTTCGGGCATTTGGGCTTTTTCTAAACTTTCTTTAATTTTCACTTCCAAAAGCAAGCCATCAAGTAAAATATGAGTGTTAGCAGCAGTAGTATTCATAAAAGAACCCTCACATTCTTGAGGAAAGTTCGTAACACTAAATGGCCAAAAAGTACTTTTTCCATTATGCAAGTTTTTATGTGTTTTTAATTTTTTTATGCAAAACTGAAAATAAAATATGCAAACCGAAATATGCAAGACAATAACAAAACAAAATAAAATGATTTGAAGGTAAAGATGGATAAGATGATGCTCACGTAGGTGCAACCTCCCCAAGCTTAGGTGTTTGCACAAGTTGGTGATGAAGTTGACTTTGTTGTGAGATACTCTTCTACTAGTCCTTAGGCAACGGAACCAGAAAGTGTGGTGCGTGGCTTGACACTAGTAGGACAAATCTTTACAGCAATGATTCCCCGGCAACGGCGCCAGAAAACGTCTTGATACCCGATGACATAGTTACCTGCGTCAAAAGAATATGGGTTAGGTTGAGACTCCAAGTGTAGAGTGTATAGTATAGGAAAGACTGTTTTCCCCACGAGGGATGACTCGAGGGTTTATATCGAACTCTCGGGGAACCAGTAGTGAAAATTTATCTTCTTATCCTTCTCTTGAAAACCTACAAAACAAAGTAAATTGTTTTGTGCCCTCAATCTCACCAAGTGGTTGTCAAGCACAAGGTGTGAGTATGATATGAAAAGATAATAAATGCAAAACAATAAATAAATATGCAATGATGATAAATAAATATGCAAGGATGGTGGAAACAATGATGGATGATATTTTTGGGTTTTGTATTGTGAATGCAAGATGTAAAAGTGTTTTTGTATTTTCGGATTTTTAAATGGCAGAAAATGGAAAATGCTTAAAAGTTGTTGGAAAGGTGTTTCTTACGATTAAAAATGGACCGGGGTTCATGGTTTCACAAATGCACTCTCTCTTTAATAAAGTAGTAGATAATGGAACACTAGAATTGACATATTAGATTGCAACAAAAAAGTTTCATGACAAGTTACTAATTATATGGGCATCACGTCCTAACATAGAGATATTTTGTTTATTAATCTCTCTTATACTCCACTAAGATGGGAATTAAATCGAGTTATCCCAGTATTAAGATAAATCAGAGTATAGCATTAAGTTCTATGACATGAAGTTAAAATAAGAACATGCTAGATCTAGTCATGGAGAAGTGGCAAGGTCACCCCCACATCTCTGGTAGCAAGGTATTTTTCTTTATCCCTAGTGAGGCAACAAAGTAAGGTAAAGTACCCAAGTGGATCGCGGAACTTATGTCACTTTCACCGCACTAGCCACCCCCGTTAATCCATCTAATGCACACGTTCCCCCTCACACGCTCTCATACACAAGTCTGATCAAAACAAGTAAACAAGAACGGGGTACATAATATGCATCTACTTTCATAACTGAAACGAAACTATTACAATCTCAAACATATATTAACTCATAAAAAGATCCACCACAAAGATATTACATAGATGACCGTAATCATGTTCAGCAGCTCATACGGTGCTAATTAGTGAAGCTCAAAGAGAGGAGATACATAAGTTACTTCCACAAACCCATAGTCCAGGGGTGGACTACTCCTTCTTCATCATGGAGACGGTGGAGAAGTCGTTGGAGAAGATGGAGACCACGCCGGCAGCGCCCCGCCGGAGTTTTCCCCCTCCAATCTGCAGCTCCAGGTCTCTGTTTCATGGTTTTGTGTTTCTACGGCGCTCTCTTCCGAAAGCCGGGGGACTATTTTATAGTCGTTTTTAGGTCAAGACGAAGGCACGGAGATGAAAACGGATGGCATCGGAGCAACGAGGGGGGAGAGAGGTGCTCTCACGCGGCCAGGGGGACCCCCCAAAATCCTCCTCGGACTTCCTTTCGTGCGCTTCCTTGGCTCCTACGCTTTGTTCCTTCCAAAAAATGATCCCCACAAAATATTAGTCATTTGGACGTCGTTTGGGTCCCTGAAACATCAAAATATAGAAAATAGGGTTTTCTGCCAGTGCAGAGTTAATTCCAAAAAAATAGGGAAACTGTGAAATATTCCCAAAATCAATATAAAACAATGATATAACCCTTATATGTTGCAAATATGATTGAAATATATGTTATACAATGCAAAGTTCATGTATGCATTTTACATGCATCAGCTGTGCATCAGTACATAAAGATACAGAAATAAGATGCTTAGTTAAGAGGAATTACCAGAAGCGACGCCCATATCGTCGTCAGCAAAGGCGGTGGTTCTCATCACGTGCTTAGGACTAGAAGAAGCCGCAGGCCCTGACTGTTTGTGGCGCTTGGTGCTCTCCGGGTTATCAACGGCCTTAATCTCTGGCTCCTTGTGTAACAACCTCTTGGAGGCTCAGCGAGGAGTTGGATCAACCGCAGATGAGTTGATGGCCGCCACAGGGCTTTCATCCTCCTCTAGTTCATCAGAATCGCCATCCGACTCAGCAGTGGCGATGGAGGGGATGTCAACAGTTTCATTGCCCTCCAATTCAGGCAGTAACTTCCTTTTGGGGGCTCGCTTGACAGAAGCAGAGCCCGCGTCAGCCGCAATAATCGACCAATAATTTGCATCAGCCTGATACAATCACAAGCAAAATAAATTGAAGAAAGAGAGGCGATGCGAATGATTGACAAACATGACAATGAGATGGCAAAGGAGGCTACCTCGAAGGGCTTGTTGTTAACACTAAAAAGTGGAAGCCCCACCTTGTCAAAGGAGACCTTCTTTTCCTCAGTCTCGCGGCTAACAAATTCCACCCATTCTTCTGGCTCCCAATCCTTGGCAAATCGACGTCACCAGGAAGGCCGGAGTACTCGATGAAGGGTTGCTTGCGGGGGCTCACGGGCTGGATTCGCCATTTGGTCCAGCAAGCGATTAGGTCGAGGCCAGTTAAGTCGCGACTAACCAGGACACGAATTTTGCCCAATGCCTCGTTGACAAAGGACATGGCGGCTTGCCGAGGTTTGGCCTTCAGTGATTCAGAAGGCACGAAGGCCGTATTGGACCAAGGAGGCAGATGAGTCTCGTTAGCAGGGGAAGTGTCTTGGCAATAAAAGAACGATTTTTGCCAATCTCTGGCTCTGTTGGACACTGCTAATCGAGGGAGGACGGAGTTTTTGTGGCGCTGCAGGGCAATGGTGCCGCATTGAACGTAATCACCACCCTTGGACTCGAGCTGGCTGTTGCAGCTGAAGGAAGCCAGCCACAAGTCGATGCTAGGGTCTGCGTCCAGATAATCCTCACACAGGACATGAAAATTGCTCACCTGGAGCATGGAATTGGGCCCGATATCGTGAAGACGGAGGTTAAACTGCTTCAAGAGGTTGCAGAAGAAGAGCGATCCCAGCGGGATGAACCCGCGATCCACGTGCTCCATGAACATAACCAGTTCGTTGGGCTGGGGGCTCGGCACCACCTCACTACCAGGTGCCCGCCAATGGCATTCCTCCTTTGGGGGCAAGAAGCCCTGCGCAGCAAGCTTTTGGAGGTCCTCTTCTGTCACCCAGGACTTGTCCCAATTGCAGGAGATCCGCCGCAAAGTCTTCTCCTCCACCGGCTTCTTCCCCGCTTGCTTCTTCGGCGCCATCGATTTTTGGCTGATGAGATGGGAGAAATTGGAGCTGGAACAGAAAGAGATGAGGAGGCGGCGCGGCGGGGAATGAATGAGGATGAGGTTGACCTAAGGTCGCAGAACGCTTATAAGCAGAAAATCCCGAAATTGAAGGAACAGTTCGCGCTTGTTGCGTTGAGGGAATCAGTGATCCAAAAAAGAAAAAGGAATATTCCGTCAAGACCGGAGATTGAGCATGAGTCGCGCGCTGTGTCGTGATCTTAAGCCGACATAACTTTGAAGATGAAGATCAGCCAGGACGTTCAGTGTGCGGCTTATCAGCTAAGCAAGGTTAAGTCGTAGGTAGCTATAGGCTCTCCATTTGTGAAGTCCTAGTCGACCTTGGGGGCTAATGTCGGAGGAATACTTAATGGGTTAACCCGCAACCCAATATTATTATGCGGCTCATGGTAAGTTTGTGGCCGCACCATTGATGGGCTTACACGGAGATGGGCCAACCAAGGATCACGACGTGCCAAGGGAAGAATCTAGAAGGTCGAAGATAACTTGACTTGGAAGACACGAAGACGTTTAGTCTCCTAGTAGAACTCCGGCTCATACTTTCCTTGAAGGAAAGGCTTTCCTTGGAACCTAGCGAGCCTCTGTGTATATAAAGAGGACTCGCAGGACTTAGAGGGGGAGAGATACAAGTTCTAAACCCTAGAACATATGGCGACTCGGCATCTCGATCGCCAACCCTTGTAACACCATATTTCAATCAATATCAATCTAGGATAGGTAGGACATAGGTCTTTACCCACATTGAGGGGCCGAACCTAGGTAAATATTGTCTTCTTCGTGCCTTGTGATCTTAAGCTCGGAGACGCTTGACTCGCGCAATCCCCATGCCTACGAAGTTATCGCAATGACATTTGCCGAGATTAACCCACGACACGGCCACCGACGCAGCCGGCCTTGGTCCCGGTCCCGACCCCGGCCTCGGATGAGGCAAGGCCGGGCAGGTGCCCGAGCCAGCCAGCCTCCGCAGCCGGCCATGCCGGCCTCCTACACTTCAACCTTGAACCTCTTGCTGAAAAATTCCTGAAATTCTGCCGGACTTCTCTGCTGAATACCATCTTCAAGAATGACCATGGAGCAAAGTGAAGTGACACGGGGAGATGCAAACATGATGATTTCTTCACACTTCCAATGGAGAAAATCTAAACCCCAAATAAGCAACATTGGATGTGTACCAATATAAAACCAAATAAGTAGGCAATAAAAACTCAAGTAAGACCAACTCTTCATAAAGAAGAGGGCGGTGGCCTAGGCCACCATGTATGAGTTTATGTGGTGTGACACCGCGAAAATATATCTTGGGTTCACCGCCACAACTCGTCATTTAAGCTCACAATTCAACAAGCGAATATAGGGATGCAAATGAATTCTTACTATCGGCATAATGGGGGAGGGATAGTCCAATGGATTACGACCGCACTCCCCCTATGTCCATGCCTACACCTAAACCAAATAGATAGCCAAGATATAGGTGTGTATGCAAGATAATCAAGTCAAGCTCCTTGAATCCACGATATTTAGCTCATGCCTCAAATAAGTGAATCTTGCTTCATCAAGAGGCTTCGTGAAAATATCCGCAAGTTGGTCTTTGGTCGGAATATAACCCAGCTCAATATCTCCACGGGCAACATGATCACGAATAAAATGATGACGAATCTCAATATGCTTCGTTCTTGAATGTTGCACCGGGTTGTGGGCAATCTTGATAGCACTTTCATTATCACATAAAAGAGGCACTTTGTCACAATTGACACTGTATTCCTTTAAAGTTTGCCTCATCCATAGCAATTGAGTGCAAGCACTAGCGGCGGCCACATACTCGGCTTCGGTGGTGGAAAGAGATATACAATTTTGCTTCATAGAAGACCAACTCACCAAGGACCTACCAAGGAATTGGCATGCCCCGGAAGTTGATTTCCTATCATCTTTATCACCAGCCCAATCTGAGTCCGTGTACCCGGCAAGAGATAAGTTGGTGCCCTTAGGATACCACAAACCAAACCTTGGGGTATAAACCAAATATCGAAGGATTCTATTGACCGCCTTCATGTGGCTTTCTTTAGGAGCCGCTTGATACCTTGCACACACCCGTACGCTCAACACAATATCAGGTCTAGATGCATAAAGATAAAGCAAAGAACCAATCATAGAGTGGTAAAGTTTTTGATCAACATCAATACCCTTTGGATTAAGTTCAAGATGACATTTGGTGTCCATAGGAAACCTCTTCTCTTTAGCAGCTTGCATCTTGAACCTCTTGAGCATGTCTTGGGTGTACTTGGCTTGAGAGATGAAAGTCCCTTCACTCAATTGCTTGATCTCAAAACCAAGAAAGAACTTCAACTCTCCCATCAGACATCTCAAACCTATCGGTCATAAGCTTTGAAAATTCATCATTAAAAGCTTGGTTGGATGACCAAAGATAATATCATCCACATATAGTTGGCATATGAAAAGCTCCCCTTTAACCCTCTTGGTAAAGAGGGTGGGATCGATTTGCCTCACTTCAAACACACGGTCTAGCAATAGCTCTCTTAGGTGCTCATACACAAGCACGAGGTGCTTGTTTGAGACCATAGAGCGCCTTATCAAGCTTGTAGACATGGTTAGGAAAGTTTGGGTCCTCAAATACCGGTGGTTGCTTAACATATACCAACTCCTTTAAAGGACCATTAAGAAAAGCACTTTTCACATCCATTTTTGTAACTTGAAATTATGATGAGATGTATATGCAAGAGGATACGGATGGACTCAAGGCGAGCCACGGGTGCATAAGTCTCTCCAAAATCAATGCCTTCAACTTGAGAGTACCCTTGTGCAACCAATCTTGCCTTGTTCCTTATAACCATTCCATGTTCATCTTGCTTGTTCTTGAAATCCACTTAGTGCCTATAACATTGCGGCAATCCTTTGGCTTCTCAACTAGATTCCACACTTTGTTGCGCTTGAAGTTATTGAGTTCATCATGCATAGCTTCCAACCAATCCGGATCTTCAAGAGCTTCAAACACTTTCTTTGGTTCACCATGGAGATATGTGCTTGATGCTCACTAAAGCTTGCCAATTGACCCCTTGTGGTAACCTTCTATTTAGGTCACCAATGATTGCTTCTAGCTTATGACTCTTTATTTCCAAATCTCTCTTAACTCTTGCTTTCGACGGGCTTCGATATCTCTATTGGATCTTGGAGGTATCACTTGATCATCTTGATCATTTGAGTCCCCGTCTTGACCGGAATGTTGACCTTGATCATCTTGATGCACATCTTCAACAATAGAAGGAGAGGGTTGATCTTGGTCTTGACCTTGGCTAGCATCAACAATAGGAGAACTTGGTTCTTGCATAGCAACTTGGTCAACTTGAGGAGGGTCTTGAACTTGTTCTTGGGTTGGTGCATCATTTGCTTCCATGGTAGGCGCCGGTTCAACTTGTGATGATGGTGTCTCCACTTGAGTGGAGCTTGGACTTGCTTGACTTGCTTGAGGAGGCTCATGGATCTCAATGGGGCGATAGAAACCAACACCCATTCTTCTTATTGCATCTTGAGGTTCCTCATTATCTACATCACAAACATGAAATTGCGCCACTTGGGAGCCGTCATTCTCATCGAACTTCACACTACAAGATTCACAACTCTCCCTAAGGATTTGTCGTAGACTCTATAAGTGTGAGATTCGGCACCGTAACCAACAAAAATACCCTCTAAAGCTTTAGATTCAAATTTAGATAAACGAACACCTTTGATCTTATAGAAACACTTACAACCAAACACTCGGTAGTAGGAATATTGGGCTTGTTGCCGGAGCATCTCATATGGTGTTTCTTTTCTTCCAACGCGAAAGAATAACCGGTTTGATGAGTACGCCGTGGAGATGGCCTCGGCCCACAAGTAAAGGAGACTTAAACTCCGCCAACATGGACCTTGCCATATCCATGAGAGTCCGGTTCTTCCTCTTGGCTACACCATTTTGTTGAGGGGTATATGCAGCGGAATATTGATGACGAATTCCCTCTTCACTAAAAACTCATTTAGGGTGTAGTTCTTGAACTCGGAGCCATTGTCACTTCTAATGGCCAATATGGGAACATTGTGTTGACGTTGAACTTCATTGGAGAAGTCGATGACGGCTTGTTGAGTCTCATCCTTCGACTTGAAGAAATAAACCCAAGTAAATCTTGAATAGTCATCAACAATCACCAAACAATACTTCTTCCCACCAAGACTCGGTTGAGGAACGGCACCAAAGAGATCAACATGAAGAAGTTCCAATATCCTCTTTGATGAATGATGGTCTTGCTTGGTGGGGAGAATCATGCATCTTTCCTTCAACACAAGCCCTACAAAGACGATCTCTAGAAAAAGAAACATTTCTTTTAGTCCAAGAATGTGGCCACCCTTGTGAAGACTTTGCAAAGTTCTCATTGACATGGGACAAGCGGCGATGCCACAACCACCCACGTCGGCCTTTCCGAATAGGCATATTGCTTGAGTGTTGGTTGACCCCGAAAAGTCCACCACAAACAACTCATTTTCAACATACCCAACGAACATGACCTTTAGAGTCTTGCTCCTCAAGAGTACCACCATATCAATAGTAAAATGGACATCAAAGTTCATCTTATTAAGTGCACGAACCGACATAAGATTGTAACCGAGGACTCGACAAGCATGACATTTACAAGGGTGTATCCTTTGCAACTACCACCTTGCCGAGGCCCTTTACCTCAGCTTTTGACTTATCACCATAGGTGACGGTTGAGTGATTTTATTTGGTCCCAACTCCGTCATGAGCTCCTTGCTTCCGGTCATATGACTAGTGCATCCACTATCAACCACCCATTTAGACCCACCGGAAGCATAGTCCTACAAGAAATCATTGCTTGGATTTAGGTACCCATTTCGCAATGGGTCCTCTTTTGTTAGCAACAAGGGTCTTAGGAACCCAAATAGAATAAGCAATGAACCATCATAAGGACCAACATATTTTGCATAAACATCCCCATAATAATCAACATAAAGAATGTAGTTGGGGTTATTATGCCCGCAAAGTCACTACGAGTGGTCTTGCCCCTAGTGGCATCACCACCCGCAATGGAAGTCTTGGCTGTGCGGGCTTGGCCTTGTTCTCCTTGTTCATTGCCTTGGCTACATAACCAAGACCCTCCTTCCCTTTGCGTTGCTTTTGCTCAACTACATGAGCAACAACCTTTTCTTTACCTTTGGGAATAGAGGTCTTGCACTAGTGGCCTTGGCAAGTTAAACCTTCAACCTAGCATTTTCCTCAAAACATTTGCATGATCACAAGAGGGAGTAGAGGTGCTAGGTGAGTTAGATTTAGAAAGTTGAGTTTGTAGTTGCTCATGAGACTTGACTAGAAGAGAGTGAGTCGTTTCCAAGGCCTTGTGAGCCTTGTCAAGCTTCTTAATATCCCCATGTAGTCTAGCATTAGCAACCACAAAGTCGGCTTTCTCCTTTTTAATCACTCTATACTTGGCAATGGCATGGTCTCTTTCCTTAAGAATTTTAGCAATTATTTCATCATTAGTACTATCAAGAGACTCAAGTCTCTCCTCAAGAGTAACCCTATAGTCTTGTTCTTCTCCAAAAGAAGCATTCAAAGATGCTATAGTGATAGAGTCCTCTCTCTCAATTCGACATTTGACCTCACTGAGGTCTTCGGCCTTTCCAAGTTGGTTCATGAGAGCCTCAACATGCTTCTTGGCTTCACCTTGCAAGTTAGTCACAAAAGTATCGAAAGCAACAAGTTCTTTCTTAATTGCAAGACTAGTGACATCATCCATTTCATGCATAGTCTTAGGGTGGAGGATGATACCTTGGTGGCCTTGGCCATGAGGCAACGAGCGGTGTTGTTGTTGGTGATGTTCTCATTGAGGGATTCGAAGAGAGAAGGTGATGAAGTTGAGGTAATGTCCAATGCGGCCACCTCACGTGTGGGTTCTTCTTCTTCTTCGGAATCATCGGAAGGGTACTCTTCTTGAGTCATCAACACAATTCTTTGTGCTTTCTTGAAGAATGGCTTCTTCTTGACAATTGGCTTCCTTTGAACCAACTTTGATTGATCCTTGAGTATAAGCCTCCCACCATGTTCTTCTCTATTCTCATAAGGATAATCTTTGATGAAGTGAAACTTGTCATGACAATTGAAGCATGTCTTCGTTTTGGATGCAAACTCCTTCTTCCCACTTGGGGTTGTTCCTTTGATCAACTTGGGCCTTTGCCTTGGCCGGGTCACGCCAAAATGATCTTGACGCAAGGGCCAAGTGTTCATGGTAGGCTTGTTGGAGATCATCCGGAATGATGTTGCTTGGGCATTCTTCAATTTCCACACTATCATCTAGGCACACCACTATGGCCTTCAACGCAAGAGATGGACTTTTTTCATCCCCATGGCCCTAGCACGATTGTCTTGAGCATTCTTGGTAGCAACCTTGGAGGCTTGCATTTCTTGCATAACTTCATTGGATGACATTTCAAGATAGTTGTGTCTTCCTTGTATGGCCTTCAATTCAATGGGCTCGAAGGCATGAGGTCATTCACATACTTCCTCTTGATCCAAGCATCATCCACATAGGTGGCTCCTACATTATAAAATGCTTTGGCAAGAATCTTGAGCCTTCCGTACATCTCCTCATGAGTTTCACTATCAAGCATGTAGAAACCTTCAGCATCATTGCTCAAGGCATCAAATCTATTCCTCTTCATGCTCTCATTTCCAAGAAACACCTCCTCAAGACAATCCCAAGCTTATTTGGCGGTGGTGACGTGTTGAATGTGATGAAGACCATTTTCTCCAATGGCAAGTTCAAGCATGTGAAGAGCAGAGGCATTGAGTTGAGCATCAACCACCTCTCTTCTTGTCAAGTTGTTTGGATCCACGGCCTTGAATCCCACGCGTATGATTCTCCAAAGCTCGATAGAGGCACTGTTGACATGAGATTTCATTGAGTGTTGCCAACTAGTAAAAGCCAATGCATTAAGCTTAGGTGGAGGACCTAAGGTATTTATGTGAGGATGAGGGATAGATGGGTCGGGAGAGTAGACACCAAGAGGGGAGACCTCATGGTAATCGGGCTTCCCACCTTCCGGCTTGGTTATGGATGAAGGAGATTTCTTAGGTTCGGTTTCTTCATCCCCTTCCTTCTTATTCTTTCCTTTATCGGAATCACCCGTGTTGGAAATAAGAGGATCCTCTATTAATGGGATAGTCTCCAAAGGAGAAGGCTTGGTACAAGTGAGTTTTGTGAGCAATTCACCTAACTCACCAAATTGGGTATCCATGGTAGATCTCAATGATGTTTCCATCGTTTTGAGATCGGCCATGGATGCCGGTGTACCTTGCCCTTCCGGGGGAAACTCTCCCAAAGTCATACTTCTCTTAGGCGGTTAAGCCCAACAAGAGAGTCGAGCCTCTGATACCAATTGAAAGGATCGTATGACACCTAGAGGGGGGGTGAATAGGTGTTACTCCAATTTTAGTTCTTTTTCAAATTAGGCTTGACATGAAAGATAAATTCTCTAGATATGCAACTACGGTTAATTCACCTATATGACAAGCTAGCAACTAAACAAGATACACAAGGTAAAGACGATAAACAAGGATAGAGGTAACCGAAGTGAAGCACGCGGAGACAAGGATGTATTCCCGAGTTCCTCCTTTTTAGGGGAGTACGTCTCGTTGGAGAGGTGTGAGACCACCACAAAGGTTGGTCACAACGCCACAAAGGCTCACCTTCTTCTCCGATGAACCGCACCACAAAGGATTAGTTCACCTTCCACTATCGGTTCCCTTCAAGGCGAAAACCGGAGCCTTTACAACAACAATCCGGGGCACAACCCACAACTGGATTGGGGGCTACCGAACGGCTACAATCTGTCACAAGAATAACAAGTAAGTACAACAAGGGGCTAGGTTTTCCCAAAGGAAATCCTAGCAATGGTCCCTCAAGTGAATGAGGGGGAAATGCAAATCGCCTTGGTGAGGATGTAGATCCGGGCCTTCTCCTCAATCCTCCAAAGATCAACGAGTTTGGGTGGAGGGATTGGGAGATCTAGTGAGTCTTGAGCTTGCAATAATGGTGTTCTTCAATGTTGGGCGAGCTGCTTGTCCAAAGGTAGGTGGAGGGGCTTTTATAGCTCCTCCAAATATCTGCCCGTTTGAAGAGGTACGGGAGGCCAGCCTTGGGCCCGGCCTGGCCGGCCTGGAAGCCGGCCTCTTCCCAGATGCGCGTTGACTTGCAGAGAGGCCGACCACCCACCCGAGCCACCCGGCCTTGGAACCGGCCTAGGCTGGCCTGGAGGGGCGGAGGCCGGCAGGGTACCCGAGGCGCCCGACCTTGAGGAGGATGCCAGCCCGGCCTGGAGGCCTGCCTCACAGGGTTTCACAAAACCGTTTTTCCAACGCTACACTTTCTTCTTTTTGAATGGAGAGAGATAAACTTTATCCCTTAAACATAAAACCTAAGATTTCCTGTAAGCACTTAGCGGATGGTTAAACACTCCAAGTGTTGTGATCAAACACCAAAACAAGATTAGCGGACTATGTCCTTTCAACTCCTTCGAAAAAAAATCTCTGTCAACTGGACTGAAGGTTAATTATAATAAGTCTGCTATAATTCCATTCAATTTATTAGCTCAAAGATGCAATATATTAGCCCAAGGTTTTGGATGTAAAGCAGAGATAATCTTCCTTACCTGGGACTACATATGGGAACCACTAAACCAAGAATGAAACATTTGATTGGAATTCTTGAGAATATTGACATTTGACTCACTTGTGTAGCCACCACACTTTCATGTGATGGGAGGCTAATATTTGTGAAGGTAGTTATTTCTGGAATTCCTAACTTTGCCATGTGTTCACTGAAGTTACCTCTTGGCGTTCTGGACCATGCATGCAAAAAATTCTGGCCGAATTTTTTTGTGGAAAGGAAAAGAAATTTATAAAAAAGGAAAGTGTTTGGTTAAATAGGAGAAGGTTTCTAGGCCAAAAACTGCAAGGGGACATGGAATTTAGAGTTTAAGGATTCAGAATACTGCTCTCATGATGAAGAACTTATTCAAATTCATGAACCAAACTGATATTCCATGGGTTAAACTTATTTGGCAAGCACATTATCATGAAAACAAACTGTCTCATTCTAGAAATCCTTGTGGGTCATTCTGGTGGAAAGATTGTCTCTTTTTGTGGGATAAATTTATGGATCTGACAACTATCAAAGCTAGCACAGGAAAATCAGTGAAAATTTGGAAAGATAAATGGATGGAACCAATAGCAATGGACGAGTTCCCACATTTATTTTCTTTTGCCAATGATCAGGACATCGGTTTGGAAAAAATCACTTCTCTAGCTGAAGATGATATATATGATTAATTTCACCTGCCCTTGTCCATTATTGCTCCTCAGGAATGTGAAGAATTGCCACACATCCTTCAAAACTGGTCGGATAATAATGATATATGAACACTCAATACCAATGACTTTTTGAATGGAAAGGAAAATAGTCATGTAAAAAAGTATATGAGAAAGTTGATCCAACCGAAGCAGCCACTCCACCATTCCAATGGATTTGGAAATTGAGAGCACTACCCAAACATAAATTTTCTTCTAGTTCTCTTACTTGACAGATTGAACACAAGAGATTTACTTACAAGGAAAACTTTCATATTGAATCAAAAGCATTTGTGTGCCAGGAATGCCCGATTGAAACAATGGAACATATTTTTTCTCATGTGACTTCAGCCAAAGCTTCTGGTTGAAATTAAATCTGGAATGGAATAATGATCTTGACATCATGGAGCTCCTAATGGATGGTAAACCAAATATCTAATCTAAATTGTTTCAAGGAGTTTCTCATCACATGATGTTGGAGCTTATGGAACCATAGAAACAAGATTGTTTTTTGATAACCAGGATTTAAATGTTCATGAATGCTTCAGATTTTTCAAGGAAAATTTTGCGCTTGTTATGCATAGATTAGAACCAAGACTTAAATAAGGCATGCAACAATGGATAGATACTTTGTAATTTCCCTCTTATGAACTTGACAACACATTGTAAATATCCATTTTATAAATGAAAAATGACACCCTACTGTTTTTGTGTAAAAAAAAAGCTTAAACATGAGGGAGAGTGTTAAAGTATAATGACCGTCTCTCCTCTCGGTTTGGACTTTTGAGATGGTTGTCTATTGCATCAATTCAATACGGGTTCAGTAATAACTTGATAACATACTAGTGATCTACACCTGTTACAACAAGGCCTTCTGCTTCGGTACATCCCCCTCCCTCACCCGCCTAACTCAAGTACTTAAATAAAAATTAATAAAGTTGTATTAGTCCATGTAAAAACCTGTACGGCCCAATCCTACGTGTACGTATCCGTGTTTATACGAAATTGATGGTCCTTCTTCGCAGAGACGAGCGATGCCACTGATGAGGTGGTGGTGGCCGGCGGGAGCGACGACGACCGGTGCTGTCTGGGATGAAGAATGTCACGCCCGACGAGATGGTCGCCGACAGCGACGGGGTGGCAGATCGATCCAATCTAGCTAGCGCCGGCACGCTCAGTGGCGGCGGCAACTCGATCCAAGCTAGCTAGCGCCGGCATGCTCGGCGGCGACGGCGGGAAATCGATCCAATCTAGCTAGCTGATTCACGTATACGTACAGAAATCGATCAGGATCACGTCAAAAGCTGGGTCCTCATGTAGTAGTACTGCTTATCGATCAAATTGGCTCAAAGTTGGAGTACGTGCGTGTGGGAAAAAAACCTTTTGAGTTTCACCTACAACAAGAAGGATGTCACGCGTAGTACTAGGGTAATCAAACAAGGTCTGTACTTCAATTACCATATGCATGATGTGCCCCATGAGAGAGAGGTGGCCGTTAGGCAGATCATTTATAGCGATCTCAAAATATCTTGATGGTACAAAGGCCAGACAAAAACAAAGATGAGTTGAACAATACAAAAGTTTAAGACAATCTCCAACAATGCCCAAAAAAGGACAGCAAAAAGTAGTTTCAGACACGAGAAAGTTACAGTAGTTTTTTTAGTGGGGAAAAGGCACGGAGGATGTCATTTGGTTTTGTCTTGTCTGCCACGCGCACTGAACTGAGACTGGGTCATTACTTCTCTCCTATCTAAAATCGAAAAGTTTCGTTCCCGTGTTTACGTCGTCGACTTCTTCCTCACGCACGCTCCCTTCACCACGCGTGAACGCGGATGGGCCAGGCCCAGGCCCATGTCCATGCCCGTCGCTTCTCCCGCATCCCCTGCCGCGCCGTGTTTAGCCTCCGCCACCAAAAAGACGCCGCCGCCGCACTTCCTGTCAAGAGACGGCTGGTGCTCCGCAACAGCGGCAGTCAGCCCAGGCTCCCCATCCGCCTCCCCATGCTGCAATTTCGTGCTGCCTCCACACATCCCAAGGCCACGGTCAGTCGGGCCGGCGCGGAGGACGCGGAGGAGGGTCGGGAGCCGCTAGCCCGCCCACCTGGGCGGCGTGGAAGAGGTCGAGGTGATTAAAACTGGCGGCGGCGGCGAGGCCCGACACGCCGTGCTCATGCTCCTGGTGGCAGCCGTGAAGAACAGAAGGGTGCCCCTCAAGGGGTCTGTCTCGCCGGCGCCGAGATCGCTGGGTGGCAGCCGTGAGTGAACCTGCTGTTGCTGGCTTCTTGTGGAGCTCATCCTTAAATAAGTGTTTTCATCTTCAGAATGGTCAGCATGGTTAATCAGTTTGTATTGTTTTCAGATACGCGGTTTAACAACAGAAGTAAAGTCACTGTAATGAACCAACAGGTTTTGTTTCCAGTTCGTAGTTGAAATAAGAAAAGTGAAACACGCATATGGTCACTTAGTATGGGCATGTTCTATGTGTCAGGTTTACTGTCCGCTTCGGTGAAAATACCATTTTATGCTTTGCATACCCACCTAGCTCATATTTGCAATGTCTCGACTTTTCTATGTATGCTCGTAGAAATTCATTTTTACTCTCTTACCGTGTATGTGTCATGTGCTGTAGAGTCACTATTTCCTATTAAGATACTGTGCCAAAATCATTGGAAAACTGCATTTGATTGCCAACACAAAGGTGTATCCTGCAGTAGAAATGATGTTTCATATATGAAATAAAAGGTAATCCGATATGATTTTCAGCCTGCACTATGGATGCATTCATGGGAGTTCATAGCAATTGTTTTTGAAAGACCAGCTTCTGAATCTATTGATAAGCTAATTTATATAATCTAAAATACATCTTACATAGGTGATCTTTCGCATGATGCAGGTGACAAATTTCTGATCCAAGCATGCTACTGTCTGGTAGCGGCAGTCTGCTGCTGCTGCATGTAGTCTTAGTTCCACGACCACGAGTACTGTATGAATTCACCCACGTCAGGAGCTCAGAACGATCCTGTTGATCTTGTTCTTATGTTGTTATGCCAAAGTTCTGGAGTACAACGTTTGGTAGTGGGTAAAAATGTGATCCGCATGTGAGCAGTTTTCGTGCAATAATATGAAACTATATGATTATGTGTTGTATTGTGATGACCCTCGTTGGAGTACAAGGCAAGACGTAGTAGGTTTAAACCAATCCTATCACTGATGCCCGCATTCTCTCTCGCTGACAATACATAATGTCAGACAGGGGCGGCATGGGGCCGGTTGAACGGCAAAAGAAAAATAGTATATGTTTGAGCTAACTATCTAGGAAAGTTGATGTTATGTTCAATATTGGTGTACATGAACTAACTACAAACGGAATCATGTAACCCGTTCCTTTATGTTTTGTTAAATATTTATGTATATGTACTACAACCGGAATCATGTAAGTTTGCGTGAGTTCCTATTTGGTATGTCACTTTGCACCGTTTGTTTGAAAGATGTTTATGGATTGTAGTTATTTATTTCCTTCGCAAAATACGTAGAGGGATAAGAGAAGATCCGCCTTCTTTATCATTATACATGTCTTAACAGAGCATGGGGCTATGTTAGAATTTATCATGTGACGTGTGTGGCGACTTAATGGGCCATGACACCACATGAGCATTTGACACAGATTTTCGTCACCCGTTGCAACGCAAGGGCATATTACCTAGTTTGGAAACAAGTCTGATTGCTGTCCTTCCACAAATAAAAAGGACAGGAGTTGTCAGATTAACCTCGCGTCAGGCAAAATCGCGGCTGACCTCGATGTAGCCACGTCCAGGATCTGGCTGTCTAGCAGACTAGGTCATGCATGCTTATTTCTTCTTTTGGCTCCAGCCCTACCTGGAGGCTGGTTCGCGACAAGGGGCGGAGCTGGTATACAAGCGTTGGGTTCAAGGGAACCCAACTATATTCATCAAAACCCTCTTAATGACTGTTCTGCACCAGGTTAGCACTAACTTTATGGTAAAAGATATAAGCAAAATGAAATATACAACCTTTAGGCAATGCCTTAAAAAATCACTACAGACGTTGTGCCGATAATGACGAGTCCAACCGAAGATTGAGCTTGGGATTTTCACCCCGAAAGACGAGTTTCTAGCACGACACAAGCGCATGTCGACATTGACAGAAATGTTTCAATGAAGTATGTAGATTCGATACGGACGTGTCGACTATCATCTCTGTCTGATCAACGACTCATCACTAATAAGACGCCCCTGAACAAGAAGCTGGAAGTCGATGACGTCTCATGCCACCACGCTTCCAGCAATTATCGGCAATATCACCAAGGCGATCCATTATCGCCAATACTATTTAATATACTCGCTAATATGCTAGCCGTCATGATTGAGTGCACGAAACACAATGGTCATATTGAGGGGATAGTGCCACATCTTGTGGATGGGGGACGTCCTATGCACCGATATGCGGATGATATTTTCTTTATGGATCATGACATCAAAGAAGCTAAGAATCTGAAATTAGTTTTAGCACCATTCGAGCAACTTTCATACTAAAAATCATAAGAGCAATTATTATGCATCATGAACGCCCAAGACGCGGCTTCTCAATATGCCTAGTTGTTCGGTTGTGAGAAAGGATAGTTTCCTATTAAGTATTTGGGTATTCCAATTCACTATCGGAGACTGACAAACACCAAGTAGAAACACGTCGAGAATCGCCTGAAAAAATATTAAGCGGCTGGAAAGGAAAACTATTATCTCTGTTTGAAGATTATTTATCATTAATTTGGTACTAAGTACTGCCTCGCCTCTATTACTAAAAACAAGCCATATAATTTTTTTTCCTAAAAATCAGACAATGTAATCTGACCAAGATTATAGAGAAAAGTACCAATAATTGCAATATTCTATAGATATACCAAAAAAAAATTTAATGATGTATCAAATAAGATTAATTTGAAAGTTAAGATGTTGATAGTTTTTTCCAAAAGTTTGCTTAAACTTCACATGATTTGACTTTGAAAAAATTTATACCATTTATTTTACAGAACGGGGTGGAGTAATATGATATTGTATATTATTTCTTTCTTCAACTTACCCAAACTAGTCTTCCACATATTTATCTATTCTGATTTAGATTGTTTTGGCAAGGAGATAGTGAAAAAAACCGACTAACTCGATGGGATGTGGTATGCTGACAAGCAGATGGGTGGGGGGGGGGGATTTTCATGACTCTCAGGCAAAGAACACAACACTCCGATTTAATCAACGAGAGCATCATATCTAACGAGTAGGGTGATTCGTTCACGATTCCTGAGTGACCGAATATCGATGACGTATTTTTTTGCCAAATCTTGTCCCTTGGCAAAACAAACGTCTTATGTGCCATCGGACGAAACTATTTTCAAATCTAACCTCTTGATGTCGGCGTCAACGAGAAATTGAGCCAAATTTATCTAGGTATAAGCGCCGAAAATTAGGTATCTTTTTTCTGAGAGAGAAAACATTTTAGCATTGGAGGGCTAGATTAGGCATTAGTTTCCCTAAGGCCACGTTTCATGAAGAAAAAAAAAGTCGATGACGGACTCTGCCTCACCTGGCTCTGAAACGGCCAGCCGTGCGCCGTCAAAAGAACTCCCCTAGAAAGAGTCAACCGCCCACGGGTGTCAGTCAGACGAGCTCGAAAGATCCCCCGAGCTCGAACAACGAGCGAGGCGCCTAGGCCAAGAGTATCATCATAGATGAAATATTTCATTTTTCTATGGTTTTCTTACAAAAAAAAAGTGATGTTGAGTCTTAGTCTTATCGGCTCAGTCATATCAGTGAGTGACGCGTGTCTTCCATATCCCCTTTCGCTGATGTTCCGGTTCATCGGGGGTGGAGCTGGAGCTTGAGTCACCGCGCGATGCAACACTTTAACGTGGCATAAATTTTCAAAAAACAAATATGTAAAAAATGTGTTCTATAACTTCTAACATAGATTATAGGTCATAACAAATACAATGTGTAAATACAAAGAACCGACAATCAAAAATCAATGTACACACAATTTTAATATTATTATAAAGTTTAGAAATTACAAAGGATACAAACCAAAAGCTTCATGCCTTGGGGCAGTATCTCCACCAGGTTAGCACTAACCTTATGGTAAAAGATATAAGCAAAGAGAAAGAACGCAACCTTTAGGCAATGCCTTTTAAAAAAAAGCTCTACATACATGTGCCGATGATGACGAGTCCATTCGAAGATTGAGCTCGGGATTTTTCATCCTGAAAGACGAGTTTCAAATCACCATGTTCAGAAATAGCACGACCCAAGCGCATGTGGAAATTGACAGAAATATTTTCAATGAAGTGTGCAAGTTCGATATACTGACGCTTCGACTATCATCACTGTCCGGTTAGCGACTCATTACTAATCAGATGCCCCTGAAAGTGAAACTGTAAATCGATGACGTCCCATAGCACCACGCTTTCAGCAATTATCGCAAATATCACCAAGCCGACCCATTATCCCCAATACTTTTTAATATACTAGCTAATATGTAGCCATCATGATTGAGCGCATAAAACTCAATGCTCATATTGAGGGGGTATAGTAGTGCCACATCATGTTGATGGGGGACTCTCTATCCACCAATATCTGAATGATATGATTCTCTTTATGGATTATGATATCGAAAAAGCTAAGAACCTGAAATTAGTTTTAGCAGCGTTCGAGCAACTTTTAGATCTAAAAATAAATTTGCATAAGAGCAAATTATTCTGCTTCGTGGATGCCCAAGACACGGTTGCTCACTATGCTGAGTTGTTCAGTTGTGTGTAAGGATAGTGTGACGCCCCAAAATCGGTACCATGCAGAGTTCAGTGATCCCGCCAAAATCCGCATAATAACGATCTTAGGTCGCCCACCAGACATAACGTGCACGCCAAAACATGCGCGTTATGTGGGTGGAATTGTCATAACATTACAATAGTTCACGAAAGAATCCACAACAACAACAGAAGGAGATATATATACAAGAACGACCCAAACGAGTCAGGATACAACTGATACATTACAAAGATCCAAATCCCAGCGAAAGCGAAAGGTATCCAACTACGGATAAGATACAAATTGGACTAAGAGTCCTGAAGATAACCATGGCGTCCATATCCCTGCCCAGGCCGAACCGGAGGGATACCCAATCTAACGTCGTCAGACTTCAAACCTGTTGACTGCACAAAAGAGTACATCCCAAAGATGGGTCAGGCACAACCGCCTGGCAAGCAATGCTCAAAAGATACCAACACAAAGACTGCCAAAGTATAAAAGAAGGTGGACTGAGGCGGCAGCAGCAGCACTAAACATCCTATGGAGACATTCTACAACTTCCGTCTACTAGAGAGGGATAAGAGAGCGCATCGGAACCAACTAGCTTCTAACACCAAACATAACACTTCCCAGATTCACCCCCTCAACCAAGTATGAAGAAGCAATCGAGGGAAACTCACACAGTTGTCAAGTTTTAGTTTCATATTATAGTGAAAGTAAGTCTAACTTACTAGTCAAGTTAATTAGTATCATTAGGTGTAAGTTGTCTATGATCTTGTTAGCCAGCATCCGCACCAAGTCGTCCATAACCGTGGACACGACTTCTCGAAAAGATTTAATCCTGCAGGGGTGCACCATGGTTAACCCATACACGTTCGATCAATCCACAACCACAAAGGCAGGACTTCTCAACCCAACTCTTCCCATCTCTACTTTCAAGTCTTTGGGAGCCACCCATCTGATTCTTTCCCGCGTCAAGAGTCCGGCCGAAGCTCCGTTGCGGACCCATCTGTTGTGCGACACAACCTTCCCAGGCCTCCTCTAACGGTAGCTACCCGGTCAGACCTAGTCCACATCTATATGTAAGTGCAGCCGGCATCCATCCATCAACAAGAACCTCCATCATCATGCGTATGAGCAAATGGAAAATTCAAACTACTTGTGGCTCTCTAGACCATCGGCAAATCAAGTACTAGCTTGGAGGGGGTTTCATTAGACCTCCCACGAGTGGGTAGTGTGCTCAAACTCGGATAAGAGGACAAGAACTGAGTTCCTAGTGCGACACTTAGCAGAACAAAACACCAACAAGTTGGCCTTCCACCGGGTGCCTTACCATTTAGTTATAATCCACAAACATTAACATCATTTTAAGTAAAGATGAGCCAACCTGTCATACTAAACATGTGAAGCAAAGATAGACAGACTCGCAACAACAAACCTAAGCATGCACTACGACTCGCAAAGGCTAACAAGTAAACAAGCAACAAGGTAATAGGATGTGGGGATAAGGTTGTATGTGGCTGCATGGTAAACATGAATAGGATCGGGACACAAGCATCGTAACATAAGGATAGCAATAGATCAACGACAAGAATGGAAGACAATGTAATGGTAGCAAGTGAGCAAAGCTTGCCTGGAAACACGGTAGGGGTAGCAGAACTTGTCGTTGCTCACATCGTGTCAACGTCTTAACCGCGAAGAAACAACAAACACTAGAAAGCGCAAAAGATGCATCTTACAACTACGGCAAAGATCCAGCATGTTCATGATATGATGCATGACATGGCAAGATGCAACTTAAGCCAAATTAAGCGGAACCGGGATTCCGACAATTAATATTAAGGTTCAAGTTATTTATCTAACCACCAATTTAAATGTTGATTAACATGTGAAGCATGGCACGGGTGAGCTACACAAATTAAATGAAGTCGGGACATTTATCGAATATTCCCGCACACTCCATATTTAATTATCAGATGAATTGCTAATTACCCACAACCCAAGATATGCAACAAATGCATGAAAGATATGGGATGCACAAGATAGATGACATTTTATAAAATAGGCATATAGGTATAGGCTCGGGTTTGGGTTCGCACGTCGGAAAGAGAGGTCGAGGAACTCCGGGGGTCAAAGCCAGAATCTTCGGGTCGAAGAGGAAGTAGTCGAAGTCGGGGATGTATTAGTCGCCGAACCGGGACATCATCGTTTGTCGGTGTCGTGGAAGTAGTCAAGGTAGTTGTACTCGGGTCGTCGTCGTTCCCGGTTCGTCGTTGTGGCGGATATTGTCAACGGTCGGGGATCTTGTCGGCGGGAAGAGATCGTCACGGAAGGTCTTGGCGACGGGCAGCGATCGTCACGGAAAGTCTTGGCGACGCGCAGCGATCGTCACAGCGTCGAACTTGTCGGCGGTCACGGACACCGGAAGAAGCACACGGGCATGCACCGCAACACGGACACGGGCGGGCACGGCAACACGGCACCGGACACCGGAAAAGAAACGCACGGCGCACACGTCAACTTCTTGCGGGCAATTCGACAAACACCCGGCGAGCAAAGGCGGGACACGCCGTGGAGCTGGGGACCGGGGAGCTCTCCTCAAGAAGTTGTAGCCGAGGCAGAACCGTACTGGGAGAAGCCGCAATCGATGCCGGGGTTGCGGTCACAGCACCATCCCGCCGGCATCGGATACGGAGGAGTCGCAGCAGCATCCACAGCCTCACTGCACACCCGCACCTTGACCACCACGACACCACACCACCGTAGCAGCAGCATCGTGGGGCAGCAGATCGAGGACGTCGTGGGTCGGGGTCGAAGCGCAGCGAGGAAGGCGGCTCCGGCCGGGGCGAGGTGATGTCGGCACGGCAGCGGGCCGGAGAAAGGGCAGGCAGGGGGAGGTTCCGGCCAGCCGGAGCTGAGGAATGCGTCGGGAAAGGGGCGCCGGGCGCCGTGGCGAGGGAGGCGCGGGGAGAGGCGAGGGCGGCGCCGGCCGGCGGCCCGCCGGAGATGAGGAAGGGGAGGAGCACGGGGAGGAGGCGCAGTCACACGGGGTCGGGCGGGGGCCAGCCGAGGGAGGACGACGCGCGAGGAAGAGAGGAAGGCGCAGAGGAGGAGGGGTGCGGTGCGGGGCGCCTGAGCTGGGGGCTGCGCCGGCGAGGAAGGCGGCGCCGGCGAGGGGCGGCCGGGGCCGACGGCCGGGCCGGAGAGAGGAAGGGAAGGAGCAGGCGACGGGGGCCTCGGGTGCGATGTGTGCGTTGTGTGGCTGAGGAGAGAGGGGATAAGGAGAGAGATGGAAAAAGAAAAGAAAGGGAGGAAAAAAAAGAAAAGAAAAAGGAAAAGAGGGGGTGGAAGGACCCGAATGCAAAAACGAAAAACAAGAGGAGGGCGGCTTCAAAGACCAGGGGGAGGAAGAGTAAGTTTCCAGGGGAAACCCTAGGGTTTCAGCTTAGGTGGGCTTTGGGCCGAAAGTGACCAGGTTGGACTGCTCTCTCTCACACTAAAACATTTTTATTTTGCAAAACCTTTTGACAAAACAAATTTCAAAACGGAGACCGACTAAAAGAAAAGGAGGGAGTTATTTGAACAAAAAAAATAGAGTTTATCAAAATAATTTTATTGTCAAATTAGTGCAATGCTGATTATGCATGATGTCATGATGATGCGAAAAAGAAAAACAAACAAATCTAATTGGGGAAAACCCCGGGACGTTACAGACGACACCACTAACAAGGGATCGCGCCCCCACGATCCACCCAAAGACAACAGGAAGAGAGAGATAAACTATCGGGTCTTCGTGCTCCACACTGATCTTCTCGACACCACTAACAAGAAATTGTAACTCCATCTTCAGCTTGTCACACCACTAACTCCATCTTCAGCTTGCAAAACAATGTCTTATGTGCCCTCGGACAAAACTATTTCCAAATCTAACCATTGATGTCGGCTTTAACGAAAATATAGCCAAATTTATCTAGGTATAAGCGCCAAAACATTTAGGTATCTTTTTTTCTGAGAGAGAAAATATTTTGGTATCTGGAGGGCTAGAATAGGCATTAGTTTCACTAAGGGGCAGATAAAAGGTCAATGACGGACTCTGCCTCACCTGGCTGAAACGGCCAGCCGTGCGCCGTCAGTCCTGTTGTCAAAAGAACTCCCACGGGTGTCGTCAGTCAGACAGGCTTTTTCCCCTCCCCCAAGGGTGGCGGCTGGCTTGCATCACGCCCCGCCGCCTCCGAAAAGCGCCGCAAATCTGTACCTCGCACGCCGCCCATGGCTGCCGCGGGAGACGAGCAGCAGCTGCTGCTCCACCTGAAGCTCGCCTTCCTCGCCCTGGAACCCCCCGCCTGCGTCCTCACCCTCGCCAGGTACATCCCACAGCAGTCCTCCGTAGTAGATTGTACATTTGTACATGCCACTAGCACTAGCTCGAAAGCTCAATGCATCTAATTTTCGCAATCCCGTCAAACCTCCTGAGCCATTTATGTGCTAGTAATCAGAGGCTTCTCATTCGGCCCTTTTCAATCGCAGTTGGTAATTTGGGCGCTCTTGAATCGCAGTTGGTAATGTGGGCGTGTGTGATATTTGTGATGTGCTGTCCTGTGCAGAGTTGATTTAGGATACAGACACGGCAAAGACGCGCAACAACGTACGTGGGCTAGTTCTCTAGCGAGTGCGTGTGGCGATTCTGTGATCTGTTGTCACGAATTCTAAGCTTTTTTTTCTCTGCTGCCATGTAGGTTTTGATGGAAATAGCTTAACAGGAATACCCATGTTCAGTGCAAGAAAAATATATTCTTCGAGGAAACACAAAAGCTTTAATTCT
Organism: Poa pratensis; assembly: GCA_947311845.1. NCBI lineage: Eukaryota > Viridiplantae > Streptophyta > Magnoliopsida > Poales > Poaceae > Poa > Poa pratensis. Next base: position 15,252,617 of record CAMZMU010000100.1, on the reverse strand, counting down.
GTTTCGATTCATTGATAGAAGAGAAGTTTTTAGTACAATCCCGAAAGGGCAACACCCAAGGTTACAATACAACGCTATGCTCTTACAAGCTGGCTTTCCGCCTTGATTGTGTCGAGCAGGCAGGCATGAAGTGTCGGGTTGAGCCCAGTCGAAGTTGACTGCACTGCGCCGCTTCCAGATCAACCACGCCGTAAGCATGATCGTCATAGAGGTGCCTTTCCACGCCTCGGTAGGGGCACAAAGGACAGACCCACAAACCTGTCTCCGGCAGCGGGGATGCAGGTGGGATACCGGATCCAGTGCAAGTAGAATTTTGCGAGGTCTTAGGTTCTAGTAATAGACAAACAAAAAAGCCAATAAATGTGGAGTCAGTTTGCACCTAATACATTTCACACATAGAAAACAAAAAAATATATGAAAAGAAAATAAGTTTGAATGAGGTATAGTACCTTTTTTCCTTTTGTTTTCAAAACAGTATGGTAATTTTTATTTTTATTTGGTTTATGCAGAAAAGCTGGTGAAGGTTCTGTCACGCTGCAAGTTCAAAATTTTATTTTGGAGAACTGTACTTGCACTAATGTAAATGCCTTCTGCTATTTCATATCACAAACATTATTACCCACGAAATTGGCACCATACATATTCTAATTTTGTATCAAATGAGGGTAGAATTAAAATTCTATTCAGCTAATAATGTACTATGGTAATGCTATTTTTCTGGTTATCGCTCACTATTTCAGTTTGCGCTTCTGGTCTAAAGCATTGTGTACTCACGCAGGTAGGCGGAGGTCAAAATTATACCTATGGAGTAACTATCCTTAAAAAGGTTATAGCTGAGGTTGAATTATCATCAGATGTTGTGATTGATGAGCTCTATGAGGAATTTGGCCAGTGTATGTTGTCAAAAGCAGTATGTGTATCTAATTTTTTTTATTGCATCTCAATAATCAGTACTTGTTGACACAATATACTCAAGTAACTCGTTTCGCTGTTTCTGAGCAGAATAATTCATCGCTGAATATGGCTAACAAGATCTATAAGGATATATCCTTTCTTTCTCCTACATGTGAGTTATTAATTTGGAACTATTTTCTCAGATGTTTTACAGCTATTTAATTATGACATTGTAGTAATGAATATGTTTTTATAGATGACAATGTTTCCTCGAATCCAGTAAGCTTGGTTGCTCGATTATCATGTTCTACTAATATTTAAATTCATGTGTTCATATATAGACAGCATTTGTATTAATTCATTCATGTCAGTGGGAATTTTACTATTTCAGGTGTTGTCTTTGGCCATCAAGTTTATTTTTATCTGAGTTCATTCTTTCATTCCCAGAACTTTTCTCCAAAAAATGTTGCTTTGAGGTAAAGTGTTTATTTGTAGTATTAACTTAGAATTAGATTTACTACTTCAAGCAGTTTTATTTTCCGTCGTCAAACATTCATATCAGCCAATATATCTGCAATATTAGCATGTGCGAAAGCAGGGGTGGCAGGCCTTAGCGCAATCCTACCCGAGATAGGCCCTTCGTATGTGGTGTTATAAATAGGGAGTGGTCCGATCACGGGCTTGTGTATAACTCTTTTTCTATGAATGCATCGAGAGCAAAGCTTCTGCACTTTCTCGAAAAAATGTGCATATTTTGCAGAATATTATCAAGTATTTAAGTAGAGAACTATTGCCATTGCTTAATTTGCACGTATTTAATGTGGGATCTCGTCTGTTTAGTAGAGAACTATTGCCATTGCTTAATTTGCACGTATTTAAGTATGTTTTCTTGCTTCCGATACAAGTACTAGTGTACCAAGTGTGTTTGTAGTTGTGCACATGTTGTTATATGCCTTTTGCGCCAAATAATTGTGAACTTGTGTTAACAGGCTATATCCTCATCAAGTCAACGTCTATTACTTCTATGTTTTGTACTCCCTCCGTTCACAAAAGGATGTCTCAACCTAGACCAAATTTACATGTATCTACACACTAAATCATGTCTAGATACATACAAATTTGGGTTTGGTTGAGACATCCTTTTGTGTACGGAGTGAGTATGTAGTTTGTCCTTGACATTTTCCTTTGAGCAATTAGTTTAGTTTCTAAATTTAGTGTATTTTTATATAGTTGTGGCCTATATGGGTAAAATCTCAAGAATGAGTGTTATCAGGAACTTTAATATGTGTTTTTTCTATGTTTCCATGATAAGCAGCTAGGTTCTGGTGTTGGTTTGGTTGGTGTATGTCTTAACTATGTTGGTGCTTCCAAGGTATGAAAGTTTATTATACCACTGTCCATTCAAGTTCATAAGTATGCCATAAGCTATAAATGCCAACAAAGTTCATAAACATTTTGCAGGCAAAACATTTATGGGACAAGAAATACTTGTAATGTGAAACGTATATAATGATGCAGGTTATTCTTACTGATGGTGATGCATCTACTCTAGCAAACATGAAGGCGAACATGGAAATGAATAACTTAAGCATTGAGGATCGTCACCTGGTAATAGAAAACAAGAATAAGGTGTATTTAAGTCCTTGCTAAAATATTAGCTTCTATGTTTTCATGATCACGCATTTTAGATTTGCAGTATGATTTCGTTTGTAAAAATGGGTAGCATAGCTAGCCCTTGATCAAACATATTTGTTAGATAATGTATGCATAAAGTCTCTTGTTAATCAAGAGGAGTGACAGCATTATCTCACTTGGAAAGAGTGATAATGCACTGCATTTCCATATTTATTTTTCACATTAGCATTGGTACTTATCCTTTAAGCTTTGGATGAATGTTGTTTCAGACTAAACTTTAATCTTACTATATTCTGACATGTAGGTAGAGTGCAAGTATCTTTCCTGGGAAGAAGCATCTGATAGAGATTTATGGGCATGCCAGAGAGATGTAGTGTGAGTATATATATATTCTTTTTATAATACTTATTTTGTATTTCTGTAGCATTATGCTTTCATTTTTCAGTTTTTTATTTTGTTTAGCTGTGAGCTTCTGAAACCTCTGTCTCTTTGTCAGTCTTGGTGCAGATATTATATACAATCCGTCATGCGTGCCCCACTTGGTTCGAGTACTTTCAATGCTACTTAGAGGAGATGATGGGCGACACAGAAGTGTCAGCGCAGCAACCAGCAAAGAAACTAGTGATGAAGTATCTTTGAATGGCGCAGCTGGAGGCCGTGTTGCATATATCGCCACGGTTATTCGGAATGTGGACACTTTCAATTGCTTTGCCAAGGCAGCTGCTGACACGAAGTTGTCTATCGTCAACATTACCGGCACTGCGGGCCCCTCGAGTTTTCTTCCTTACATGCTCTCGTACGATCGATTGAGTGTTCAACTTCTTGAGATTACGCTTTTATCATGAGATATTGATGAACGTAGCTGCCAGCGTTCTTTTCTGATGTTACCATTTAGATGTAATCGGTATGGATCAACCTCTTAAGATTGCGCTTTTATCATAAGATACTTCTGATGAGCAGAACTGACATACTTCCCTTCTGATATTGCATTTAGCTTTAATCGTAGTGACATCAATCTTGCTGGAGAAGAATGCAATATTGTGGTTGTTTCATGTTTGCTGGTGAAGTGCTACCTTTGCGCTTGTGTACTTTGTGATATGTTCATATTAGAGCTTTAAAATATCAAATAGTTCTTCACAAGTCACAACATTTGGTACTTGGATGTATTTATCTTAACTTACCGCATCAATCAAATGAATATGTACCAGGAAAATAAGTGAAGCAGCACGAACATCGATTCTATCTGTTATGAATACAAAACATATAGGTCATTGGATTATTCAAATTCCAGATTAGGCTAAATTTATCTTCCATATACACCAAACTGCCAGCAAAATTCTGTACAATTTACAACGTTGCACATCTTCTACAAGTCCATCATGTATTATGATGAAGGTATTTGGCACTTAATCCTACACAAGTATGGGTACTGTACTTTTGAGCCAAGACGGTGAACCATACATTGTCATTGTCACAGGTGGGAACAGCTCAGGCAAACTTCAGCGCAGCGACCGCCAGGAGACTCACGGCTCTGAAAAGGATATCATTCACGCTTCTTTGTATTCTCACCGCAGCTTCCTCCTCCATGTTTGCGTCGGTTGGGCCTCTAAATATGCTGGTGATTGTGTCCCGCAGTCCGTTTACCGCGCATGAGAGCCAGAAGAGCCCGAACCCGACACCCGTGTTCAGCAGCCGAGTAGCGGTGAAAGGAGTCCTCCCGCCAATAGCAATTTTGCACACGACTGACAGAAGAACAGCCAAGCTGGCTCCGGCGATGCCGATAGAGCATTGTGTCAACAGTTCGTTGACCTCAGGACCAGCCTTTTTCAGCGAGACCATTGTGGAGCTGTTTCTGTTCTTGTCCAGAAGGATCGACAAAATTGCTTCACTAGCATGAAAGTAATTCTTCTGGTACATGTCACGTTCATTGACAGTTTTCCCCTTCTGTTTCTTCTTCGATGGAGTTTTTGCCTTCACATTTGACATGCTGCATATTTTAGCACAACCATATTAGTATGTGGAAACAAGTACGAATAGCAGGTGCAACACGCGATTTGCCATACTACAGTATACTCGATGTGGAATAATTTGCACGTGATGTTTAGATATTTCGGTCTAGATATGCAAGATTTAGGGTTTAAGGTTCATCTTCAAGGAAAGTGTTTCATGCAATGGTTAGCCAAACAAGTGTACGGTAAATTGGACAGTTGGGGTACCAACAATATCTATTGCAGTAGTTACTGCTATAGCGACCAGTTTATTATATTGGCCAGGAACGAAGGATCTACATACAAGCTACGATTTGTACCAATTTATTGGCATTCTTCTGTAAAATCTCACAACTGGAATTAGGAAGATTAAAGAAATACAGAACTGTCAGACAGCCTTTATGCCTAGTCGATGGTGCAAGTGATTACTGGAGTAGTAAACATCAGGCAGGTCTATACTATGGTAACCAGCAGGTCGAAGAATAAGCATATCAATACTCAATCCTAAGCATGGAAGTTACCATAATTGTGTTTACCAGGAAAACAACAGCATGAAGTAACACACAATTAAAAGAAGCCAAAATACCTTTTTGAAGCTTCGACGGCTGTGTTTGCTAATTTTGAATTGGATTGGCTACTATTACGGCCCCTTTTCCTGCTTATTCAAAAAAAGATGTATGTCATGTAACCGACAGAATGAAAATGGTATGCGTAATGATATAGCTGCATTAGTTCAAATATATAAACAATTAACCCTAATTCTGGACATTACAGATATCAGAAACAGCGAATTCTTCTAAATAATTATCAGGCAGAAGGAATGCAGACTAGATCCAAGGATAGTACTCGAGAGATCAATTCAACATTGCATACATTCATTAGTTCCTACTTATGTATTACTACAGTACATCTCTCTTCTGAGGTCGGCAGAGAACTAGAGATGGTTTCCTAGTCCCTAAAGGTATCAGATACTTCGTATGTTATACATCACATTGAGCAACAATGATTGAAAATGTTCAGTTACTCAAGTGTTGGCACATGCAGCTAACTAGGAAAGATTTACATACGGCTGAAATGGTTGCCATGTAACATTATACGATGTAGAGTTTCTGAAAATGGTGGATCGGGTTGTCCACTCAGGACCCCTCACACACATATATATCACCAGATTAGGGTTTCGGTTACATGGGCCACAATGGGCCTTACATGGACTTAACATGGTCCAACACTCCCCCTCAAGATGATCATGGGTAATCTACCATGGTCATCTTGCTACCATACATAACACAGACTACAACTACCACTAATGAACACATACATAACACATAGGATACATGAGAGCGCCAACATTCCTTGCTCTCTCTCGGTCTTTGATCTCGAGCATCATCTGTGTCTCAACACTACTGCCTCAACCATCTCTCCTCAGCTTCTCTTCTCCATTGCCTCCTCAACCATCAACTCTGTGTCCTCAGCCTCTCTTCTCCACACTCCATGCCCTTGACCTCCTCCTTCCTTCCCACAAACCCACGGCCAACTCCGGCCTCAACCATCTCCACCTCAGGCAACGCATGCCTCTCCTTGGTCACCATGGCCTCAACCATCTCCACCTCAAGCAACACATGCCTCTCCCACGGACACCTCTACAACCATCACCACAGAACCAACAACCTCATCATCTCCATCAGCAGCAGTACTCATCACACCTTCATCAACAGCACCAGACATCATCCTCCTAAGCACTGCAGCAACCTCACGTAAGCACATTCTCCCCCTTGCTGCAACTCCTCTCTTCTCTCTCTCAGTTCACCCCATCCTTCTCCCCCTAAAAGAAAATGCCACATAGCTCCCTTCCTTCTTCCTTCCTCTGCCATCTTCTGGAACCTCCTCTCCTTCACGAGCCGCCCAAGCTTGGTGACGGGCACCTACGTCTCCTCCTCCTACACGGCCAAGAACCAAGCAGCGCAAGCACGCACAGCCTTCTGCCGAACACATCGGCCTCCTCGAACTGCGCTGCTGCTCAGCCGGTCCAACACACTGCCTTCACCTTCGCCAACCACGGCCACAATCGAGCTCACAGCCACTTCTTCCTTCCCGGTCTGGAGCAGCAGCTCCTCCATGGACGCCCAGCCTCTGCACCTCTACCTTCCTTCTCAGCTCCTCCATGGACGCCCAGCCTCTGCACCTCTACCTTCCTTCTCTCCCCCTAAAAGAAAACCACCTTCTCCTCTCCAGTAGCAAAACACTCAGCCACATTCACCTTGTGGTTCACCCATCTTCCTGACCAGCTACACGCAGCAGCAAGGTCTCTTCTTCTCCCCCTGCCTAGCATAACAGCACCAACTGCAGTTCAGCAGCCCGAGCTTCTTCTTCTAGCAAGCAGCAGCATGCAACAGCAGGACGGCTTCCTCTCCCCCTGTCAAACAGCAGCAGGGGAGCTCAAGCTCCTTCTGTATTTCTCTTCCCCTCTGCTCCTTGGTCCCAACAGCGAACCAAGACAAGGAGCAGCAACATCTCGTTCAGCTGGACTTGTTCTCCCACTTGCAACCTGAGTGCTGCCTCCCTTTTTTTTCAGCTCCGACCGGCCGGCCGGTGCGCCTCAGCTTGTCCGGTCGCCACCTCTCACCCCTGCTCACAACACCTCAGCACGGATGGCTTCCGCACCTGCAGCTTGCCCCTCTCCTACCTCCAGCCGTCAGCTCCACTTCCTGCAACCTTGCCTCACCACGTGCTCACTCTTCCTCCTCTGAATTGCTGCTGCTCTGCCTCCAGCTTCCTCTCGCGCACAGAGCAGCACATCCTCCTCCAGCTGCCTTCCTCTGTCCCGAGCACGGACAGCAGAGTCATGGATGCCTCGGGCTTGCGCCGGCGAGCACGGGCTCACCAAACCGTTGCCTGCCTCCAGGACGTCATCCTCCTCCACCTCCACGATCTTCTCCAGCCTGAACGCCTCCGGCTCCGAGCTCCCCAGATCTGAGCTCGAGCCTCTGCTCCTCCTCTCCACGCTCACTGCACCAGGACGGAGCAGCCAGCCCACGCATCGGCCTCGGCCTGCACGGCCCAGATCGGGGCCGCCCCGTCGCAGCAGCAGCTCCTGCCCGATGCACATCACACGGGCTCAGATCGAGCCCACGCCACAACGTCTCCTCCTGCAGATTCGCCCCCTGAACCTCCTCCTGCAGATTCGCCCTCCTTCTAGCGCCACCACCAACTCCCCCACCAGAGCACCTTCTTTCTCATCCCCTTCACCTCTGAATCTACCTTATCCTACTCCATCTTCCTCCCCTGCGCAGAGCAGCAGCCACACTCACACAACTCACCTCGCTGTGTGAGATGGCCACAGCCCACGCAGAGCAACAGATGCGGCCTCCCGCCGCCTGGATGTCTACAACTCGCCTGGTTGTTGTGGCCGGCGAGGAACTAGTCCGCTGGTGGTTGTGGTGGGCGGCGGAGAATGGGTGGCGGCTGCTAGTTAGGAAACCTTAGCTCTGATACCATGTAGAGTTTCTAAAAATGGTGGATCGGGTTGTCCACTCAGGACCCCTCACACACATATATATATCACCAGATTAGGGTTTCGGTTACATGGGCCACAATGGGCCTTACATGGACTTAACATGGTCCAACATACGAACTCATACAAGCAGAGCCACCAAATATATTCTCTGCATTTGGATTATTTTAGCAGTATTATGTGCTCTATAATTTCCACTCTGTAAGTTAATACGGACAAAGAAAATTGATAATAAGTGGATGGCACTAAACAATTGTTTTATATATCCATGATTCCCCCATCTGGAGGTGAATACTTTGCATATAATTCAACCTAACCTTGGTAAGCTAGTGAATAATATGAAGTCGAGCATGATGCTGCACATATTACCTGTCAAAGTATGGAACTAGATATGCAGCCTTGCAACCCCTTGGCTCCCGTTTAGGCACATTAAACTCCAAGAAAACCGAAAGTAAGTCTCTGATCTCATCTCCATTGCCAGTGAAGATGACCCGGCCGTTCTCATTTATTGCAAGGGCAGAACCATGGGACTGAGCAAATTCCAAAAGAGGATCAGGGATGATGAGTTGATTTTCTGGTAGATACTGCTGTGGCTCCTCCAATGCAAATTCGTAGATAGATAACTTGTCGTCAGGGATATATGGCTGGCTGCCCATGTTTATTGGTAGGTTATGAGTTCCCGTAAGTTCAGCCAGTATAGACGCATCAAGTTCTTTCACATCAGACCCTGACATTAGAAACTTCAGGATTTTCTCTTGCCTTGCGCACTGCTCAGCAATCCCGATGCTAAGTTGAACTGAGTCAGGGTGGGTGTCTGTTCCAAAAGAAAAAAACATGAGAGTCGTCAGAGACCGAATCATGTAACTTTAAACAGCACATGTAAAACTGGATTTCTACAGTGGATCAACTATGAACCAAAGAATATATACAGCTTAGCGAGAGTACGTAATTAAGATTGACCAGAACTATGAACCAAAGAATATATACAGCTTAGCGAAAGTACGTCAAAGGTACCATTCCGTGCGAGTTCAGTAGCCAGCTTTTCGCTTGACAAGCAGTCGATGCGTAAAAGGAATGTTTTTGTATCACTTTTCTAGGCCACAAGCTAAGGCTCGTGGATCGTGCTTCGTGTTGAACGCAGTGCAAGTTAAATGGGAACCATGTGTATAACACGGGACTAAGCAGTCGATGCCTAAACTGTTCTTTGTTATTACTTCTGTACAACCCCAAGCTACGGCTCATGCATCATGTTTCTTGCTTCTGAAAGTTAACAATCTGTAAACTGTGTTGCTTTCAGTAAAGAAGAATACTTGCTGTTTGCATACAGGTTTCCTTTGCAAGAGAGAATGCGCAGCGCCTAATTCTATCCAATCCAGGCAGACAGTAAAGACACTCGTCAGCAAATCAGCCCACGCAAGCTGACCGCTGCAGCATCCGACAATCACATACGCATCAACAGGGACGGGACGGAGCATCAGATTCGGGAGAATTGGCGAACCTTGAACGTCGACGAGCGCGGCCATGTCGAAGGCCTGGTAGGCGGCGGCGGCGGCGGCGGCCGATGCCTGGCCGAGCCCGGGCATCATCATGTGGTGCGCGGGCTGCTGCTGGTATGCGCCCTCGAGGAGGTGCTGCTGCGCGGAGAGCTGCTGCGGGGGTGGCCTGATCTTGGCCTGGAAGGGCAGGCCGCCGCCATGGAGGTCCTTGGCGGGGGCGAGGATGACCGGGGAAGCGGAGGCGGAGGCCAGGAGGGAGAGGTCGCCCACCATCGCTCGCGGGGAGCGGGTAGCGGATAGAATACTAGCTACGAATTAGAATTCCTCGGCAACGGGGAGAAGAAGTGGTGTGGTCGGGGATAAATCGGCGGAGTTACCGAGCGGCGTGGAGGCGCGGTGGCCCGGGGAAAAGACGGAGATTTTGTTTGCCCGGCGCGGCGGGCGAAGGGGAGGGGAAATCGAGGGAGTTATCCGGGGGGTGGAGTCTTGGTCTGTGGCGGAGGAGGAAGATTCGGGAAGGCGACGGGAGGTGCACGGGAGACCTTGGGATGACTTGTGGGCGCGGCCGTGGGTGGCTTGTTGTGGCAGCTGGTGGCAGTCGACGGGGCGCCGGCCGATATTTTCCGGCCGACGGGGCGGGTGTCTTTGGCGTGTGCCGACCAGCCTGTGCTGATTCCGTGGTTACATTTTTTCACCCAAAAAACGAAAACTCAGGGTACATTTTCGTGTAGTTGTGATACGTTTGGATAGTGGTCGAAGTATATCACAACTCGATATTGTTGGTTAGACATGAATTCCACGCAAGTAAATAAACGATATAATGTTTCGAGAAATTAAAGATGAGAGAAACAATTGGGATAACATAACATGTTACCATGACACGGTGTTTTTCAATAAATATGACTCTACGAAATACTCCCTCCGTGTAATAAGATGTTTTAGGTATTTCAATACAGACAATATATATGGATATATATAGACATATTTTAGTGTGTGGATTCACTCATTTGCTCCGTATGTACTCCATATAAATATGGCTAAAACATCTTATATTATGGTGCGGAGGGAGTAATAAATAATTCTATCCCTCTGATACCATAGACGTGAATTTTTGGTACATGGAGACAGGCGTCCCTCGTATCTCAATGCTACAACTTTATGATCAATAAACAAAGTATCATGTAAAAACATTAAATATTTTGGTTAAAAGGGTAAATGATTGTATGTACTCCACTATGTCAGCTGATTGGGCTAAAGTCTTGCATGCATTGCTGGAGAGAAACAACCAGCCACTAATTGAGAGACAATTAAATGTAATTATGTCTAGAAGGTGGGGGATTTTGAAACTAATTGTTTTTGGCACTGTGCCCAGAAAACTGGGACGGAGGAAGGAGAAGAATACAGGAGAAATACATTGTGAATTAAGAGTGGAATAACTGTTAGGGCGACAATACGTGCATCTAAAAACTTTATAAGTGCATGGCGTATGGGAATTAATTGACATTTAAACTTCAGCTTGCTCATGTATATAAAAGTGAGAGAGCACAAATTTCTTGTCATGTACACGTGTACAGATTAACCACTTGTATTAGAACAAAGGCCATTATAGACACATGTTAAGTAGTGTTTCTGACAACAACATAGTTAATGGTAACAATCACAGAAAAATGGTAAGAATCACATGTTGAGAGGTCGCCCACCATCGCTCGCGGGGAGCGGATAGAATGCTAGGAATTAGAATTTCCTCGAAGGGGGGAAGTGGTGCCGGGAAGGGGGATAAATTGACGGAGTTACCAAGCGGCGTGGTGGCGCGGTCCGGGAAAAAGACGGCGATTTTGATTGAGGAGGGGAGGGGAGGGGAAATCGAGGGAGTTATCCGGAGGTGGTGGTCGACGGTGGGTGAAGTCTTGGTTTGTGGCGGTGGAGGAAGATTCGCTAAGGCGACGGTGCGCAGGCCAAAATTTTCTGGAGCGCGTCCGGCAACCACGGATCAATCCTTGGTACAAACGCGACGCCAATGTCATTTAATTCGTTTGGATTAGTGGTCGACATCAGCTCTACCGAAATTCCAGCTCTTTTTCATCTAAAAAAATCCAGTTTTTTTCGAAAAAAGGATGAAGGTCATATAGTAGTGAGAAGAACAAATCTTTAAAAACCACCCTTACATAAACTGAAATAGCATCTAATATCTTGGGTGTATCGATGCTTTCTTCCTCCTGCATCCATCGAGTGGCGCGTCGTGAGCCGAACTGAGAGCATCTCCAATAGCTTACCCATATTTTGGTAGGAGAGAAAAGATTTGGGTAGCCAAAACAATTTCATCTCGAAAAGCTTACCCAATAGATTTGGGTATTATTTAGCAAATTCATATTGCTCCATTCTCATTATTGTTGTACTTATTATTATGATTCATATAGTTTATCATGTGTACTAATAGGTATACTCTTTGTCATAGTAGCTGATAGAAACATGTCGGATGGAAAAAGGCCTTCACCGGGGCTTCAAGAAAATGGACAAGGTGTATGGCTCTACTTGTGATGCCGTAAAGAAGGACACGGGAAGAAAGAAAGCCAAAGGGAAGGAAGTTGAAGAAGCATCCACACAGCTAGGAGGGAGAAAACCCCCATGAGCCGCATAGACCCTCTTCCTCCTCTTACTCCTCTAAGCTTAAACTTTGTAAGTTGTCTTCCAACTTTCAGTCATTCATCTTACCATCTCATGCACACGATTAAAGCTAAATCCGTCGGCTGGATCTATCAATGCGCCGCCTGGTGGACCTACACATGCGTACGGAATTCCCACCTACGACTGATCCTTCGAACTCCATGAAGCAATGACTCCCAGTTAGTTCAAATACCATAGTGATTTGTATATGCTTCTTGTTTAACCAGGTTATGTTTTCACTTTAAAAGCGATCTTTTTAAGTTTCCGAGTGAGATTTAATCAAGTCTCGATCGATAACTTTTTTATTGAAAAATAGAAGTACACTTTATAAATAGTATAACTTGCAGAAAATCTCAGTCGTTCTTCATACACACACACACACAAAAATGGCCTACACATATCTGAACCTAGCCTGGAGTGACAACCCAGATTCAAAAAAAATTGCTAACACATCCATCTCGGAGTGCTTTGAACGCATGGGTCGACGTCAATCGACCACACGCATGATCAACAAACCTTAATTGTTTTTCATTTTTTTGGGTTGCTTACCACGTATGCCGCGTGGTGACGGCGTCGACCGCTGGGCCACTTATAAGGTGCTCGGACGTGTTCTCCGTAGGCGATGTGGTACTAAAATTGTACGACAACTTGCCCTCCAGTGTACCGTAATAAATTTGGGCGTTCCTATACCCCAACAGGCCGGCAGAAGACAACCCATTCTCGCGACAGTTAGCCCGGCCCATACGTGCTGGACGTACGACGTGCGCAGGCCCGCCGCAGATCACATGTGTGCATTTTCTGGAAGCTTTTTAGAGCTTCCACACACCAGACACCTAGTCCTAGTATTATTCTAAAAAAAACCTAGTCCTAGTATTTTATAAGCCACCAAAAGTATACTATGCACTTGAATTCAATCTTCACTTAATATTTAGCCAAAATGTTTATCTTACTTACAATTCTCATCAGTAACTCCCCCGTGAAACTGATACATATTTTTAGGACTTTAGGAAAACATCTCATCACAAATAGCCGACGATGTCGCAATCTTCCTTGTGCCCACGACTCGAGATGTTGCACACCTCTGCCTCCTGCAACATAATTTCGGCAAGGTCTACAAACGTGGCAAACAGCTCGGTAGCCCCTATTCGTTGCGCTTTGCATGATCTGCTGACGTTTTTCGATTGCGGATGAAAGAAGTCCATATAACCCTGCATCTTTCATCTTTCGGACGCAAGTCCCCTCCAACGACAAATCAGCATACTTAATCCCTCTATCTATGCAATACCACCCTACGAAACGGATACGAGATTGTTGCCTGATTCTAGCCCGAACGATGGCTGCAAATCCATGAATTTTCGGTTTCAAAGGGTGGCCAGGAGCAATCTCAGCCAAAGAAACATATTATCATACATATTTACATTTCCAGTATTTATATTAGTGTACCGTATTGATGTACAAATAGGAAAAAAAAATCGGCGCGACGTACCTGACTAGGGGGGCGGAAAAAAAAAACCGCTCTCGCGTCGCGTCCCAGGCGACGCGGGGGCGATCCCGAAGTCGCGCCGCCAGAGGTCCCAGCCGCCGGTGTTCCCCGCCGCTGCTGCCGCCGGCCTGCGCCGCGGTGGCGGCGGGCCCGCTGCCCTTGGGGCGGGGAGGAGCGACGCTGGAAAGCGGAGTCGCCGCGCGTGGGGCGTGGGCGACGGGACGGTGGTTCCTTCCGGGGCGGCGGCCCGGATCTCGGCGGCCTTCGCGGCAGCCGTCGAGGTGGTGGTGGAGATGGGCGGCGCTGGATAGCGGGCAGTGGCGCGACGTGCAACCGCAGGGCGCCATGGCGTGACGGCGCGGGCTTCCGGGCCCGATCTGGGATCCATGCGCCCCGCTGGGTGCTGGCTCACGCTGCTTGCTGCGGCTGTACAGTGCCGGCACGAGTTCTTCGCCGGCGAAGGCCGGAAGCGTGGGGGTTGTGGTCTTTTTTTCAATAAAGGTGGTTGTCCTCAGATTCTGCTCACGGCAAGACGAAGATCTACTTGATGTCCGTCTTCATTGATCTGGCCGGAGTGTCGAGTTCCGGAAGGCTCCACCGGCGCACTCCATTGGGCAATTCAAGCCTGGAGATTGTCGGATCGGGTGGGATTCGGTCGCGCGCAACCATGTTTTTTCTGGCCGTTTGGTTTCAGAGGAAGCGTGGCGAAGCTCTGCTGGCTGTTAATATCATGAAGCACGCTTTCTCGTTCCATGGTGCTGGCGGAGAATGACATGGACGGCGAGATCTGAGGACTGACAATGGTGGTTTGATTTCTTGTGCGGTTGAGGAATTGGCTTGGTGTTTCATGAGTTGGAGCAGCAGCATGTAAGTGGGGGTGACAACATACGTGTAGTCCAAAGTCCTACCTTTCAGGGTGAAAGTCCAAGGTCTGGCCTTAATTGGTTGTGCCTGACAGTGGTCTTGCTGAAGACATTGTTATGAGAGCGAGGATTATCTTCAGGATGAAAACCCAAGGTCTGGCCTTAATTGGTTGTGCCTGGCACTGTTCTTCTTGAAGGCGTTGCTTTTGAAGAATTGGACATCAGGTATTGTTTTGGTGGTGGTTGTGCGGCTGCTGCAATGACTGTAACTCCTTAATGGGACTTTTCTTTTTATTTCTTCTTCTTATTGTCTTTTGGCTGTGTGTATCCGTAATGACTTCGGTTATTGCGTTGTTGCAGAGGCTGGGTGCATGTTATATTTTCTCGATATTAATAAACACTCTTTATCTAAAAATAGGAAAAAAAAATCAAAAGCTATCTATCCATGACGAGAAAACAGGGTAAAACTTTCTAGACACTCAACTTTCTAGACGCTCTCTAGTTACTCTTAACTCAAATAATTTAGATTAACAAGCTAAATTACAACACAACACGGATGCGTCGATCCGGGAGGCAGCTAGTTTCCTCGCGGCATATCTTCTAGCTAAGCTTGGCTGACTGCATCGATCTGGCTACTTGCTCGCACTGCAGCTAGACGGCGAGAGTCCGGCGTGGTGTTGCACCTGCTGACGCACTCGGTGTTGCACGACTTTTTTTTTTTTTTTTTGAACAAGGGGGAAGGACCCCGAAGGGTCCACACTGCATTAATCGGTGGGATTACAGATTACAACAAAGACCTCAAAGAAAATGAAAATTACAACCAAGTCCTTGGCTATTACAAAATGGACCTTAACTAAAGAAAAAGGAATGCAATCAGGCCCTACTCCACCGAGAACGAACAGCTCGACGCAGCGGCCGTCAGCGCCATCTCCGGGGACATGACCACTTGGAGACGGAGCGAAACTTATGGAGGGCCTCCATAATGGCACGCCGGCCTGGAGGTTGAAGACGCTATGTCGCAGGAAGCACCACAGCACGGAGTGGCCCCCTCGGCCAAGAATAACAGAGGCGCAAGCTCGCCGCCGTTGATGAACTCCGCAGGTCGCAGCCAGAAGATCTCCCCATGGAACTTCAGATCCAACTCGCCCGTCCTTCTTCCCGCAACCACTGCGGCATAGAAGAACGAGCTCTTCAGCTCCAGAAGTTCCACCATAGAACCTAGCCTCCCGCCGCCGAGTGAAAGACGCCAATCCGCCCTCAAACTCTGAGCTCATGCCACTAGCTAGAGGAGGCAGATCGAAGAAGAAGATGCAGCAGAAAACTAGGGGCCTGGCCTTATTAGGGAAGCCGCCAGAACTCCTCTCCCTCGTCAGCTCCATCCACAGGAGCACAGCCTCAAGAAGAAGAAGAACAACCCGAATCCAAGGCTGGCCAGAGAGCCCCAACTCGATGCTTCCGATGCGTACCTTATTAGGAAAGATGCGTGACTCTGTCGACCTCGCTTGCAGCACCGCCTGCCACCAGCGGACTGCAGCTAGGAGGAAGAAGGCAGCGGCGCAGCGGATCCGGTCGCCGAGATCCGCCGACCTACTCTCAGTCGGCACGTAGCCAAAGCAAGGAAAGCTAAAACTAAACCTACCAGTACTATGTACAGTCCGAGCTGCGCATCCTCGTCCACGCCGGTCAGCAGCGCCACCGGAGAGGAGAGGGGAGTGAGCCGGAGGGAAGGGTGGAAAAGCAGAGGCGACTCTCAACGGGGGCGGTGGGGGTGGGGAAAGTACTCCAGAGCCTTCACACGACTTCTTAGTTGCCTCCTACAAGGAGGGCACGACTTCTTAGTCGCCTCCTTGTAGGACGTTTCTTGGTGGACGTGGCGGCCGAGACGACGTGGCACAAACCGGTGCAGGCCGCTGCCACGAGGTAGGAGCACGTGGTTCCACAGAGCGAGTCACAGTTAGCTACCTTGAAGAAGAACACAAAATCGGGTACACTGATATGCTCATAGCTAGGCTACAAGACGTGGGACGATGGTATTTAAAGGCTGAACGGGAAATATTCCTAGCGGCTGAATTACTCACGGTTTATTACGCCTTTTATCTTCTATGGATGAAAACATTTTACGTCAGTGGTTTCTTTTGTAAAAGCCCAAGAGAAGATGGGCCTCTACATGGCTCTTTGTACATCCAATAGATCACTACTAGGAAATAGGCTATCTGTGGCGCACCATTTTAGCTTTCTGTGGCGCATGGTGGGTGCGTCACAGATATCCCGCCACTAAATTTTTTTTTCTGTAGCGCACCTAGGCGTGCGCCACAGAAAGTCAAAGATTCTGTGGCGCACTCAACTGCTGGTTGGTTCTGTGCGGTGCGCCAGTGCCGCTGCGTCGCTGTGCTCTGTTCGTCCCTCCCGATTCGTTCGAGAGGAAGTGATTGGGAAAACGAAACGGCAGTCCAGGAAACGAAGCGGACGTGCCGCGCGTGCTGGCCGAGGAAATTGATCCACCGTGCTGGCTGCTGGCTGGGCTCAGCCGCTCAGGCCTAGTTGGGCTGACTTTTTTTTCGCTCTACTGTATATACATACATATTGTATATAAAATATGGGCCCCTTTTTGGCTGGGCCCCGGACGGTCGCACTTCTCGCACTGGGCCAAAACTGGCCCTGACTGCTATAGAGAAGCTATTCTTGGTGAAGCAGTTCCAAATACCGGCGATCACTGAAGTTGTCTCGTGGTGAAGTCATTTCAAGTACTTAGCCATATATCCCTTAGGTGCTCTAGAGGACTACTGTTACTACGCTCAACGAGACTACACGAGAACATTTTAAAGATACCAACGCTGCGCCGGACCCAGTGGAGCGAGACACCACTCACACGGGCTTCTATCAGAATGTAAGACCGGTGCAACCCACAAGGCCCAATGCCAAGTATGTTGGCCCTGTGTGGGTTCGCTAGTCTATATGTACCTTGCATGTCGATGAGAAAGGCATCCATTCAGATCACGAGTGAACGGCTCTCTATCATTAGTCTTTTTTTTCTGACCCCTCCTCCTTAAACTTGAGAAACTTATGAACTTGTATCTAGAATTGCTACTTTAATTGAATAGAGAGAGAATGAACCTTACAAATTTCGGATGTTCTAGCACTCACCCGAGAGTATTGAAAAAGCTACAGTCGGCTACTACACTTGAAAATTCTTATTGATCACATAGTCATATGTAGTTCATAACACAGCTACCAGTCCTACATCGAAAGGATGAAAATTTAGGAGTAAAAATAGGCGATGATTTTTTACTAGTGAAAACAAGAAACCTTGTGGGAATGATGTTGCTACCACCATATCAGCACCCAAAGCACATGCACTACAGCACGCGCCCTCTATGCCGACGGTGAATTACCGTCGGCACAGACACCTTACCCGTCGGCACAAGGCTGTACCGACGGTGACATAGGTGCCCGTAGGCACAGGTTATTTGCCTGTCGGCACAGGCGGTGCCTACGGTGAAAAAATGGCCGTCGGCACAAATTCCGTCGGCGTAGGTTCGGTGGGCCCCACCTTGGGCGAGCTCGCCTGCACAGCTGTGCCGACGGTATTACCGTCGGCACAGGTTCACACGTGGCAGTGCCTGGAACGTCCAGGCTGGGGGCTCTGCCGACGGTATTCCCGTCGGCACATGCCTGGCCATTTGGTCACACTGCCACACCTGTGCCGAGCTATCCCAGATTTTTTTTTTTTGCAATTTTGTTCCAGCAGCTCATTTTCCAGCAAAAATGGCAGAAAATAAAATAAAAATTCATGACAAATATCATCACAGCACGATCACACATAGGCTCCATATATCATCAAGCACAATACTAATATCATCAAAGTGGACACACACATAGCATCATCATACATAGCTAAATGTCTAGAGGCCTCAAGCCCTACATCTATTGAGGCGGCGACGGGGTGTACCCCATATCTGCCCGGGTGAGCGTAGGCGATCGACGGCTCGGCGCAGCAGTAGAACCACCAGAAGAAGGCGAAGCACCAGGAGAAGTCGAAGCACCACGCGAAGCACCAGGAGAAGGACCACCGGCATGTACCGGTGTGATCTGACGCGAACCCGGCGAAGCACCAGGCGAAGGATCAGCATCAAACCTCACCATCTCACGCGAACCCGGCGAGGCACTAGGAGAAGCACGACCAAAGTGTGGGTTCTCCGACGAGCATCCCGTTCCCTACATGTTTGAGCAAGAGTTAGCAACTTGCGAGGCAAAGGAAAGCGGTAACCAGTGGTTTGGCATCAAACTTACCGGGGTCGATGAGTAGTAGGTGAGAGCGAACTCGTCCTTCGATGGAAACCGTGGACACGGCCCCGGCTCCGGAGGCTCCTCCATAGAAGGGGGACCCGCACTCCAGTGGTGAAAAAGTTCAGCTCCGATTGCAAGATAGTTTAGATGTTAGACGTTGCCAAAATAAAGGTTCAAACTAGAGAAGTGGGACTTGTCATATCAGACAAAAATAAAGGTTGAAACTTACCTCACGGAACGACTTTTGATACGAGGAGTAGGCTGTATTCATCTCCAGCCACTCGGCATGGGCCACCTTATACTCCGCATGAGCGGCAGCGTAGGCTTCCTCAAGATCGGGCTACAATTTCGAAAATATGGTATGGAACTGTCAACTTAGCCATGCAGGAACGAATGTCGGAAAGAGGATGAAAATGAGAAAAACTTACATCGGTGGAAGTGGGTCGACGAGGCCGTGGACGAGGCGCGATAAGGGGGCTGCCGTCAGGGAGGGTAGCTTTTGCCTGCGTGAAGCTCATGGAAGGCCTGACCACATTATCAAGAAAGAGATTACGGCCATGCGGCCTTCCATGCCCCGAGAGGACCATCGACCTCTCGTCGACCTCCAGGCTCAAGGGGTCATCCACCTCCGGGTGAAAAGACTCGAACGTCGTGGAGTACCTCTCCAAGTTCTTATCGGCATTGTTGTAGTACTCAGGAAGCTGGGGCTGAGGCTTCGATAGATCGCGCTTCTTCTCCTTCATCTTCTGCCACGATTGCAACTCAGAGCTTACCTCCCCCTATCGGCGTCCTGCATCGCGAAAAGAAATGTCATGCGTAGCAAGTAGAAACATGAGGGGAAAATAAATGGAGGTCGTTCCATGTATATACCAGCTTTTCCTTAAAGCGGAAGAGGTTCGGCTTCCCGCACTGTGTGTTCCCTCAGTGCCTCGGTTTGCCTTGTTCCGCTGGCTCACGGCGTCGAACTCGGGGTCTCCCCCGATCCACCTCGTAACCAACGCATCCCATGCGTCTTCTTTGCCGTCGGCCCAGTCGGGCATTACCTGAAAATGCAATTCAAGAAGAGATAATGCAATGGCAACTTAGCAGCAATATAGAATTTCATTGACAGTTTACTTACCGAAAGGAATTCCTCCCTCGTCATCTTCTGTGCCGTCTTGACATTCTCCTCCTTCTTGGCCCTCTTGCCCGTCTTCTCATACGTGAAAGTATTGGCGGACGTATGCTTTTGGTTGTAGATTTGTTGCCGTGTCAACCTCACACAATGAGCACGCAATACGCGATCCGCCGTGTCTCTATGCTCGTCCGGCACCCGAAAATGCTTCTACAAGCATGCATAAAAAAATTGTGAGAGTCATGAGTTAGCACGGTGGAGTCATAAACTATGAACGGAACTCGAAAAATATGTCTTACCCAAAACCCGGTGATCACGGCCTCAGCAGCTGTCTCGAAGCCCGGGACAGGGGCAACCTCATAGTGCACCCATTTATAGGCCAACTTCGTCTCACCGTCGGGACCGGCGTCGTACAAGCCCGGCCAATATTTCCTAATAAGAGCTCCAAGCAAGCTCCCAGGAGTGCGAGGAATCTTAGGTGCTGGCCATGTCCATTTTCTGCACAATAATCAAACATTAGTACATATGCCAAATTGTTATGAACACAATGAAATTACATGTTCAAAATTACAAAATTAGTACACTTACTCAACGCCCATAGGAACAATGAGGGCTTTCGCCTCCTCGCTCGTAGGCTCCAGGGCCTCCTCGGGGACTCCCGCTTCGCCACGCATCCGCGGCCGCTTCGGCGCTAACTCCCCCTCGTCCTCCACCTCGTCCTCCACCTCCACCTCGTGTCTAGACTCGGTCTCCGCCTCGTCCTCCACCTCGTGTCTAGACTGGGAAGCCACGTCTACTCCACCTCGTCCTCCGCCACGTCTACTCCACCTCGTCCTCCACCTCGTCCTACTCGCGCACCCTCGTCAACTTAGCACAGGGTCGTCGGCGTAGGTGCCCGTAGGCACAGGTTATTTGCCCGTCGACACAGAGTTTTCCCGTCGGCACAGGCGGTGCCTACGGTGAAAAAATGCCCGTCGGCACAAATTCCGTCGGCGTAGGTTTGGTGGGCCCCACCTTGGGCGAGCTCGCCTGCACAGCTGTGCCGACGGTATTACCGTCGGCACAGGTTCACACGTGGCAGCGCCTGGAACGTCCAGGCTGGGGGCTCTGCCGACGGTATTCCCGTCGGCACAGGATTGACCAGTTGGTCACACTGCCACACCTGTGCCGACGGTAATACCGTCGGCACAGCT
The DNA here is from genome assembly GCA_947311845.1 of Poa pratensis. Taxonomy (NCBI): domain Eukaryota; kingdom Viridiplantae; phylum Streptophyta; class Magnoliopsida; order Poales; family Poaceae; genus Poa; species Poa pratensis. Next base: position 15,231,489 of record CAMZMU010000100.1, on the reverse strand, counting down.
ATCCCAGAATTTTTTTTTTTGCAATTTTGTTCCAGCAGCTCGTTTTCCAGCAAAAATGGCAGAAAATAAAATAAAAATTCATGACAAATATCATCACAGCAAGATCACAGATAGGCTCCATATATCATCAAGCACAATACTAATATCATCAAAGTGGACACACACATAGCATCATCATACATAGCTAAATGTCTAGAGGCCTCAAGCCCTACATCTATTGCGGCGGCGACGGGGTGTACCCCATATCTGCCCGGGTGAGTGTAGGCGATCGACGGCTCGGCGCAGCAGTAGAACCACCAGAAGAAAGCGAAGCACCAGGAGAAGTCGAAGCACCACGCAAAGCACCAGGAGAAGGACCACCGGCATGTACCGGTGTGATCTGACGCGAACCCGGCGAAGCACCAGGCGAAGGATCAGCATCAAACCTCACCATCTCACGCGAACCCGGCGAGGCACTAGGAGAAGCACGACCAAAGTGTGGGTTCTCCGACGAGCATCCCGTTCCCTACATGTTTGAGCAAGAGTTAGCAACTTGCGAGGCAAAGGAAAGCGGTAACCAGTGATTTGGCATCAAACTTACCAGGGTCGATGAGTAGTAGGTGAGAGCGAACTCGTCCTTCGATGGAAACCGTGGACACGGCCCCGGCTCCGGAGCCTCCTCCATAGAAGGGGGGACCCGCACTCCAGTGGTGAAAAAGTTCAGCACCGACTGCAAGATAGTTTAGATGTTAGACGTTGCCAAAATAAAGGTTCAAACTAGGGAAGTGGGACTTGTCATATCAGACAAAAATAAAGGTTGAAACTTACCTCACGGAACGACTTTTGATACGAGGAGTAGGATGTATTCATCTCCAGCCACTCGGCATGGGCCACCTTATACTCCGCATGAGCGGCAGCGTATGCTTCCTCAAGATCGGGCTACAATTTTGAAAATATGGTATGGAACTGTCCACTTAGCCATGCAGAAACGAATGTCGGAAAGAGGATGAAAATGAGAAAAACTTACATCGGTGGAAGTGGGTCGACGAGGCCGTGGACGAGGCGCGATAAGGGGGCTGCCGTCAGGGAGGGTAGCTTTTGCCTGCGTGAAGCTCGTGGAAGGCCTGACCACATTCTCAAGAAAGAGATTACAGCCATGCGGCCTTCCATGCCCCGAGAGGACCATCGACCTCTCGTCGACCTCCTGGCTCAAGGGGTCATCCACCTCCGGGTGAAAAGACTGGAACGTCGTGGAGTACCTCTCCAAGTTCTTATCGGCATTGTTGTAGTACTCAGGAAGCTGGGGCTGAGGCTTCGATAGATCGCACTTCTTCTCCTTCGTCTTCTGCCACGATTGCAACTCAGAGCTTACCTCCCCCCTATCGGCGTCCTGCATCGCGAAAAGAAATGTCATGCGTAGCAAGTAGAAACACGAGGGGAAAATAAATGGAGGTCGTTCCATGTATATATATACCAGCTTTTCCTTAAAGCGGAAGAGGTTGCGGCTTCCCGCACTGTGTGTTCCCTCGGTGACTCGGTTTGCCTTGTTCCGCTGGCTCACGGCGTCGAACTCGGGGTCTCCCCGACCCACCTCGTAACCAACGCATCCCATGCGTCTTCTTTGCCGTCGGCCCAGTCGGGCATTACCTGAAAATGCAATTCAAGAAGAGATAATGCAATGGCAACTTAGCAGCAATATAGAATTTCATTGACAGTTTACTTACCGAAAGGAATTCCTCCTTCGTCATCTTCTGTGCCGTCTTGACATTCTCCTCCTTCTTGGCCCTCTTGCCCGTCTTCTCATACGTGAAAGTATTGGCGGACGTATGCTTTTGGTTGTAGAATTGTTGCCGTGTCAACCTCACACAATGAGCACGCAATACGCGAGCCGCCGTGTCTCTATGCTCGTCCGGCACCCGAAAATGCTTCTACAAGCATGCATAAAAAAATTGTGAGAGTCATGAGTTAGCACGGTGGAGTCATAAACTATGAACGGAACTCGAAAAATATGTCTTACCCAAAACCCGGTGATCACGGCCTCAGCAGCTGTCTCGAAGCCCGGGACAGGGGCAACCTCATAGTGCACCCATTTATAGGCCAACTTCGTCTCACCGTCGGGACCGGCGTCGTACAAGCCCGGCCAATATTTCCTAATAAGAGCTCCAAGCAAGCTCCCAGGAGTGCGAGGAATCTTAGGTGCTGGCCATGTCCATTTTCTGCACAATAATCAAACATTAGTACATATGCCAAATTGTTATGAACACAATGAAATTACATGTTCAAAATTACAAAATTAGTACACTTACTCAACGCCCATAGGAACAATGAGGGCTTTCGCCTCCTCGCTCGTAGGCTCCAGGGCCTCCTCGGGGACTCCCGCTTCGCCACGCATCCGCGGCCGCTTCGGCGCTAACTCCCCCTCGTCCTCCACCTCGTCCTCCACCTCCACCTCGTGTCTAGACTCGGTCTCCGCCTCGTCCTCCACCTCGTGTCTAGACTGGGAAGCCACGTCTACTCCACCTCGTCCTCCGCCACGTCTACTCCACCTCGTCCTCCACCTCGTCCTACTCGCGCACCCTCGTCAACTTAGCACAGGGTCGTCGGCGTAGGTGCCCGTAGGCACAGGTTATTTGCCCGTCGGCACAGAGTTTTCCCGTCGGCACAGGCGGTGCCTACGGTGAAAAAATGCCCGTCGGCACAAATTCCATCGGCGTAGGTTTGGTGGGCCCCACCTTGGGCGAGCTCGCCTGCACAGCTGTGCCGACGGTATTACCGTCGGCACAGGTTCACACGTGGCAGCGCCTGGAACGTCCAGGCTGGGGGCTCTGCCGACGGTATTCCCGTCGGCACAGGATTGACCATTTGGTCACACTGCCACACCTGTGCCGACGGTAATACCGTCGGCACAGCTATCCCAGATTTTTTTTTTTGCAATTTTGTTCCAGCAGCTCGTTTTCCAGCAAAAATGGCAGAAAATAAAATAAAAATTCATGACAAATATCATCACAGCAAGCTCACAGATAGGCTCCATATATCATCAAGCACAATACTAATATCATCAAAGTGGACACACACATAGCATCATCATACATAGCTAAATGTCTAGAGGCCTCAAGCCCTACATCTATTGCGGCGGCGACGGGGTGTACCCCATATCTGCCCAGGTGAGTGTAGGCGATCGATGGCTCGGCGCAGCAGTAGAACCACCAGAAGAAGGCGAAGCACCAGGAGAAGTCGAAGCACCACGCAAAGCACCAGGAGAAGGACCACCGGCATGTACCGGTGTGATCTGACGCGAACCCGGCGAAGCACCAGGCGAAGGATCAGCATCAAACCTCACCATCTCACGCGAACCCGGCGAGGCACTAGGAGAAGCACGACCAAAGTGTGGGTTCTCCGACGAGCATCCCGTTCCCTACATGTTTGAGCAAGAGTTAGCAACTTGCGAGGCAAAGGAAAGCGGTAACCAGTGATTTGGCATCAAACTTACCAGGGTCGATGAGTAGTAGGTGAGAGCGAACTCGTCCTTCGATGGAAACCGTGGACACGGCCCCGGCTCCGGAGCCTCCTCCATAGAAGGGGGGACCCGCACTCCAGTGGTGAAAAAGTTCAGCACCGACTGCAAGATAGTTCAGATGTTAGACGTAGCCAAAATAAAGGTTCAAACTAGGGAAGTGGGACTTGTCATATCAGACAAAAATAAAGGTTGAAACTTACCTCACGGAACGACTTTTGATACGAGGAGTAGGCTGTATTCATCTCCAGCCACTCGGCATGGGCCACCTTATACTCCGCATGAGCGGCAGCGTATGCTTCCTCAAGATCGGGCTACAATTTTGAAAATATGGTATGGAACTGTCAACTTAGCCATGCAGAAACGAATGTCGGAAAGAGGATGAAAATGAGAAAAACTTACATCGGTGGAAGTGGGTCGACGAGGCCGTGGACGAGGCGCGATAAGGGGGCTGCCGTCAGGGAGGGTAGCTTTTGCCTGCGTGAAGCTCGTGGAAGGCCTGGCCACATTCTCAAGAAAGAGATTACGGCCATGCGGCCTTCCATGCCCGAGAGGACCATCGACCTCTCGTCGACCTCCTGGCTCAAGGGGTCATCCACCTCCGGGTGAAAAGACTGGAACGTCGTGGAGTACCTCTCCAAGTTCTTATCGGCATTGTTGTAGTACTCACGAAGCTGGGGCTGAGGCTTCGATAGATCGCGCTTCTTCTCCTTCGTCTTCTGCCACGATTGCAACTCAGAGCTTACCTCCCCCCTATCGGCGTCCTGCATTGCGAAAAGAAATGTCATGCGTAGCAAGTAGAAACACGAGGGGAAAATAAATGGAGGTCGTTCCATGTATATATACCAGCTTTTCCTTAAAGCGGAAGAGGTTGCGGCTTCGCGCACTGTGTGTTCCCTCGGTGACTCGGTTTGCCTTGTTCCGCTGGCTCACGGCGTCGAACTCGGGGTCTCCCCGACCCACCTCATAACCAACGCATCCCATGCGTCTTCTTTGCCGTCGGCCCAGTCGGGCGTTACCTGAAAATGCAATTCAAGAAGAGATAATGCAATGGCAACTTGGCAGCAATATAGAATTTCATTGACAGTTTACTTACCGAAAGGAATTCCTCCCTCGTCATCTTCTGTGCCGTCTTGACATTCTCCTCCTTCTTGGCCCTCTTGCCCGTCTTCTCATACGTGAAAGCATTGGCGGACGTATGCTTTTGGTTGTAGAATTGTTGCCGTGTCAACCTCACACAATGAGCACGCAATACGCGAGCCGCCGTGTCTCTATGCTCGTCCGCCACCCGAAAATGCTTCTACAAGCATGCATTCATAAACTATGAACGGAACTCGAAAAATATGTCTTACCCAAAACCCGGTGATCACGGCCTCAGCAGCTGTCTCGAAGCCCGGGACAGGGGCAACCTCATAGTGCACCCATTTATAGGCCAACTTCGTCTCACCGTCGGGACCGGCGTCGTACAAGCCCGGCCAATATTTCCTAATAAGAGCTCCAAGCAAGCTCCCAGGAGTGCGAGGAATCTTAGGTGCTGGCCATGTCCATTTGCTGCACAATAATCAAACATTAGTACATATGCCAAATTGTTATGAACACAATGAAATTACATGTTCAAAATTACAAAATTAGTACACTTACTCAACACCCATAGGAACAATGAGGGCTTTCGCCTCCTCGCTCGTAGGCTCCAGAGCCTCCTCGGGGATTTCCGCTTCGCCACGCATCCGCGGCCGCTTCTGCGCCAACTCCCCCTCGTCCTCCACCTCGTCCTCCACCTCCACCTCATGTCTAGACTCGGTCTCCGCCTCGTCCTCCACCTCGTGTCTAGACTGGGAAGCCACGTCGCCAGAAGCGGAGGGCAACTCCACCTCGTCCTCCGCCACGTCTACTCCACCTCGTCCTACTCGCGCACCCTCGTCCACGGCGTAACGCGAGGTGGAAGGTCGTCCACTCCGTGTAACTCCAGGCTTCCGTACCGCCATCTTTCTAATCCTACTAAGCAGGGACGAGGAGTTTTCCTTGCCTTGGCTCATATTGTTCAATCACCTGCATTGAGAAAGGTAAAACAAGTACCACTAATTAACCCTAACTATGTAAATAAATTTTGAGATTTCAGAAATTTGGAGATTAACCATGGCTAACTCGTCCGACATTTTGCAACTATGTAAATAAATTTTGAGATTTCAGGAATTTTAGCATCATCAAATCTGAATTTTTTACAAGCATGTTAACCTAAACATCACTTCAAAAGTTCACCACATCACACTGAAATTAATTTACAGCAAGGGAGGGGGTGGCAAATTTCAGTAGCAAACAACCACTTATATAACTACACATTTCAGTAGGGGACAGTTATAGCAGCAGCAACCAGGTAGTGTTACTTAGCAGATTTTCATAAGCAAACAATCAAACATTGACGGGCGCAAGCAAGCAAACAGTACAACACTTGGAGTCCCGCAGTATGAAGGCAGGGATAATAAGAAGCAACTAGCATCCCAGAGTAGACGTGCCATTACGTACAGTATAGCAAAAATTAGATAGCTGAATCATTGTGCAAATTACGTAAAAAAATATCATTGTGCAAATTAACCTGATCTATGCATCTCAGATATACACGCGCTAATTAGCTAACTGAATCGCGATGCATCTAATTAATCTAACAAGAACAGAAGAAGAAATTTTATACTCACGCGCTCGCTGCTCTTCCTCCCTGGATGCCGGCCGGAGGCGGAAGACTGAGCACGGGCGGGAGGACGGCCGGATCCGCGCCTAGCCGCCGGGAAGAAGGAGCTGGGGCGAGCCGCCGCCGGAGAGTGAGGGCGGGTGGCGGCCGGGAAGAAGGAGCTGGTGCGCCGCCGCTGCTGCCACGAGACGCTCGCGAGCCGCCGCCGGAGAGCGAGGGCGGGTGGCGGCCGGAGAGGACGACGAGGGGCGGCCGGAGACGGGGCAATGGCGGCCGGAGAAGGGCAATGGCGGCCTGAGACGGGGCAGCGGCGGCGTGCGAGTGAGACGCGCGGGGTCGAGACGGCCGGGGGCGGACAGTGTGTGGTTGGGGAAGAACAAACCGTCCCCGTTCGCGTGTGGATAAGGGCGGGAACCTGTGCCAACGGTAAAAACCGTCGGCACAGAGTTCTTTTTTATATTTTTCCTTTTTTAGATTATATTTTAAAAGGAAAACAAATATTATTTACTAAGTTAATTATTCATGAAAACAAATAATAATTAATTTTATATGATTTATTACATTATATTGAGATTATTTTATATCTAAGCGAAACCCTAGACCGGTGTCGAAAGGGGGTAGCCCAGTGGACTGTTTTGCTTGGTTGTGTTACGTTAGGCCATAGGAACATGAGAAACCAACTTTTATCACAAGTTGTCACAAGATTGCCCTCGTTTCACCCGAAACGGGAGTTTTCAGCTCTAAGTGCAGAAACTTAGTAGAGAGAAAGTGAAGCCGGTGATGTCGGTCACACCTAGTAGTAGATTCTTGCACATTTGAAACTCCCAACACAACTATATACGTATGGTATGGCACAACCTAGCTTTGGGTGGGGTTCCGACGCTCCGGGGCCCCGCTTCGGTGAAACCCTGAATCCGCTGGAAAAACCCTAACGTTTCCGTCTACCCCCATAGACGTGCGTCGAAAGGGGGTAGCCCAGTGGACTTTTTTGCTTGGTTGTATTAGGTTAGGCCATAGGAACATGAGAAACCAACTTTTATCACAAGTTGTCACAAGATTGCCCTCGTTTCGCCCGAAACGGGAGTTTTCAGCTCTAAGTGCAGAAACTTAGTAGAGAGAAAGTGAAGCCGGTGATGTCGGTCACACCTAGGAGTAGATTCTTGCACATTTGAAACACCCAACACAACTGTATACGTATGGTATGGCATAGCCTAGGTTTGGGTGGGGTTCCGACGCTCCGAGGCCCCGCTTCGGTGAAACCCTGAATCCGCTGGAAAAACCCTAATGTTTCCGTCTACCCCCATAGACGTGCGTCGAAAGGGGGTAGCCCAGTGGACTTTTTTGCTTGGTTGTGTTAGGTTAGGCCATAGGAACATGAGAAACCAAAGTCTACCCCAAATCAACACAAGATTCCATCCGGTTCGCCCGAAAGGGGAGTTTTCACCTCTAAGTGCATAAACTCAGTAGAGAGAAAGCGAAGTCGGTGAAGCCGGTCACACATAGGAGTAGGATATTGCACATTTACAACACCCAACACACTTGTATACACATGGTATGGCACAACCTAGGTTTGGGTGGGGTTCCGACGCTCCGGGGCCCCGCTTCGGCGAAACCCTGAATCCGCTGGAAAAACCCTAACGTTTCCGTCTACCCCCATAGACGTGCGTCGAAAGGGGGTAGGCCAGTGGACTTTTTTGCTTGGTTCTGTTAGGTTAGGCCATAGGAACATGAGAAACCAAAGTCTACCCCAAATCAACACAAGATTCCATCCGGTTCGCCCGAAAGGGGAGTTTTCACCTCTAAGTGCAGAAACTCACTAGAGAGAAAGTGAAGTCGGTGAAGCCGGTCGACACCTAGGAGTAGGATATTGCACATTTACAACACCCAACACACTTGTATACACATGGTATGGCACAACCTAGGTTTGGGTGGGGTTTCGATGCTCCGGGGCCCCGCTTCGGCGAAACCCTGAATCCGCTGGAAAAACCCTAACGTTTTCGTCTACCCCCATAGACGTGCGTCGAAAGGGGACAGGCCAGTGGACTTTTTTGCTTGGTTCTGTTAGGTTAGGCCATAGGAACATGAGAAACCAAAGTCTACCCCAAATCAACACAAGATTCCATCCGGTTCGCCCGAAAGGGGAGTTTTCACCTCTAAGTGCATAAACTCACTAGAGAGAAAGTGAAGTCGGTGAAGCCGGTCACGCCTAGGAGTAAGATATTGCACATTTACAACACCCAACACACTTGTATACACTTGGTATGGCACAACCTAGGTTTGGGTGGGGTTCCGACGCTCCGGGGCCCTGCTTCGGCGAAACCCTGAATCCGTTGGAAAACCCCAACGTTTTCGTCTACCCCCATAGACGTGCGTCGAAAGGGGGTAGGCTAGTGGACTTTTTTGCTTGGTTCTGTTAGGTTAGGCCATAGGAACATGAGAAACCAAAGTCTACTCCAAATCAACACAAGATTCCAGTGCATGTAGTATGCCCAATCAGGAAGAAGCACACGGATCGTGTGTTTCCTTCGAGCGCTTGTGAGCCATTGGATCAGCGGTGTGTTTCTTTCGAGCGCTTGTGAGCCGTTGGATCAGTGGTGTGTGTTTATTTTCAGGGCTTGTGAGCTGTAGTATGCCCAATCAGGAATAAGCACACGGATCGTGTGTTTCCTTCGAGCGCTTGTGAGCCGTTGGATCAGCGGTGTGTTTCTTTCGAGCGCTTGTGAGCTGTTGGATCAAGCAGTTGCAGTTTGTGTGTTTCCTTCGCCGGAGTGCGGGGCAATCAGGAATAAGGAAACACACACGATCCGCGTACTTGTTCCTGATTGGCTAGCCGAAGGGAGTCATTCGCTTGATCCAACGGCTCACAAGCTCTCGAAGGAAACACACGATCCGCGTATTTGTTCCTGATTGGCTAGCTGGAGGGAGTCACTCGGAGAGGCGGGTCTATAAGAGAGGCAGGAGTACACTTCACATCCATCATTGGCAGTACACGGGTAGCAGAAAGCAAGATTTCTGAGAGGCAGGAGTTCCTAGAGCGGAGGCTGAAGGTGAACCCTCCCCTCGGTCGGATCCAAGCAGCGGCAAGGATCTCTGATGATTAGCAACATTCCCAACACTTGTTCCGACGGTTGCAGATCATCAGAGACATCTTGCCGCTGTTTGGATCGAAGGCCGATTTGCCGTAGCATGCCCAATCAGGAAGAAGCACACGGCCGATGAGCCGTTGGATCAGCAGGAGAAACCGTGTGTTTTGTTCTATCTACAAAATCCTTCAGTTCGTCGACCGAATACAAAGCATTCGGATTCCCGTCATACAGCCCAACGGTGCATTTGATATGCAGGCACTCACGAGCCACTGTTGGGCTGTATGACGGGCTAACCGTGTATTTTGTTCTATCTACAAATCCCGACGGTTCTGTCTTCTCGGCCTATGAGAACCCCTTCTCACTGAGGTTGGTAAGCATTCAAGTCCACTCACTCGAACATGTCGAGTTTTCCTTCCGATCGTAGTTTCCAGCTAGGAATGTCGGCACTCCTTTTGAAGTTTACGGCAGAGAAAGTGAAGCCGGTGAAGCCGGTCACACCTAGGAGTAGGATATTGCACATTTACAACACACAACACAATTGTATACATATGGTGTGGCACAACCTAGGTTTGGGTGGGGTTCCGACGCTCCGGGGCCCCGCTTCGGCGAAACCTGAATCCGCTGGAAAAACCTTAACGTTTCCGTCTACCCACATAGACGTGCGTCGAAAGGGGGTAGCCCAGTGGACTTTTTTGCTTGGTTCTGTTAGGTTAGGCCATAGGAACATGAGAAACCAACTTTTATCACAAGTTGTAAGATTGCACCCATTTCGCCCGAAACGGGAGTTTTCAGCTATAAGTCCACACACTTAGTAGAGAGAAAGTGAAGCCGGTGATGTCGGTCACACCTAGGAGTAAATTCTTGGATATTTGAAACACACAACACACTTGTATACATATGGTATGGCACAACCTAGGTTTGGGTGGGGTTCCGACGCTCCGGGGCCCCGCTTCGGCGAAACCCTGAATCCTTTGGAAAAATCCTAACGTTTCCGTCTACCCCCATAGACGTGCGTCGAAAGGGGGTAGCACAGTGGACTTTTTTGCTTGGTTGTGTTAGGTTAGGCCATAGGAACATGAGAAACCAACTTTGGTGGGGTTCCGATGCTCTGGGGCCCCGGATCGGTGAAACTCTAGACCCGCTGGAAAAAACTGAAAGTTCCCGTCTACCCCCTTTGAACGGCGTCGAAAATGGGTAGCCCAGTGTACTTTTTTGCTTGGTTGTGTTAGGTTAGGACATAGGTACATGGAAAACCAATATCCACCCCAACACTTGCAATAATATCTACACACATGCGATAACACAAACCAAGATTCGCATATAATACTTCCGAGAGACAAGATTCGCGACGTTATTTTATGTGGGTGGAGACCGCTATTCGGCGTAGCTATATACGTATAAAAATGAATAAAAACATATTAAACTTAATTGAGAGTAATAAATAGATACATAAAAATGAAGATTAGGGTAAAAAACATGATGACTATTTCAGCGAAACTATATACATATATCTATTCGGTGTATCTATATACATAAAAATGATTATTTTTTAAACATATTAAACTTAATTTACAGAACATTAAAAATGAAGAAAATAGGACTTAAAGAAAAAAAATAGGGAACCTGTGCCGACGGTAAAACCGTCGGCATAGGTTGGTGCGGATGCAAGATGTAGAAGGTGAAAAAAATAATGGCACCTGTGCCGACGGTTTTACCGTCGGCGCAGGTTTGTATAGATGCACGAGGTAAAAGAAAAAAAAAGGAACCTGTGCCGACGGTAACACCGTCGGCATAGGTTGGTGTCGACGTCACCTTTTCTTTGACGGGGACCTGTGCCGACGGTCACCGTCGGCACAGGGTAGCTGTGCCGACGGGGATATCTGTGCCAACGGCCAGCTTCGTGGGGTGGCCTCGTAGGCACCTGTGCCGACGGCCCCGATAAAAAACCGTCGGCACAGGTTTTGGCCGTCGGCATAGGTGATCTCTCCTGTAGTGATGAGTGAACACAGGAACGAGATGTTGGAACTATGATTCATGGCAACCCTTTTGGATGCTCTTCGTTATCAGCACATAGTGGCATGGTAGATTGTATGTAGACTTAGGTGGTTTGGCCCCGGGCCGATGGAGAAAAATCCCGTGTGTTGTTGTGCACCACCATATCAAATCGATCAACATAACCTTTGCAAATGGGTCTGTGTTCCTCAGGCAGTTGGGCTTGTACTTAACTAAGATTTGAGTCTTTCGATCTAGGGACGCTACCTATCTATATATATGTGATAGAGTACACATTGCTGCAACACTAGTAGAAACAGAGGCATTGGTGCGCCCCTTTAGTACCGGTTGCAACAAAACCGGTACTAAAGGGGGCATTAGCACCGGTTGTGCTTGGGCGCCAGCAGGGCCCCGCGGCGAGACCTTTAGTACCGGTTGGTATTAACAACCGGTACTAAAGGACACCTTTTAGTACCGGTTGTTAATACCAACCGGTACTAAAAGGGTGCAGCCCCGCAGGCCGCGGTCAGTGGCCCCACGGCAGGCCCTTTAGTACCGGTTGGTAAATAAAACCGGTACTAAAGGTCCTGCCTATATCTTCCACCCCGGCCGAGCCAGCTCCATTTTGGAGCAACTCGACCCCAACCCCATTTTTCCTCTCTCCCAAGCTCTCCCAAGCTCTAGGTCACCCATTTTTTCTCCAACATTTGTCAAGATTGGTGGCACCCTATACAAGGGTTAGCAACTTCTTCATCTTCTCTTCCGGCTTTTCAAGTTTAGCTCATTTTCGTGCAAGTTTAGCAAGTTTGATTTTGGTTGTGCTTGCAAGGTGTTTGATGAAATGACTAAGTTAGGGATTTCATTTGTTTTATATGCATTTTGAGCTCGAATTGAAGTATAATTTATGGTTTTATATAGTGTCGTCCCGTCCCCTGATCCTCACCGCCGTCGATCGCCCGCGCCGCTCCGTCGCCGACACCACCTCGGTGAGCCTCTTTTTTATCTTTTATTTTAAAAATTGTTAGTTATATGATTTAAATGCATAATTATTTCTTGTATAATTTTCTTATGTTTTTTTATATATGTATAGTGTCATGGTTTTGATATCCGTCCCCTTCGGCCCTCGTCCGGTCTATGATTCGGATGTGGTATATCTTTTTAACTATTTATTTTGTTTCGTGTTTATAACAATCATGCCGACCAACTTGACGTAGATATATTTTTATTTAGGAGGTAGTTGAACCGGAAATTCCGGCCGACCCTATTGTCGAGTATTTTAAAAAAGAAAACGACGATTTGAGAGCAAAATTGAAGATAAGTGAAGATCTTCGTCTCCAATGCCTAGAAGAGAAGATGGAATTGGACTTGAAGATTGCCGACATCGTTGATGCTCACGGGGTCGAGCTTGCCGACGTCGTCACTGCTCACGAGAGGAAGATGGATGCAATGCGCGCCAAGCTTAAAAAGATTAGAAAATATGCCATTAGTCAAGAGGCTTGGTATCATTATGCTGTTGGTTCAATAGTTACCTTGGTTGCGATTCTGATCGCATTTGTTGTTGGATTTAAATTCTTTAGATAGTTGTATGTTAGTTTCGATTGATGTATGTTTCGTGAGAACTATGTATTACATTTGGGCACTACTCTACTTTGATTTTAATGTGATGAACTTGTATAAATTAATTTGGTCACGTATCTCTATTCATTATTTAGCTGGTGTAATGGTTTTTGATATTTATGTAATAGATGAGCCGAGAATGGATGTACGGTGATCGACGCTGTCCCGAGTTCATTGATGGCATGCATCGTTTTCTCGATGTGGTTAAGTTAAACAAGCTGAAGAATGGTTTTATGATTTGTCCATGTGATGAATGTCGGAATAACAGGAATTACCCGAGCGTAAGAACCATACACTCCCACTTGTTGCGACAAGGCTTCATGCCCAATTATTTTTGTTGGACCAAGCACGGAGAAAGAGGGGTTATAATGGAAAACCCTGAAGAAGAGGATGATGACAACTATCCCGTGTTCTCTGATGAACACGGTGATACTACAATGGGGGAAGAGCATGAGGTCATTGTTGATCAGTCCGACGATGATGATCTTCGTCAGGTCATTCGTGATGAACAGATGAACTGCGTAACTGAAAACGAGTGGTCGAAGCTGGAGCGCATGTTAGAGGATCACAAAAAACCGTTGTACCCAAATTGTGAAGATGACCAGAAAAAGCTAGGTACCACCCTGGAATTGCTGCAGTGGAAGGCAAAGAATGGAATATCTGACAAGGCATTTCAAGAGTTGCTACAAATATTTAAGAAGAATCTTCCGAGGAATAATGAAATGCCCCACAGCACGTACGAAGCAAAGAAGATTGTCTGCCCTCTAGGATTAGAGGTGCAGAAGATACATGCATGCATCAATGACTGCATCCTCTACCGCGGTGAGAAGTACGAGAATTTGAATGCATGCCCGATATGCGGTGCATTGCGGTATAAGATCGCGCGAGATGACCCAGGTGATATTGAGGGCGAGCCGAGCCCCAGGAAGAGGGTTCCCGCGAAGGTGATGTGGTATGCTCCTATAATACCACGGTTGAAACGTTTGTTCCGAAACAAAGAGCATGCCAAGTTGTTGCGATGGCACAAAGAAGACCGTAAGGAAGACGAGATGCTCAGACACCCCGCTGATGGGTCTCAGTGGAGAAAAATCGACAGTGCGTTTGGGGATTTTGCAGCTGACGCAAGGAACTTAAGGTTTGGTCTAAGTACAGATGGCTTGAATCCGTTTGGGGAGCAGAGCAGCAGTCATAGCACCTGGCCCGTGACTCTATGTATCTATAACCTTCCCCTTGGTTGTGCATGAAGCAAAAGTATATTATGATGCCAGTGCTTATCCAAGGACCGAAACAACCCGGCAACGACATTGATGTGTATCTGAGGCCATTAGTTGACGAACTTTTACAGTTGTGGTCTGACGAAGGTGTACGTGTGTGGGATGAGTACAAACAGAGGAATTTCCCCTACGAGCGTTGCTGTTTGTAACCATCAATGATTGGCCTGCTCTTAGTAACATTTCAGGACAGTCGAACAAGGGATACAATGCATGCACGCACTGTTTAGATAAGACTGACAGTGCATATATAGGTAACAAGATTGTGTACATGGGGCATCGTCATTTCTTCCAACCGGCATCACGTAAGAAACGGAGGCAAGCACTTCAAAGGTTTGGCAGATATCCGGACGAAGCCTACACGCCGTGATGGTGATGTTGTATATGGCATGGTCAAGGATTTGGAAGTAATATTTGGAAAGGGTCCTGGCAGTCTAAATGTTCCGAAAGACGCAAACAAGCGCGTACCCTTGTGGAAAAAGAAATCTATATTTTGGGATTTACCCTATTGGGAAATCCTAGAGGTTCGCTCTGCAATCGACGTGATGCACGTGACGAAAAATCTTTGCGTGAACCTGCTAAACTTCTTAGGCGTGTATGGGAAGACGAAAGATACAGCGGATGCACGGCAGGACCAGCAAAGTACGCACCACGGAAGAGACAACCTGAATTCAGAGAAGTATCAAGGTACTTCCAGCTACGCTCTTACCAAAGAAGAGAAGGAGATCTTTTTTCAAGTCCTGAGCAGTATCAAGGTCCCGTCTGGCTACTCGTCGAATATAAAGGGAATAATAAACATGGCAGAGAAAAAGTTCCAAAACCTGAAGTCTCATGACTGCCACGTGATTATGACACAATTACTTCCTGTTGCATTGAGGGGGCTTCTACCGGAAAACGTTCGAGTACCCATTGTCAAGCTATGTGCATTCCTGAATGCAATTTCTCAGAAGGTAATTGATCCAGCAACTCTACCAAGTTTACAGACGGGTGTGGTCCAATGTCTTGTCAGCTTTGAGTTGGTGTTTCCACCGGCCTTCTTCAATATTATGACGCACCTCATAGTTCACCTAGTCGAAGAGATTTCCATTCTCGGTCCTGTATTTCTACACAACATGTTCCCCTTTGAGAGGTTCATGGGAGTCTTAAAGAAATACGTTCATAACCGTGCTAGGCCAGAAGGAAGCATGTCCAAGGGCTATGGAACAGAGGAGGAGTTTGTGTTGACTTTCTTCCAGATCTTAAGCCCATCGGTGTTCCTCAATCACGCCATGAGGGGAGACTGCGTGGAAAAGGCACGCTAGGAAAGAAAGCAACAAGAAGTATGGACGGGCATTCTTTCACTCAAGCACACTACACAGTTCTACAAAATTCCAGATTGGTGGCTCCGTATATCGTGGAACACATGGATATTTTACGCTCAGAATACCCGGAGAAGACTGACTTCTGGATTAAAGAAAAACACGTGGATACTTTCGGCAGTTGGTTGCGTACACATCTCATTAATGACAACACTGTTGGACAAGAGCTATACTTGTTGGCCAAGACACCATCTTCGACTATATTGACTTTCCAAGGGTACGAGATAAATGGGAATACATTTTACACGGAAACCCAAGACAAAAAGAGCACTAACCAAAACAGTGGTGTCCGCTTTGATGCAACAAACGATGATGGAACAAAGGACACATATTATGGTTGCATACAGCAGATATGGGAACTTGACTATGGACCTTATTTTAAGATCCCTTTGTTTCAGTGCAAATGGGTTAACCTGTCATGCGGGGTAGAGATAGACAAGCGGTACGGAATGACTACAGTGGATCTCAAAAATCTTGCGTACAAAACCGAGCCATTCGTCCTAGCCAATGATGTGGCTCAGGTTTTCTATGTGAAGGACATGTCTTCCAGACCGAAAAAAAGAAAAGATAAGCAAGCCGGTACATCATACAATGAGCCAAAGCGCCACATAGTTCTTTCAGGAAAAAGAAACATCGTGGGAGTGGAGGACAAGACAGACATGTCAGAAGATTACAATAAGTTTGCTGAAATTCCGCCCTTCAAAGTGAAAACTGACCCAAGCACCGTGTTAAATGATGAAGATTGTCCATGGCTACGACGCAATCAGAAGAAAGGGACACACAAGAAGAAAAAGTGAACACTAGATAGGGATGTTGTTGCTGATGTGTAATAATGTATTAAACCTTTTATGTAACTATGTCCTGAAAACTCAGAAGAGAGATCTAAACACTATGTCAATCAGCTGCAGTTTTACCAACACAATCGCGTGGTCGTGAGACGGCAAATCGGCCTTCGATCCAGAGAGCGGCAAGACGTCTCTGATGATTTGCAACAAGTGTTGGGGATGTTGCTAATCATCAGAGCGTCTTGCCGCTGCTTGGATCCGACCAAACGGTTGCAGACGTAGCTAGGGAACCCGCATGTTGTTTTGATGATACAACGCCGGCAAGACGTCTCTGATGATCTTCAACCGTCCGGCAAGACGTCTCTGATGATCTGCAACCGTTTGGAACGGTCGCAGGTCATCAGAGACGTCTTGCCACTGGTTGCCCAAAGTGCCTCTCCGAGTGACGCTGGAATGTTTTGTGTTTGAGCGCCACTTCGATCCAAGCAGTGGCAAGACGTCTCTGATGATCTACAACCGTCCGGCAACACATCTCTGATGATCTCCAACCGTTTGGAACGGTCGCAGGTCATCAGAGACGTCTTGCCGCTGGTTGCCCAAAGATGCCTCTCCGAGTGACGCTGGAATGTTTTGTGTGAGCGAGTGAGTGACGCTGGAATTCCGGGAGGTGGGCTATATATAGGGTACGTGTGCGCTGGAAGGAAACACACGATCCGTGTGCTTCTTCCTGATCCAAGGGCTCACAAGCGCTGGAAGGAAACACACCGCTGATCCAACGGCTCCCAAGCGCTGGAAGGAAACACACGATCCGTGTGCTTCTTCCTGATCCAAGGGCTCACAAGCGCTGGAAGGAAACACACCGCTGATCCAACGGCTCCCAAGTGCTGGAAGGAAACACACGATCCGTGTGCTTCGTCCTGATCCAAGGGCTCACAAGCGCTGGATGGAAACACACATCACCATTAATAGATAATTATTACAAATTTTAAGACAATTAAATTACATAGATCTAAAATAAAAATAAACTAGAAAAAAACAGAAACCAAATAGAAAAAAGAAAACATAAACCAAATAGAAAAAACAGGAAATAAAAAACCAATAAAAGGCCCATTAGTACCGGTTGTATAATACAACCGGTACTAAAGGGTTGGGCTTCGCGCGCGAATTTTTGCGCAGCCCAAATCTGAGCTTTAGTACCGGTTGTACTCTACAACCGGTACTAAAGACCCTTTAGTACCGGTTGTAGAACACAACCGGTGCTAAAGCCCTGTTGCCTGCAGTTAAAGTAGGGGATCGACGCTTTGTTCCCCAAATCACCAAGTCCCGACGTCGATCTCCTCCGTCGTCGCCACGCTCCCGGCGAAGCCACGCTCCAGCCGTCCCTCCGCCGCGCGTCCTCCGCCCTGCGCCATCTCCGGCGACGCTCCGCCGCGCATCCTCCGCCCTGCGCCATCTCCGGCGACGCGCCAGTGTGCCCCGGCCCTGCTACCGCCCCTCCGACGCCCTGCTCCGGCGCGCGCCCTCCGCCGCCTCTGCGCCGGCCTCCACGGCGTGCCCCTGCTCCGGCCACCCCTCCACCACCGCGCACCTCGCCTCCCGCGCTGCTCCGGCGCCGGCCTCCACCACCGCACCTCGGCCTCCACCACCGCACGCCATCGATCGCCTCTTGGAGATATCTCCGGTAAGTTTTTTTTTTTAATTTTGTTATTACTATTTTTCATTACTGTTTATTACTAATTTTGTTTTGATTAATTGGCAATATGTGTGTTAGCTAATTTAGAAAATTTAGAAAATTTAGAAAATGTGTTAGCAATATTTACCAAATTTAAAAAATGTGTTAGCAAATTTAGAAAATGTGTTAGCAAATTTAGAAAATGTGTTAGAAAATATTTTTGTAGATTGCAATTTTTAGAAATTTGTAGATAGCATTTTTAGAAATTTGTAGATAGCATTGTGTTGTTGCCCATTTTTAAAATGTGTTAGCAACGTGTTAGCAATTTGTAGCAAATTTAGAAGTAATCTTTTAGCAATTTTTTGTTGGTCATACAAAATGTTTAGTCAAGGAATTTTTATTACTGTTAGTCATAGAATTTTTACATTATTACAATATGAAAACTTAGCAAACTTACAAAATGTAGCAATTTAAAAATGTAGCAATTTGAAAATGTAACAAACTTACAAACTGTAGCAATTTAAAAGTCATTTTGTTATTGTTTAGGTTATTAATGTAACAAAATGTACCAATTTCAATTTGCTAACAAAGTGTAGTTTAAGTTTTTAGTCTAGTTTTACTTATTAGAAAACTCCGGCTTTAAATATGTGTATAAAATAACAAAATGACTAAGTTTGAAGACATTTTGTTAGTTAGCATTTTTGAAAGTTTTGCTAGTAAATATGTGAATTTTGCTAAGTTTGAAATTGTAGTAGCAAAGTTTCAAAATTTTAGCTAAGTTTGAAAATATTGCTAAGTTTCAAAATTTGCAGTGACATTGAGCTATGGCGGACGATGCCCCCACCTTCGTCCGAGATTTGGAGGAAGAAGACCGTCTCAAGAAATAATATATAACAACGCTGCCGGACCCAATTCCGATGGAGAATATTCCGATGGAGAAGATTCGTCCGACGGAGAAGACGCCGAAGAATTCAGCGCGAAATGTTTGAATGACTCCGGTGAGGGACTTGAGTTAGAAAAATTAGAGACGACGACGACGACGAAGAAGAACCGTCTGGATCACTAGCTAAGAAGAAGGTATATATTAAGTCTTGTTGATCACTATAGCTAGATGCATTAATTGATTTATATGCGCACTTATTAACGAAACATTTTTCTTTCAGCCCTCTGGATCTAAGTCGTCAATCCCCGTATGAGGCCCGGCCCAAGGGTTAAAGCTCCCGGAAGGTGCAACGTTGTCGATCGACGAAGTTACCTTCAAAGGCAAACCGGAGAAACCGATGGAATCTACAATAAATATGTACGGCAGTGCGGAGTTTTTGTAAGGGACATGGTCCCGATCACTGTGACAGAATGGAATGAGCCGAAGAAAGCCAACATAGGCGCAAAATATCTCGAGCAAAGAATTAAAGAGACCCTTTGGGACTCGATGATGTCTAAATTCACCTACCGGCAGATCTCCCACAGAAGATGAAGGATAAAGTCAAGGAGTGGACTCTTAGCAAGATGGCCCAGCAATTCAACAACTGGAAGAACACATTGTGGAGAAAATATGGGAACAAAGATATAGTTTTCAAAGGACATCTAGAGAAGCTAAAAGATGAATGGGCTGAATTTGCGGCGTATAAGAATTCGGGCGTCGCTGTGGCCCGATCACACAAAATAAGTTGAATGCCTCGAAGAAGAAATATTTCCATCATTTGGGCTCAGGTGGCTACAAGACTGCCTTGCCTAAGTGGCAAGCCTATGAAGACGAGCTGCGAAAACAAGGAATCCCTCCACAGACAGATGACTGGCCCGACAGGTCCAAGTTCTGGTTGTTCGCGCATGGGGCAGTGTTGCACCCAGAAACAGGGATGATTGTTGCAAAGGGAAAATGGCGGAGAAAAATTAGAAGAGTCATCACAAAAATAAAAAAAGTCATGGTACTAGTCAAGGAGGGAAAATATGTTCCCGATAGAGAGGACGACGAGCTTTCACAAGCCCTCGGGAATAAAGAACACTGGGGGTGATGTCGAGGCAGAGGAGGCGGGGTTGGTTTTCTTGAAGGGTTTCCGGAGGACGTTGCAACTTATAGAAAACATTGCAGAAGTAAGAAGAGGGAGGCGGAGAGGGTTACTGCATTAGAACGCACGGTGCAGGCTGTGCAGAAGCAACTGGCCTCAATGACCCAGAAGCAACTGCGAGTAGAAGATCCTGCAGGTGATGAACCAGTTGTGAACCATCTCAGCGGAAAAGCAGCGTGGGTTCCACGCAGCTACAAGATCCTGCAGTTGATGAACCAGTTGCTGAACCATCGGCGGCTCACTACCCCTGGATGATATCACGGAGAAGACAAATTGTGAGTTACATGCGCCGATGATGAACATTACTTATCCGGTGGCGACTGGCTATGCTTTACGACATCAACCTGAGAAACGTTCCATTTTGGTGTGATTCCGCCTGGATTTGCTCGTGTCGGGGTCACGAAAGTTATGCCGGGATTCAACGCAATACGTCTTGAAATTCCTGGAGCTGAAGGCGAGAAGACATTGGGAGAAGTTGAGCTTGGTATCGTTCTATGGAAGAAGAAATACATCAAGTTTCCAGACTCGGAGCCAAGGCCACCGACTCCTCCCGTTAGACATTCACCACATCAAAGTCCACCCGCCTCCCCCACGAAAATTGGGAGCCCGCCGCGAGTCCATCTCCCGCGCTGTCCCGTCAGCCGACTGATGCGCCCACTAGTAACTTGACAAAGCGGAAGCTGTTCCCGTCGTCCACCCCTGTCAAGAAACGTGGAAAAAGTGTGCGGGCTCCTGAGAACCCCAAGGAAGTCAAGGCTCCTGAGAAGTTAACTTCTGAGATGACTCAGCAGGAAATAGCTGAGAGCCTACGTGAAGGGTCGAGAGCCTTTTTTGAGCAGAAAAAGAAGGAAAGAGTGGAGGCAAGACTTGACCCCATAAAGGAACTTCTGAAGACTATACCAAATGAGGTAAAAGATCACACCGTTGACAACCTATATGACCCTCCACCTCCGCCCATTTCAGACTACGAGCGAGGTATTGACAAGGCACTTTCCTCGCAGAATGAGCAAGAGAAATTGTGCGGGAAAGGAGTTGCCCAGCTCGAGAACAAGAAGCACAATCGCTCGCCCCGCTCATTGTACCTTCTGAAACTCGGGAAATCGAGCATGGAGAAGTTGTCGTTGGCGACTCAGGTTACCCCATGGCGGAGATTGCCCCACGATTTGATTTTGAACTCGGGCTGCCTATGGTGGAAAATCCGAGCCAGCTAACAACACAGTTATGGAATTTGAATCGCTGGTACATGACCGCCGAAAAGAAGGGAAATTCTATCTCATGGCGGCGTTAAGGAACAACACTACTTCCGAGAATATTGTGTGCATGTTGAGTTCCGAGAACTTTTTCAGATGTACAATCAACGTGCTCTCGACAAATCTCTCATCAGCTGCTATTGTCTGTAAGTAATTTATTCGTGTAATTTAATTATTTATAGTTATAAGCTCTCGTTCATTGCTTGTAATTATCGACAAAATTCTTTTGTACGCTAATTATGCAGAATGAAGATACGTGAATGCAGACTCGGAGGAATCTGGGACATTGGTTTCATTGACCCGGATAAAGTTCATGTCAAGACCGTGGATGAAAATCCCGTGAACACAGAGGACGTTTTGCTAACGTTCTTTAAGCGACAAAGTACCAAAAAGGAAATACTATTTCCTTACAACTTCGGGTGAGTTTTACCGTCTTCTACACATTCTATTTTGCTTCCCCGATATAAAGTGTAATCGATAAGTTCTGAATACCTGTGTATATAAACGTGCGCAGGTTCCACTACATTCTGCTAATCATTAGACTCGAGGAAGGAGAAGTTGAAGTCTGGGACTCACTAAGGAAAGATCAAAATGAATACAAAAGCGTGCGTCTAATGCTCAAGAGGTAATTTCAATCGCACTATATCAGCCTCTTTCGTTCATTTCCGGATATCAAAAGTATAAGTAATAACTACTCAATTCATTTTCTTTTCCGGACAGGGTTTACAGAAAGTTCAAAGCGGAAGAACGCGGTGTATGGCCAGAAAAGCTGGAGTTCAAGTCTAACAACGTAAGTACTACTACGTGTATCTTTCTAATACCATTATCATTCTCTTGATTATTATTTGATTAAATTATATTCTTGTATATATAGTGGTGTCTGCGACACCACAGGGGACAGAACTATGTGGATACTACGTTTGCGAGTACATTCACACGAAGGTCAATGAGAGAGTCAAGAGTGTAAGAAATCGAGAGGTACGTGAACATCATACACAACTTTTATTTTGCCACCATGCATCAATTGTGTTTAGTTTCGATCATAGCTGATTTTATTTCCTTCTTTTAAATATGTCAAACAAGCGGAACCAGCTCCTACCACGCAACCGCGTAAAAACTATTGCGGAGGAATTGGCGGGATTCTTACTTACACATGTCATAGATGAACTCGGTGAATTCTACTTTGACGAAAGACCACCTCCACCCCCTGCAGTCGATGCTACAAGGGAACCGCGACAGTCGATGCTACAAGGGAACCGGCTCCATTGTAATTAATTAGGAGTACTTAAATTTATATGTGACGAGAGTACTTTGTATGTGTATAATGACTACTTTATATGTGTAGTGAGTACTTTATATGCGATCTCCTCCGAAACCCTGAAAAATGAGCGAAAAGGAAAAAAACAGAAACCCTAAACCCGAAAAATAATCGAAAAGAAAAAAAACCAAAACCCCCCTGAAAAAATAAGCAAAAAAAGCAGGAACCTTTAGTACCGGTTTTACCGGTACTAAAGGTCCTCAGGGTCGCGCGCCTGTGCGCCCACGTGGAGACCCTTTAGTACCGGTTTTATTTCGGTGCCGGTACTAAAGGGTTACCCCTTTAGTGCCGACCCTTTAGTACCGGTTGTGCGGCCGGTACTAAAGGCCATCTACAACCGGTACTAAAGGTGGGTTCTCTACTAGTGCAACATCATAAATGATCTTACTGGTTTCTGGTAAGAAATTAAAACTACTATAATGATGGTTGATTTCGCAAGAGATTAATTCGTGAGACATTGTTGTGGCTTTGGAAATGCACATGTCAACTCTCCCTTAGAAGCACAAGAGTGTTACTCCCTCCGTATCAAAATATAAGACTTTCTATCCCATTTGAATTTATCCTGATTCGTTCCTAAATAAGTGAATCAACACACTAGAACATGTCTACATATGTATGAACCAGTACAAAATCAGAAAGTTAAAAAGTTTTATATTTAGGTACAAAGGGAATATTATGCTAGTCTTATAGACTATATGAACAACTAGTGTCCTTTGGCATCTGAATGCTAATACGCATGCCAGCCCATGCATGATAAACAAGTGCCTCTTGGGATCATGATTGGATCCAATTACGTTTATTTCAAAGGACACTGAACATACTTTGTACAGGTTGTTTTTGTCGACAGGTCATATCTAACTTCTGTTGTTCTCATCAAACCTCCTTTCATGCTTAATGCAAATTCGTATTTTCAGCTTGCTTCAAGTTACACCAAACTTACATATGCGTTTATTTTTCAGTTTATTTTGTAGGGTTAGTTATACACGAGTGCTTAACTAAGAGTGTCAAGTTGGATGTAGTAACATGTGAAGCCGCGTTTAAACAGATGTGAGCTATATACGTAATGTGAGCATTTCGATGGACGTGGAACGGCATGAAGTCAGAGTCAGCGTCTTAGCTACATGCTGGCAACCAAGTCGTTGGATTACTTGTGTTATTAGAGCGACTTGACGACAAATTGTTTGTAAACGACGGGCGTACTGCGCCATCGTGCGTGCATGAAATACTAGGAGCAGTCTTAGCTTGTAGCTAAATTAAATTAGGGGCCTCATCTTCCGCTTCCAGGTCATTGATGAGTGCTCTAACCAAAACTAAAAAATACTGATTAAGTGACAGCCTTTCATCCAGACTAAGCTATAGTGGTTGGCATCTAATGACTCAACTTGATTATGTATTGGAGTAATAATCGGTTCGATTAAGCACATTTATGCATTGGAGTACTAATCGGCTCGCCTCTTCTTGCCCATGTCTCCTCATTTATAAATCTGGACTAGAGGAAATAAGACAGTAGTACTTCTACATATCCTATTGTTTTCCGTGTTTCGACTTTGGACGAACGTTAAAGATAATCAGTCATGCATATATGGATATTCTATAACAGCAATAGAATTGACTAACCGCCATGTGTGCAACAATACAGCCTCATTTGCAGAAGAGACAGAAACGACATGTATAGTCTAAGGCTCCATGCACGTTGTTACATTATTTGGATGCCAGTGAGGAATCACAAATGAAACCAACCACCATATATATAGGAAGACGACCCTGCCTAATTGTAAGAACGACTGTTAGGTCTTCTTAATTACATAGGAACTAGCAGAGTGGTCCACGCGTTTGCGCAGCTAGGTTATGATAATATTGCATTTTTTCCATTACATCGATCCATTGGGTCGTCATGATAAGAATGGAAAACAAAAGGCCGTTACAAATTCTGACGGTTTCTTTGTAAATGTCCATGGGCTTAGCTATAATTTTTTTTCTCTTTGCTACCTTTTCTGGTTGTTAGTGTCATGGGTCGATATTCTTCCTCGCCAGTTCATTGTATTCTGTGTCGTGTTGCCATCTCAATGCAACCATCCGTCAGTAGATATTATGAAAACTATGAAAATTCAGTCATTTCATTTACTCTCATCATGGATTATTCCCCTTGATTTTGTCTATTTCCATTTATATTGACATAATATTTTAGTACAACTAGTCCAGGAGGTCACTGCCAACTTTCTTCCAAGCAAATTCGCAAGTGTTGGTTCAAGCAGAGAGGCTTTGAAATTCGCGAGTGGTCGCCCATCTAAGCCTACTTATATGTGTTTATTCTAGACTTCTGCTCATGTCGTCGCCTTTTCTGAAACAATAACATTGATAGACATTTGTACATCATGCCGCGTTTCAACGCTAACTGATAATCAGGGAAGGAGCAACATGCTCAGCACCAAATAATGACTAATAATGTTCCTTGACGTGTAGACACCACATGCAGCACTCGTCACCCACCCTTGATGAACATGTTAATATAAATTGTTGCAACAATGCAAAGAATAAGGAAAACTCAACATGGACACAGCTGCGGAGAGTGGCCACAAGGAGTAGCTTACTAGCAACCAGTAGTGTAGCTAATATTTTGAGCAATTCACATATGTTTTCAAGGACTGGCAGTGCAGGTCGCTCGAAAGAATTGCGTCTTTGCTGTCTCCTACATTATTGCAGAACGTTCCTTTGCCGGGCCTAGTGGGGGTGATTAGGGGCGCCTAGTGGGCTGATTAGGGCCGCCGCACGGCTAAGACACTCTAGTCTGTTTGGCCTGCTAATACTTGACATGCATAGTGCACAATACATAATATGCAAATCAACTTAAAATACCAAGTGACACCCCTTAGTATGAATTACTCATAATCAGCAATCAGGGAAGGAGCAAGTCTACATCATGCTCTGACTAATAATGTTCCTTAACGTGTAGACACCACATGTAGCACCCTTGATGAACCTGCTAATATAATGCTTGACCTGCTAATGCTTGACATGCATGCCGCTCTATTTAAACGCCTAGCTACTCAGTTCCTCTATCACACCACACCCAGTTCCTCTATCACACAAGCAGATCAAGGAGTGAGTGAGTGATATGTCGAGGGTGATGCGTCCATCATCAATATGGACGGTGGTATTCTTGCTGCCCGTGCTTGTTGTTCTGGTCGATAGCCTGGCAATGCAGCCAGGGCCGGGCTGCCCTACGAGCTGCGGCAGCGTGGACATCCCGTTCCCTTTTGGCATTGGTCCTGGCTGCTTCCTGGAGGGCTTCGAGATCAGCTGCCTCAACGGCAAGACGCCCCTTATAGCGAAGAACAGTAACGGCCTAGAGGTGCTGAACCTGACGGTGATGCCGCGACCGGAGGTGACGGTGAAGCTGCCCGTGGCGTTCCAGTGCTACGACATTGCAGACGGGACGAACACACCAGATTCCTTCACCGGCTACGTCGGCCTGCACGATGCGTTCCGCATCTCCAACACCAGGAACGAGCTCGTCGTCTGTTAGCAGCCAGATGGGCGGCCCAAGGTTAGCCCACGCACGACCAGCGTATTGGGAGACCCAAGGCCTCTCTCATCCCAAAAGACCGGCCTGAAGGGAGAGGTTTGCCCAGCTATATAAGCTGGTGTCGGTCTCCCTCAACTGGCGAGGTGGGACTAAACCTTGTTTGCGTCCCACTGGTTCGTCACTACACGTGTCGTCCGTTCGAGTGCTGACACCCCACCCCCCTAAACAGGAGCGATGGCAGTCGCCACACACCTCGGCCCAAGACGCACACGCTAGCTCTGATACCAAGTTTTAGCAGCCAGATGGGCGGCCCAAGGTTAGCCCACGCACGACCAGCGTATTGGGAGACCCAAGGCCTCTCTCATCCCAAAAGACCGGCCTGAAGGGAGAGGTTTGCCCAGCTATATAAGCTGGTGTCGGTCTCCCTCAACTGGCGAGGTGGGACTAAACCTTGTTTGCGTGGGCTAACCTTGGGCCGCCCAATACGCTGGTCGTGCGTGGGCTAACCTTGGGCCGCCCATCTGGCTGCTAACACTTGGTATCAGAGCTAGCGTGTGCGTCTTGGGCCGAGGTGTGTGGCGACTGCCATCGCTCCTGTTTAGGGGGGGTGGGGTGTCAGCACTCGAACGGACGACACGTGTAGTGACGAACCAGTGCGACGCAAACAAGGTTTAGCCCCACCTCGCTAGTTGAGGGAGACCGACACCAGCTTATATAGCTGGGAAAACCTCTCCCTTCAGGCCGGTCTTTTGGGATGAGAGAGGCCTTGGGTCTCCCAATACGCTGGTCGTGCGTGGGCTAACCTTGGGCCGCCCATCTGGCTGCTAACACTTGGTATCAGAGCTAGCGTGTGCGTCTTGGGCCGAGGTGTGTGGCGACTGCCATCGCTCCTGTTTAGGGGGGTGGGGTGTCAGCACTCGAACGGACGACACGTGTAGTGACGAACCAGTGGGACGCAAACAAGGTTTAGTCCCACCTCGCCAGTTGAGGGAGACCGACACCAGCTTATATAGCTGGGCAAAACTCTCCCTTCAGGCCGGTCTTTTGGGATGAGAGAGGCCTTGGGTCTCCCAATACGCTGGTCGTGCGTGGGCTAACCTTGGGCCGCCCATCTGGCTGCTAACACTTGGTATCAGAGCTAGCGTGTGCGTCTTGGGCCGAGGTGTGTGGCGACTGCCATCGCTCCTGTTTAGGGGGGTGGGGTGTCAGCACTCGAACGGACGACACGTGTAGTGACGAACCAGTGGGACGCAAACAAGGTTTAGTCCCACCTCGCCAGTTGAGGGAGACCGACACCAGCTTATATAGCTGGGCAAACCTCTCCCTTCAGGCCGGTCTTTTGGGATGAGAGAGGCCTTGGGTCTCCCAATACGCTGGTCGTGCGTGGGCTAACCTTGGGCCGCCCATCTGGCTGCTAACATCGTCCTCGGGTGCAACACCCTTGGCTACACCAACAGCGGTCCGATGTCCACAGACTGGTACAGCACCTACACAGGGTGCCTGGCCTACTGCAGCGACGGCAACAACGCCAAGGACGGCGAGTGCGCGGTCATCGGCTGCTGCCACGTCGACATCCCGCCCGGCCTCACCGATAATACCATGAGGTTCCTCGACCAAGAGCAAGATATCCCCTTTTGGAAGCACATTGGCAGGGACTACGCCCCCTGCGACTATGCCTTCATAGTGGAGAAGACCAAGTACAAGTTCTCTGCTGCTGACCTGAAGATGAACGGGAAGTCCAAGATGCCGCTCGTGATTGACTGGTCGCTCCGCGACACCGCCGCCACCAAGATGACCTGCGCCGAGGTGAAAAAGCAACCGACGGATCAGTACGCCTGCGTCAGCGAAAACAGCGAGTGCCTCGACTCGGAGAATGGCCCCGGGTACATCTGCAACTGCACCCAGGGCTTCGAGGGGAACCCGTACATTCACGGCGGGTGCACAAGTAAGCCTCCATCGATTTCAGTTTCACTTGGCTCGCTCCCCCGTTGTTTCTACAAATATCATCTCACCGTTCCTTACATGCTTGACGTACAACGCAGATATCAACGAATGTAACAATCTTTCATTCTACACTTGTCACGGCGTATGTCACGACAACATTGGTGGGTATGACTGCGAATGCCGTGCTGGATATGGGAGCATTGGTAGTGCAAAGGAGAACCCTTGCACCCCAACATTCCCTCTTGCAGCACGCCTTGCTCTCGGTTCGTACACATACATACTCAATCTCTCATGCACTTTCAATTATATATATTCTCGTACGTAATGTCTAGATTTCTCTCGGTTCTTAAAATATGCAAGATTCATTGTAGAGAAGCTACATGCATGCAGTTTCACAAGTTTTTTAAAATAATGTCATTAATTCCTTTTAAATTTCAGAAGAGATGTTGCTCCACAAAATCAAAAAATTTATTTCTATTATTCCCTCCTTTTGTGAAATTAGGATGCTTGAATTGTATGACTCAAAATAAGAATGATTTACATATGTAACAATATCAGAGTAGTTAGGTACATAATACCACGTCAATTGCCTTCTAGGATTTTTTTCTCGATCAAGAACGTACTTTTACAAGAATTACATGTACTAACGTTTTCTCAGATATCAATATTCCTTTTATTTTATACTTTGTTGTTACTTGAAAGGAAATATCATCACACTAGCTAAATGCTCGTGCGTTGCAACGAGATAATAGGACATATTTAAAAGCAAATAGGTGTCATACGGGAAAAAAGGCAGACATAGGTGTGCTTTATGTAGTGGCTTAAGACTCGAGGAATGACATCTTCTCTAGTAGATGCAGTACTGTCGTTACACGGAACGACATCCTCTGACTTAAACGTAACTACTGTAGAGGGACGTCGATGCATCTGGACCGTTTGTTGCGCGTCCGACGACGATTGCGTGAAATGCAGCCTGCTCCTTCGTTCGCTCGGTTGGAAACAGAAACAGCCCATGCAGCCCAGTCTGACGCCATGCCTCGCCTCACTCCAGCCATCGTCTTTGTCGCCGGTCACTCGGTCAGGACAATCTCGAAGGGAAAGAGCAGTTGCTGCTCCGTCAAGGCACGACGTTGCCTAAGCATGGAGGCAGCGGAGCCGGCAGCAGCTCGCCGTCGCCATCCGCCCGCTCGCCGGCACGCCCAGCTCCGCCTCCGTGTCCTCCACCGCCACCGCCTCCGTGGCTGCCATCCCCGCCTTCGCCGCCTCCGTGCGCGCCTTGGAAGTTCACCGCCACCACCACGCAGAAGAGGAGCACGAGCATGAGCCCATGTCGGCCTGGTCGTTGCGCTTGACCTCTGCGCTGGAGCGTCCCGTGCACGCGGCCGCATCCTCTAAGCGAACAGGAGTGGTGTCCTCCTTGTTGCCGCACTCATCCTCTGCTACCGCCGCCGTTGCGCGAGCTGGTCGCCGTCCTCCAACGCGTTTGAGCTGCCGCCGTCCGATGCACATCGAACAAACCAAAAACAACGACGTCCTCTGCAGTATTCTACTCTACGTCAGAGGATCTCGTTCCTACACCGTTACACCGACTCCGTTCATGTGGTGGTGATGCGGATATTTAACGTCTCTGCATCATACATACAACGCTGAATTCATGTTGCGAATAGTTCTACTTTTATCTTGACTACATGGTAATGCCCATTCCGAACATTATAAGGAATCAATAAATCTAAAAAGTGTTAAATAATTGAAACTGTAAGAAATATATGCACAAGTTCCTGAATTCTTACAGAGAAGAGTTCTTTCTTTCTTTGTTCTAATTTACAGTAATCCGAATTTCTGCTCTACATCTTATTGCTTTGGCAACCACTGATGCCTTTCGTCCTAGTGGCACTTGCCCAGAGTTCTAGTAGGTTCAAGATGAATCGATGATCTTCAAATCATAAGCATGTCTTACGGGAAAAAAGGAAGTTCGAAATTACAATAGATGCATGATTTTGGAGAACTTCAGAGCTTATAACGTGTATTCTGACAGCCTCCCAGGCAGCCCATTCATGGTACTCTCTTTTTTTTTAGGTAAAACGGCAGTTGTTCTGCCAAATCAATTAAGGGGAGGAGCAGACAAAGTCTGAGTTACAGGCTAGAGAGGCGCTAACCAAAAGAGAAACGAAAAAGAAGGACAACACTTTGTGCAGAAAAGAAGCAAGAAAAGAAAGCAGCTGCAGCAGCTCTAAACGATTACTTGCCATTGTCCGATAACTCAGTTATAGCCTGCTGATTTGAACCCCTTCGCGTTAGGTGCGTGCTCAGCAGCAGCGGATCGTCACGAATAAGATCCAGCAGCATGCCCTCAGGCATGGATGTTTGCTGAAACACTCTCTGGCACCTCTCTTTCCAGATGTGCCAGACGCCGTAAATCGCCACCATGAGCTTATCTTTGGTCAGCACTCCCGTCATGAACATCCACCACTCAGCTGCGGTAAAAAATTGTTGCCGCTGAACTTCCAGGGCATTGGTGCCAGTCCACTGTGCCAGCAGAAACCAGATTGTGCGGGCGTAGGGACACTGAAGAACCATATGAGCTGCCGTCTCCTCCTCCTGATCACAGAGGACACAGGCGTGGCCATGATCGATCCCTCGGACAGCCAGCATATCATCTGTCAAAATGCGTTGACGCAGCCAAAGCCAGAGAAACAATTTATACTTGGGCTGAACTTTGGAGCGCCACAACTTGGAATAGTCAATCACAGAGAAAGCCCCATGAATTGTACCTTATATGCCGAGGCAGCACTATAAGAGCCCGTAGCCGAGAATTTCCATTGGATTTGATCCTCCTCTTCGGATAATTGCATGCCCTGCAGCTAATCCAGAGCGGCGTGTACTCGCGAAGCTGAACCTCGGTCGTCAGGTCAGCACCACCACCAAGAAGCCATGTAGATGCCATTCTGACGGTTTCGCTGCAGCATTGGCCGTTGCTGAGAAGGACACGAGCTCACCCAGCACGTCTTGTGGACCTCGACGGCGACAGCGCACGGGCTCGTCAGTTGCTCCGCCCACCTCTCGTCTGGTCAATTCATGTTTCCTCGTGTCTTCGTGATGTCGGCGAGGTCCTTCTTCCCGGTACAACAGGGCAGGGCGATGACAGTGAGCCCGCGTGCTGTGGACGTGGTGGTGGTGACGACGGACAGCGCCTGGGCGGGGGCGGGGGCCGTGGCCACGGGCAGCGCGGGAATATGGGCGTCAGGGACGGTGGTGGCGGCACGACATCGCACCTTGCAACGTGACATTGCCTCCTGCTTCTCCTCCTCGACTGGCAGCACCCTATCTCGCTGCTGGCCGACCGACCGATCAGCAGGGTTTAATATTTCGTTTGTGTAATATTTTTCGCACCTCCCAGAGATTCGCGAATTTCGAGAAAATAACGAAATTTCGTAGAAATATTTCAAAAATTTCGGCCAGATTTATAGTCTGGCGTTCAAATTAAATTCAAAAAATAAAAGTGGGGCAACTGGAATCGAACCCAGTACCTTCCTAAGATGTGCCCAGATCCTAAACCGGTACACTAAAGGCAACTTCTTGTCTAGATTTCGCTCTAGTTCTTCTTGAAGTGTAATCTCTCTGGTTTATTCAAATTTAAACGAAAATTCCGACCGACATTATATTTTCTCGCCTCTTAAAGAAAACCGTTGATTTCGCGAATTTCGCTCGAAATTTCGACGATAATTTTTTCCCTGCCGATCAGTCCCCTCATCCTCTCTTCGCCTATGCAATATGGATGCACGCATGGTTGTTTGTTGAGATAAACAAGGGTTTGTTAGCCATCCGATAAAGAAAGACGGTTTGTTAGCAAGATAAATTCTGTTGAGATATGCATGTACGTTATCCTTTAATAGTAAAGATAAGAATACTACTTGCTCCCCACCCGATATGGATTAAAAACATAGTTAGCCCTTTTTAATAATAAAATAATAGATTAACCGTATATATGTGTGTTAGTCGTGGGTATTGACTCACATGGTCTGTTAATTGCAGGCATTTGTCTAGGGGTATTTTTCCTTGTTGTGGCCCTCCTTCTAGCATTCATTTTGCTCCAAAAGAGAAAACTTGATGAACTTTTTGAAAAGAACGGAGGCAAGATGCTCGAGAATGTGAAAGGTCTCACTATTTTCACAAAAGATGGACTCAAGAAAATCACAAGAGATAATGCAGAGTTTCTTGGAAATGGAAGCTTCGGTAAAGTGTACAAAGGAACTCTTCCTGACAATACCATGGTGGCAGTCAAAGGTTCTATTAAGGTAGATGAAGCTACGAAGGAGGAGTTTGTTGAGGAAGTTGAGATCCAGACAAATATGATCCACAAGAACATCCTCAAGCTCGTTGGCTGCTGCCTAGAGGTGGACGTTCCAATGTTGGTGTACGAGTTTGCTGCAAACGGGAGCCTCCAAGACATCCTTCATGTCAAGAAAAATCAAATACTTTCCTTGGACTCCCGGTTGGACATTGCAATTGGGTCCGCAGAAGGGTTAAAATATATGCACTGCTATGCAACTCAAGCCATGCGACATGGTGATGTCAAGCCTCTCGATGACAAGTTAACACCCAAGATCGCAGATTTTGGGTTGTCCAAGCTGCTTAAAGAAGAATACTTTGCAAAGACTATTGTTGGGTGCATGGGCTACATAGACCCGGTATTCATGAAAACTGGTCTTTTGACACAAAAGAGTGATGTGTACAGCTTTGGAGCAGTTCTTTTGGAGCTCATTAGAGGGAAAAGAAATGTGTATGACCAAACATGTAGCCTCATTATCGAGTACCGCAAAGTTTACGAGAAGGAAAAGAGCGGGAGGGCAATGTTTGACAGGGATATTGCAACTGAAGAGGATATCGTGATCCTTGAAGAAATCGGCAAGCTAGCAATGGAGTGCCTAAAGGAAGACTTAGAAGATCGACCAGATATGACAGAGGTGGCCGAACAACTTGTTATGATTAGGAGAAACAAGAAGTTTGGCAAATCAAACAGTAAAACTCCTCCCAACAATGGGGATATCACCATAGATGTTTCTCCTGACAATACAGAGGTCAGTGGAACTACTAGTGCTAAAGTAACTCCCATCCACACGGACCCCCTTTCTAGTCCGTAAGCCACCAATCAGGCCAGCACAAGAAGTTGTATCTTGTTATATTTACATTTTCAAGCTTTATCAACAATACATTGATGTACAATGTAAGTTCCAAATACGTAATGTAAACCTTTTTTTTGTGTGGATTGCAACATTATAATTTATATTACATTTTTATCTCGTGGAATTATGCTCAATGTGGAATTATTCTCAAGATGACGTGTGCCGAGGTGAAAAAGCAACTGGAGTACGCTTGCCATAAAAATTGGCATGGCTACTGAATCAAGCATAAAATGTACAGGCCAAGAATCAGCTATTGAATCTCTCCAGGCAAACTACACAAGCTAGCAGCATCTGATCATCTTACAACAAATAAAGTTATGCAATCCCAAAAAATACCGATGCTACTGTTCATAGCATTTTTTTTTTTCCAAATTATAAGTCTCGGCTGCTCAGAAATAAACAATACATGAGGCTGAAGCATGCTGAAATGAAGTTGTACCTTGTTAATATAAAAAACTCAGCTAGTAAATCAAACCTCTGCTGCAACGTCCCAAGGACTGAATCACAACTCTTTTCTTGAATGAACATTGGTTACCACAAGTTGCTCCTTTTCATAGACCAGCAGAATGAACATAACCATGTCACTACTGGGAAAACAGGTATCAGTGGCGCACCAAATATTGATTCTGTGGCGCACCCTCAGAATTGCTGGGTGCGCCACAGAATTACCGCCACTAAATTATTATTTCTGTGGCGCACCATGGGCATGCGCCACAGAAACCCACTTTCTGTGGCGCACCCGGACGTGCGCCACAGAAATAGCTCGGTAGGCCACATAGCAAAGGAATTCTGTGGCGCACCCACGCCTGGTGCGCCACAAAAAAATAAAAGCGTGCGCCACAGAAATATGAAACAGTAGTACAGGTATTTTTTTTCATTTTGCTGTATAAATACAGGTATATACAGGATTTATCCAGAAATACAGATATATTTGACAGGTATATAAACAGACACACATTAATCACTATTTCATCACACATATTACTTAGTGTGCCCGAGATACATACACATAGTCAGAAAAGTGCCGAATGTTAATTTACACAATATATTAGTTATGATAGAAACAAAAGTTCATCATTTCACACACTACACATTACAAATGAAGTGTTCACCGCCTAACTAGGATCAAATGTAGTACACATCGGCGATGATGGTGAGCAAGAGCGCGCGGGAGAATGCATGATCATGGCTTCCTCTTCTTGAGCGGCGCCGGGAACGGTAGAATGCCCCCTTTCGTCCTCCACTCCCTGGTGTCATTCTGCGCCGCTAGTCGTTCTTCCATTCCCTCTGAGACAACGCTGAAGATGGATTGGGATATATATTGGTTAGTGATATACATAGAGTATAATTTGTTCATCTAAGTAGAGAGGCAAGACGATCAATCAATGTTGTCATGGTTGGAAATCATATGGCTATCCTATTTGGGTTTCATAGCATAGCATATATATTTATAACCTACACATGCACTTCTACAAAAAAGTAGACACTAGCTAGTAATGCTTAGCAAGGCTATCTTTTATAATACATCCTACGTACCAAAGCGGAAGTGGAAGGACCCTGAGGCGTGAATGACATCGTCGAGGATGATATTTGTTAACTGCAGCCGGATGCGATGGAAGTCTTGTCTATAATCAGCATCGGTGAGACCATCCGCCATTTTGGTGTATTCTGCGAGATTAGATGCAATCTTCGTTTTCTCGCAATCCCGGACAATCGTTTTAAGGTGATGGAGGGCATAGTAGGCCTCCATCACACTGCCATCCAGTTGCTTGACGCAATGGAATCCGGTCCCATGCAAGAACTTGTGTGTGTTGTCGTC
This sequence comes from Poa pratensis, assembly GCA_947311845.1. Taxonomy (NCBI): domain Eukaryota; kingdom Viridiplantae; phylum Streptophyta; class Magnoliopsida; order Poales; family Poaceae; genus Poa; species Poa pratensis. Next base: position 15,196,423 of record CAMZMU010000100.1, on the reverse strand, counting down.
CTCCGTGAAAAATTCGACTTCTTATGGAAGGGGCCGCCCTTTTTGGCATAGGCCTCGAGAGCGTCATCGAGAACACCCTTTATCTGTTGTATGATCTCGGCTGGGATTTATTCCCCGAGTCCAAATAAGTGGCAATGGACCACCTCGGGGATACGTGGATGAGTGCGCAGTACTTGTCCCTGCTCAACACAATTGAAGCAGAATGTTGGACAAAGGATCAGCGATGGAAGAAATGTACAAGAAGGCATAAGATAGGACGGTGGCGAGCAGATGTGTACTTACTCGAAAAAGTAAGGCAGAAGAAGGCGGTCTTCTCCTTGTTGGCCAGGAAGACCTAACGAGGTACTCCTTGGCCGTTTCCCGTGTTGTCGATCCTTCCACCAGATGGCTGTCGCGCATGTAGTAGGGATCCACTATCGCGACGTACGGGGTACCATCTCTCCTGATCTTCATGCCGCATCGAGCGCATATAGGCGGACCATGTTATAGTCCAGCCATTTGGAGTGATACAGTTGAAGATGTCCTCGTACGCTATGAAGAACACATCCGCGGGGTCTTCCTGGACGAAGTCCACCAACTCTTTTGGCACCTTGACCGCGAACGCCGGGTAACCTGGGTTCTTCTCTTTAAGAAGGGTCTCCTCTAGATACAAGATATTATTCTACAAAGTAATCATGGGTCCTTCTGCAAGGCGGAGCATGTCCCCGGACAAGATAGATTTACCAGCTTCATGAACTCGGTCGTAGCCTTGTGGATTCGTGTGTTCAGGACCCCGGATCTTAGGATCTTGCTGGCTCGCAGAGGATGCTTTTCTCTTCCTTCCACTCTTCTTTTTCTTCGTCTCTGGGGATTGTGGGGGTGCAGTGAACCCCGCTTTAACTGTTTCATGCAGTGTGTTTTGGCTGAAATGTTACCCGGTTGAGCTTGATGATCGCCGGCATCCGGAGGCGTGTCGGTGAAGGCCAGGCGCTGTGTGCATGAAGTGGGACGAGCAGGTTGAATGTGGTGGTCGCGGAAGGGTTCTTCATCCATAAGAGGCATGAACATATCATCCGCGGCGGCGCCAGTATTGATGTAGCATCGACGTTTACATCATTATCATCATCCTCCTCAACATTGTCGTCGTTGCCACCAAGTTGAGGTGCAACGGCTTTGTCCTAAACATAAACAATAGCACATCCGTTAGTCGGGAAAGTCGGAAAGTCGGGGAATTCGGAAAGTCAGAACTAACCTTGGACGGTTGCGGGGAAGACGTTCCCAACAACTGTTTGTGGCGGTTGGTGGCGGCGATGACCGGCGGCGGTAGCTTCCGGCCGGTGGTGGGGGCGACCGGCAGTAGCTTCCGGCCGGCGGTTCCGTCTGGGTGGTGGTGACGGCTGCTTGTGGCGCCGGTTCATCCGCAGCATCTTTTTTTGCCGCCTCGGCGGGGGCCGAACGATCGGGGCTCGGGGCCTCGAGGTGGCGCCGCCGGTGCGCCTGGCCCCATGAAGAACATCCCCAAGACGAATTTGGGTCTTCGGCCATTCCAACATCCACTGCCCGCATTCGCCAAGCTTCATGTGTTTCTCGGCTCCCTGAGGTTGCTTAGGGGGGTCGATGTCACGGAACTCAGGCAGTACCTCCTCACATTTACTTTCATCACGAGCTCGCTCATTCGGACGTTGTGGATATCGCGGGTCAAAGGTTGTACGGTCGAGGCCCTTGCGACTTCCTTCAACTCGCCGTCGGCCCCCACCCTATGCAGGAGTATGCAAGGCATGTCCTGGGAGTCAACACATAGCGGGCACCATGAGATAAGGCATATATAGTCTCACACACAATGTATCATACATATTCATGATCATACATATATATGTTTCCATTGCCTCACACACACATACTAATTAGTTACCTTGGTGACGGCGTTGAGCTCGGCTAATGTCAAGACAAGGGCGCCGTTGCCGGCGGCCGGCCTATCAATCTCCGGCCGCTCGTGTGCATTATCATTATTCTCCGGCGTTGGTGTATGTTGCTGAAGGGGATCGTGTACAGAAAACAAAAAATTTCCTAACAACGATAACCTTAAACTAGCCAGGATCTATACTATGCAGATACAGAAATACGCAGGAGATCGGTATACATACCCTTGTAGACCGAAAAGCGGGGATCACGCTCCCGCACAAGCGTTGTCGATGAAGCCGACGAAGCCGACCTCAAGGTCGTGTAGAGGAAGAAGACCTCCGAGCGCCACAGGCGTGGCACCTCGCAGGGAATCGCACACGTACGGCGAAGATGACTTCCTCCGAGCTCCGATCCAGGGACGAGCAGCGGAAGACTTGGACCGGAAACCAGCAGCACGGCGGTATGCTAATGGTGGAGAAACACTCACCCGTACGCAACTCCAATTGCGGAGTCACGATTAAACGGGAGAGAAAGAGAGAGAGAGAGTTGGTGTGTTCCAAAAGGCTGGGGGGGCACCCATATATATAGGTGGAAGGGGGGGCGCCGCACCTGCCAGCCAGGCGGTGTGGGACTAACCCCACACCAGCCGGCCAGCAAGGGGGCAGCCGGCCCCCTAGGTGGGCTGCATTCGGCCCACCTAGGCCGGTTGGCCCTCCCCCCCCCCCTTTTCTTTTTCTTTTTCTTTTTGGGATTTTTCCCTAATGGGCCTCTAAGCCCATTTAAGAAAAACAGGCTTTAAAAATTCAGAATTAATTAAGTAAAACCATATTTAACTATTAATTACACTAATTAATATCAAATACATTTTATCCAATTTATTCCGGCTCCGAAAACTATTTCGTTGCTCTCCGATCTCCATCGGAACTCTCTCCGGAACTTTTCCGGTGCTCTCTTTTTATTTTCTCTTCTATTTCCAATCTATTATAAATGTCATCCTCCCTTAAGTGTGTTACCCTAGCGGTTCGAGATCTCGCCAGACATAATCGAGACACGCTCTCCGATTAATGATTAATTCGTGGACCTTGGATACCCAGAATTAATCCCTGTGAGATAACGAATAACTTCTGTCGTTCGAACCTTAGACGTCGAGTCTTAAACCTTTTGCCTGGCGATACTTAGTGTGTCCGAGACTCGTTCATAGATATCATGATACCTAGCTTGATCTCGTTACCGACACACTATCTTCTACTCGTCCGTGATAATATGTCCCCGTGACCTAGTCGCATGCTTGCAAGCCTTTTTGACATAACCTCACCGAGTGGGCCCTAGAGTATCTATCCTGCTATGCGGATTGGCAAATCCCGCTCTTGACCCCTCGTCTCAACATACTCCCTTCCGATACCCGAGAGGGACACCGTTATTGTCATACTATATAAGTGATGACGTTTGATGCAATCAAAGCATCTTCCAGGAATAGCGATAAGAGTTGATCTCACGGTCAAAGGCGTAATGACTATGTCCTACAAATATTGGGTATGTCCATCACATCGTTCTACCAACGATATGACCCCATTGTCAACTGACACCGTTGTCACCTAATCGGGAAACCTCGATCATCGATTGCACAATGGACTAGTCAAGTAGAGGCTACTAGGGACCTGGTTGTCTACGTATCACACGTGTATTAATGTTTCCGCTTAATACAATTATAGCATGATACAAAAACGTATTATGAACAAATGAGATATGATAAATAAAACACTTTATTAATTGCCTCTAGGGCATATCTCCTTCAGTCTCCCACTTGCACTAGAGTACAATTTATTCTAGATTACAACTTGGTAAAAGCCTAACACCCATAGCATTCTGGTGTTTTACATGCTTGTCCAGTGGAAGAGGCTTTGTCAGGGGATCTGCCACATTCAGATCCGTATGCACTTTGCAAATCTTCACATCGCCTTCCTGTACATACTGTCGTATCACATGGAAGCGTCGGAGAATGTGTTTGGCAGTTGAGTGAGACCTTGGTTCCTTCGCGTTAGCAATGGCACCCGTATTGTCGCAGTAGATGTTTACGGGGTCTTGCGCGTTAGGGAACACTCCAAGCTCGATGACGAACTTCCTCAGCCAGACAGCTTCATTCGCAGCTTCCGAAGCAGCGATGTACTCCGATTCCATTGTAGATTGGGCCACTATGGGTTGCTTCCCGCTTCTCCAGCTTACAGCGCCACCGTTCACCTTGAAAATATATCCTGTCTGTGACTTTGAGTCATCTGGATCTGTGCAGAAACTTGCATCAACGTAACCTGTTACGCCAAGTTCTTCATCACAGTCCCGATACACAAGGAACATTTCCTTTGTCTTCTTGAGATGCTTAAGAATGTTCTTAACAGTGATACGTCTCCGACGTATCCATAATTTCTGCTGTTCCATGCTTATATTATACCATTTGCTACATGTTTTATATACACTTCGTATCACTTTTATGCATTTTCTGGGACTAACCTATTAACAAGATGCCACAGTGCCAGTTCCCTATTTGCTGCTGTTTTTGGTTTCAGAAAAGTACTTCTGCGAATATTCTCGGAATTGCACGAAACAAAAGGCCACATCCCTATTTTTCCAGCACCGTCACGGAGTCCGAAGGAGAGACGAAGGAGGGCACCGAGGTGCCCAAACCACACCCAGGCGCGGGTGGGCCCCCTGCCGCGCCAGCTGGTGGTTTGGGCCCCTCGGAGGTCCGCCGACATCGCCCCTTCGCCTATATATTGCCTCAGACGCGAAAACCCTAAAACACCAAGCCAATTTCCACGAAAAGTTCCGCTGCGCCGCCGCCATCGACGACAAGTTTCGGGGGACAGAATCTCTGTTCCGGCACGCCGCCGGGACGGGGAATTGCCCCCGGAGTCATCTCCATCGACACCACCGCCATCTTCATCGCCGCTGCTGACTCCCATGATGAGGAGGGAGTAGTTCTCTCCCGAGGCTGAGGGCTCTACCGGTAGCTATGTGGTTCATCTCTCTCTCCCATGGTGTGATCTTTATGTAATCATGTGTATTGCTAGTACCGCTGAATGCATTAATAATGTTTATGCTACTCAAGTGATTTTGTCTAGTTTCTGGAGTCATTGTGACAACACGGTATCAAGGTGACAGTGTGGGTACTTGTGTGACTCTATGAATAATTTAGATATTTATCATGGCTTATTCTTGGGAACTGTGGTGTTTGTTTACTCAGACTTTGAGGAGTGCTTTTGCAGCCCTACACGTAGTACTCTTGTGTTATCAAGAAGGAGAATAATCCCGAGTAGTATTTACTTGTGTTCAGTTGTGCTAATCTAGTTGAATATGTAGATGTTACTCTTTATCTATTATGCACTCTATAGGTTACTTTAATATGAACTCCGGTACTCTCCACGGTGTAAAGGTGACAGTGTGTGCATCGTGTGAGATTCCTTTATGACGTTGTGGAGCTTGTTTACTCTGGCTTGAGGTGTGCTTTTGTAGCCCTACACAATGAATGGTGTTTGTTATCCAACAAGAGAGTGTTTAAGAGTAGCTTTTACTTATTCAGTTATGAGATCATTGTTGAGAGTGTCCACTAGTGAAAGTATGATCCCTAGGCCTTGTTTCTAAGCATTGAAACACCGTTTACATCAAGTTCTGCTACATGTTTGCTTGCTGCCATCTTTATTTCAGATTGAAATTACTACTTGCAATCATCCATATCACTTGTATTTCACTATCTCTTCGCCGAACTAGTGCACCTATACATCTGACAAGTGTATTGGGTATGTTGGGGACACAAGAGACTTCTTGTATCTTAATTGCAGGGTTGTTTGAGAGGGATATCTTTGACCTCTACCTCCCTGAGTTCGATAAACCTTGGGTGATTCACTTAAGGGAAACTTGCTGTTGTTCTACAAACCTCTGCTCTTGGAGGCCCAACACTGTCTACAAGAATAGAAGCACACGTAGACATCAAGCTATTTTCTGGCGCCGTTGCCGGGGAGGTAAGTGTTGGAAGGTATCTCCTTTAGATTCTGCAATTATTTCTTTTTGTTTCTTGTTTTTATTTTCACTAGTTAGGCTTAATGGAAAACAACAAAAAAATTAGAGATCTTTATGAACTTTATATTGAATTAGGACATGATGCTTTTGAAGAGAAAATTTAAAAACCTATGGAGGCTTGTTTGCATGATGGTAGCAATGGTATTACTATAAATTCCTTGAACACCATTATTGCCAATGCTATGGAAAAGTCTAAGCTTGGGGAAGCTGGTTTTGATGAATATGATATTTTTAGTCCCCCAAGTTTTGAGGAGAAAATTTTCTTTGATGCTACTTTGCCTCCAATTTATGATGATTATAATGATAGTGGTATTTTGGTGCCACCTACTATGGAGGATAAAGTTTATTATGATTATACTATGCCTGCAATTTATGATGAATACAATGATGGTTGTGATAGTTTTACTCTCACTATTACTAATAAAATTGATTATGCTTATGTGGAGAGTAATGATACTTATATGCATGTGGATCATGATAAAAATGTTTTATGTCATAGCTATATTGTTGAGTTTATTCATGATGCCACTGAAAATTATTTTGAGAGAGGAAAGTATGATTATAGAAATCTTCATGTTACTAAATTTCTTCTCTTTATGATGAAGGTTTTGAGCTTTCTCTTAATTTGCTTTTATTTGCTGGGTACTTTAAGACCTACTGGTCATTATGAGAGAGGGAGACATGGCTTCATATATCTCAATAATATTAAGTCTTCTCTCTTTATGATTTGTTTTCTTACAAGATTTCTTTGCATAGGAAGTGGGTTAGACTTAAATGTGTTTGGTATTTGCTTTTAGATGCTCTTCTATATTCAACCCTATTACATATGAGAGCATCATCAAATTATCATGCCTAGCTAAAAGGCTTTAAAGAAAAACGCTTATGGGAGACAACCCATCGTTTTATTTGCTGTTATTTTTGTTTTCTTTGAGTCAAGGATTTTGTTACTTCTGTAGCAACTCCTTTGTATCTTTATTTTATTGCAATGTTGTGCCAAGTAAAGTTCTATATTGAAAGTTGATGCAAGATTTGGATTTCTGCGCAGTGACAGATTTTTAGCTGTCACGGATTTGAGCTTATCTCCCTGTAGAAAATTCAAAAAATTCTGAAAAAATCACGCATATTCCTGAGATATGTACGCAACTTTCATTATTTTAGGCCAGATCCATCTGAGCAACTTAAGTGCCTCGAAAAAATTCGTCATTCCAGACTGTTCTGTTTTTGACAGATTCTGCCTTTTGTTTTGCATTCGCTCTTTTACTGTGTTTGTGTGGATTTCTTTGCTCCACAAAGCATTGGTGGCTGTAGCTAATGTCCAGAAGCTTTGGGATTGATTGTATCATTACAGAATATGAGAATTTTTGATTATGCACTAACCCTCTAATGAGAACTGTCTTGAGTTTGGTGTGAAGGAAGTTTTCAAGGATCAAGCGAGAAGGGTGATATTATGTGATCAAGAAGAGTGAAAAGCCTAAGCTTGGGGATGCCCCCGTGGTTCATCCCAACCATATTCAGAGAGACTCAAGCGTCTAAGCTTGGGGATGCCCAAGGCATCCCCTTCTTCATCAACAACTTATCAGGTCATCTCTAGTGAAACTATATTTTAATTCTTTCACATCTTATGCGCTTTACTTGGAGCGTCTGTGTGTTTTTATTTTTGTTTTTGTTTGAATAAATTCGGATCCTAGCAATCCTTGTGTGGGAGAGAGACACGCTCCGCTTTTTCATGTGAATACTCATGTTCTTCACTTATATTTGTTGAGTATTCTTAACTAGCTACTGCAGTGCTTTTAGCTCCTGTTTTTCATGCATCTCTTCGAGCTGTTAGCACTTGTTTATAAATACTCTCTTGCTGCATTATATTATCATTTGGAGAGTTTATGTTTAAATAAATTGATTGGTGTTTGTTTGGAAGAAAGAAAATGCTACATGTAGTAGTTGGTATTGGAAAAGACATATGCATTCTTGTAGATCATTGTCTTGTTTTGATTTGATGCTTTGCAATTGTTTTGAGCTCTCAAGTAGATCATGTTTAAGCTCTTGCATCATGTAGTTAAAGCCTAGTAGTGGAGAACTACCGTAGAGCTTGTTGAGACTTGGGATGCATATTTGTTCTCTCTAAGGTCTAGATATTTTCTGGTAAAATGTTTGAGCAACAAGGAAGACAGTGTAGAGTCTTATAATACTTGCAATATGTTTTTATGTGATTCTTGCTGTACCGGTTTATACTTGTGTTTGCTTCAAACAACCTTGCTAGCCTAAACTCTGTACTGAGAGGGAATGCTTCTCGTGCATCCAAAACTTGAGCCAAAACCCATGCCATTTGTGTCCACCATACCTACCTACTATGTGGTATTTCCTGCCATTCCAAGTAAATATTTCATGTGCTACCTTTAAACTATTCAAAACTTTATTACTCCTTATTTGTGTCAATGTTTTATAGCTCATGAGGAAGTATGTGGTGTTTTATCTTTCAATCTTGTCATTTACTTCTGACAGACTTTCACCTGGACTAGTGGCATATACATCCGCTTATCCAATAATTTGCAAAAAGAGCTGGCAACGGGGTGCCCAGCCCCAATTAATTACAACTTTCATTAATAATTCTCTTCACATGTTTTGCCCTGATTTATCAGTAAGCAACTTAATTTGCAATAGACACTCCTCCATGGTATGTGAATGTTGGAAGGCACCCGAGGATTCGGTTAGCCATGGCTTGTGTAAGCAAAAGGTTGGGAGGAGTGTCATCTATAAAGAAACTAAAATACATGTGTAAACAAAAGAGAAGAGGGATGATCTACCTTGCTGGTAGAGATAACGTCCTTCATGGGAGCCGCTCTTGAAAGTCTGGTTGACAAGGGGGTTAGAGTGCCCACTACCATTCGTTGACAACAACAAACACCTCTCAAATACTTATTTTGTGCTCTCTATATGCTTTCGAAAACTTAAAAAGCTCTAGCACATGATTTAATCCCTGCTTCCCTCTGCGAAGGGCCTATCTTTTACTTTATGTTGAGTCAGTTTACCTACTCCTTTCTATCTTAGAAGCAAACACTTGTGTCAACTTTGTGTGCATTGATTCTTACATATTTACTTATTGCACTTGTTATATTGCTTTATGTTGACAACTATCCATGAGATATACATGTTACAAGTTGAAAGCAAATGCTGAAACTTAATCATCCTTTGTGTTGCTTCAATGCCTTTTACTTTGAATCTATTGCTTTATGAGTTACCTCTTATGCAAAACTTTTTGATGCTTGTCTTGAAAGTACTATTCATGAAAAGTTTTTGCTTATATGATTCATTGTTTACTCTTTATCTATTTGTTAGCAAACTATAGATCATTGCTTTGAGTCACTTCATTCATGACATGAGCCTTGCAATATATTGATCAAGATTGTGTGAAAGCATGTCTCCTCAGAAATTATTTGTTGTTATCGTTTTACCTACTCGAGGACGAGTAGAACTAAGCTTGGGGATGCTTGATACGTCTCCAACGTATCCATAATTTCTGATGTTCCATGCTTATATTATACCATTTGCTACATGTTTTATATACACTTCATATCACTTTTATGCATTTTCTGGGACTAACCTATTAACAAGATGCCACAGTGCCAGTTCCCTGTTTTCTGCTGTTTTTGGTTTCAGAAAAGTACTTCTGCGAATATTCTCGGAATTGCACGAAACAAAAGGCCACGTCCCTATTTTTCCAGCACCGTCACGGAGTCCGAAGGAGAGACGAAGGAGGGCACCGAGGTGGCCAAACCACACCAGGCGCGGGTGGGCCCCCTGCCGCGCCAGCTGGTGGTTTGGGCCCCTCGGGTCCGCCGACATCGCCCCTTCGCCTATATATTGCCTCAGACGCGAAAACCCTAAAACACCAAGTCAATTTCCACGAAGAGTTCCGCAGCGCCGCCGCCATCGACGACAAGTTTCGGGGGACAGAATCTCTGTTCCGGCACGCCGCCGGGACGGGGAATTGCCCCCGGAGTCATCTCCATCGACACCACCGCCATCTTCATCGCCGCTGCTGACTCCCATGATGAGGAGGGAGTAGTTCTCCCCCGAGGCTGAGGGCTCTACCGGTAGCTATGTGGTTCATCTCTCTCTCCCATGGTGTGATCTTTATGTGATCATGTGTATTGCTAGTATCGCTGAATACATTAATAATGTTTATGCTACTCAAGTGATTTTGTCTAGTTTCTGGAGTCATTGTGACAACACGGTATCAAGGTGACAGTGTGGGTACTTGTGTGACTCTATGAATAATTTAGATATTTATCATGGCTTATTCTTGGGAACTGTGGTGTTTGTTTACTCAGACTTTGAGGAGTGCTTTTGCAGCCCTACACGTAGTACTCTGTGTTATCAAGAAGGAGAATAATCCCGAGTAGTATTTACTTGTGTTCAGTTGTGCTAATCTAGTTGAATATGTAGATGTTACTCTTTATCTATTATGCACTCTATAGGTTACTTTAATATGAACTCCGGTACTCTCCACGGTGTAAAGGTGACAGTGTGTGCACCGTGTGTGATTCCTTTATGACGTTGTGGCGCTTGTTTACTCCGGCTTGAGGTGTGCTTTTGTAGCCCTACACAATGAATGGTGTTTGTTATCCAACAAGAGAGTGTTTAAGAGTAGCTTTTACTTATTCAGTTATGAGATCATTGTTGAGAGTGTCCACTAGTGAAAGTATGATCCCTAGGCCTTGTTTCTAAGCATTGAAACACCGTTTACATCAAGTTCTGCTACATGTTTGCTTGCTGCCATCTTTATTTCAGATTGCAGTTACTACTTATAATCATCCATATCACTTGTATTTCACTATCTCTTCGCCGAACTAGTGCACCTATACATCTGACAAGTGTATTGGGTGTGTTGGGGACACAAGAGACTTCTTGTATCTTAATTGCAGGGTTGCTTGAGAGGGATATCTTTGACCTCTACCTCCCTGAGTTCGATAAACCTTGGGTGATTCACTTAAGGGAAACTTGCTGCTGTTCTACAAACCTCTGCTCTTGGAGGCCCAACACTGTCTACAAGAATAGAAGCACACGTAGACATCAAACAGCTATCCAATGATCCTTTCTAGGATTACTTTGGAACCGACTCGTCAAACTAAGAGCCAACGCTACATCGGGTCGAGTACTTAACATAGCATACATGATCGAACCTATGGCTGAGGCATAGGGATGTTTAGCCATCTCGGCTTTATCATGTGCTGTCACAGGGCACTGAGACTTTCTCAATACCTTATTCTTGATAACAGGCAGGGAACCTTTCTTTGCCGTCTCCATACCGAACTTTTTCAGTATCTTATCAAGATAAGTACTCTGACTTAACGCTAATAGACGTCTTGATCTATCATGATAGATTTTAATGCCTAATACGTATGCAGCTTCTCCTAAGTCCTTCATTGAAAATTTACTGTTTAAATATTTCTTCACGCTATTCAGAAGATCCACATTATCCCCAATTAGTAAATATCATCCACATATAGAACTAGGAACACAACCGAGCTCCCACTCATTTTCTTATAAACGCAGGTCTCTTCCGCATTTTCGACAAATCCAAAACCTTTGATCACCTCATCAAAGCGGAGATTCCAGCTCCGAGATGCTTGCTTCAGTCCATAAATGGAACGCTGAAGCTTGCACACCTTGCCAGCATGTTTCGGATCGACAAAACCTTCAGGTTGTACCATATACAACTCTTCCTCAATGTTACCATTTAGGAATGCTGTTTTGACATCCATCTGCCATATTTCATAATCGTAATATGCAGCAAGTGCTAGCAAAACCCGAATAGACTTTAGCATCGCTACCGGTGAAAACGTTTCATCGTAGTCAATTCCATGAACTTGTCGGAAACCCTTTGCGACAAGCTGAGCTTTATAGACGGTGACATTACCATCAGCATCAGTCTTCTTCTTAAAAATCCATTTATTCTCGACGGCCTTGCGCCCTTCAGGAATCTCCATCAAAGTCCATACTTTGTTGTCATACATGGATCCTATTTTGGATTTCATGGCTTCAAGCCTTTTCTCGGACTCGGGCCCTTCCATAGCCTCTTTGTAGCTCGTAGGTTCGTCTTGTTCAATTAACATGATGGTGCAAACCATGTTGCCATACCACTCAGGAGCGATACGCGCTCTTCCAGACCTACGAGGTAGAATAGCATCCTCGACATTTGCTCCTACTCCACTTGTGGAGGACGGTTCCGGAACAGTTTCCGTTGCGCCACTCGGAATTTCGAGTTCAGGATCAACGATCTCGTCGAGGTCTATTTTCCTCCCACATACTCCTTTGGCGAGAAACTCTTTCTCGAGAAAGGTGCCATTCTTTGCGACAAACGTTTTGCCCTCGACTTGGTTGTAGAAGGTGTATCCTATGGTTTCCCGTGGATACCCTACAAAGATGACTTTCTCCGATTTCGGTTCGAGTTTGTCGGGCTGTAGTTTCTTAACATACGCCTCACAACCCCAGACCTTCAGGAACGACAACTTGGGTTTCTTGCCATGCCATATCTCATACGGTGTCGTTTCTACGGATTTGGACGGAGCCCTATTTAAAATGAATGCGGCTGTTTCTAACGCATATCCCCAAAACGATACGGGCAAGTCGGTAAGAGACATCATAGACCGAACGCTATCTAATAGGGTACGATTACGTCGCTCGGATACACCGTTGCGTTGCGGTATTCCAGCCGGCGTAAGTTGTGGCACAATGCCACAGGCCTTCAGATGTGTGCCAAACTCAAAACTCAAATATTCGCCACCACGATCGGATCGAAGGTGCTTGATTTTCTTGTTGAGTTGATTTTCAACTTCACTTTGAAATTCTTTGAACTTTTCAAATGTTTCAGACTTGTGTTTCATCAAATAGATATACCCATATCTACTCAAGTCATCCGTGAAGGTGACAAAGTAACGATAACCATTGCGTGTCGACACGCTCATTGGCCCACACACATCTGTATGTATGATTTCCAACAAGTCCGACGCCCGTTCCATGAAACCATTGAACGGTGTCTTGGTCATCTTGCCCATGAGGCATGGTTCGCATGTATCGAGGGATCCAAAATCCAACGAGTCTAAAAGTCCATCAGTATGGAGTTTCTTCATGCGCTTTATACCAATATGACCGAGACGGCAATGCCACATATACATGGTGGTATCGCCACCAAGTTTAATCCTCTTGGCATCTACGTTATGAATGTGAGTACTACGATCGAGATTCAACAAGAATAAACCTTTATTCTCAGGAGCATTAACATAAAAGATATCATTCATCGAAATAGCACAACCATTTGATACTGAATTGAACGAATATCCGTCTCGCAACAAGCAAGACCCACTGATAATGTTTACACTCAAGGACGGTACAAAATAACATTTATTCAGAACCAAAAACTAATCCCGATGGTAGATGTAGAGGGAGAGTGCCGACAGCCACCACGTCAACTCTTGATCCATTGCCGACGCGCATCGTCACCTCATCCTTCGCCAGGCGTTGTTTATTCTGTAACTCCACCTGAGAGTTACAAATGTGAGCAACAGAACCGGTATCAAATACCCAGGTATTACTCCGGGCGCATGTAAGGTAAACATCAATAACATGTATATCACATATACCTTTCTCTTTCCCGGCAAACTTGCCGGCCTTCTTGTCTTCCAGGTACTTGGGGCAGTTGCGCTTCCAGTGACCATCTCCCTTGCAATAGAAGCATTCCACGCTAGGTTTGGGACCAGATTTGTTGGCCTTGGATCGGGCAACAGGCTTGCCATCCTTCCTCGGCTTCCAGTTCTTCTTTCCCTTCCCACCGGATTTCTTGAAATAGACGGTCTTGTTGACCATCAACAGCGTGTGCTCCTTCTTGTACTCCACCTCAGCAGTCTTCAGCATCACGAACACCTCGGACAGACTCTTAGTCATGCCCTGCATGTTGTAGTTCATGACGAAGCCTTTGAAGCTAGGGGGCAACGATTGCAGCACCCTATCAATCGCCAGCTCATCAGGAATCCTGCATTCCAGAGCGTTCAGGCGTTGAACGTAGCCAGACATCTTGACCACGTGCTCACTCACACTGCTGTGCTCCTCCATCTTGGCTGAGAAGAAGAGCTCAGAAGCTTCATACCTCTCAGTCTTAGCCTGCGGCGCAAAGACAGCCTTGAGATCAGAGATTATCTCGAAGGCACTCATCTTCTCAAAGCGCTTCTGCGGTCAGCTTCCATGGCGTAGAGCATGCCACTCTGCACGAAGGCGGAATCATCGTCTTGGTCAGATAGGCTTTCTTTTCATCCTCAGAGGCGGTGATCGCAGGGGGATCTCCAATGGCGGCTTCCAGGACATAGGCCACCTTGTGGGGAGTGAGGAGAATCCTCAGGTTGCGGAACCAGGACATGAAGTTAGACCCATTGGTCTTAAGCTTCTCTTTCTCAAGGAACAGGCCTAGGTTAAAGGTGGGGCGAGACATCTACAATGGAATTTGCAAAACATAAGACTTTGTTCATAAATTTAACTGAGTTCAAGTTTTTAGAAAATAAACTACAAGAACTCCCACTTAAACGAACATCCCTCTAATCGCTTCAGTGATTACACGACCCTAATTCATTGTGCAACCCCTCATCGTCAGAGCCGGCAACACAACTTCAAAGGTAGACATCGGAATGTCAATCACAACAACTCTGTGACTCATGCTCGACCTTTCGGTCACCGTGTTCGAGGCCATGTCTGTACATGCTAGGCTCGCCATTATAACCTCCAGCGTAAACGCTTGTGCAAACATGTCTTACACCCACTGTATGCGAACGACGATATGTATGACACCCGATCGTCACGGCCTGCCTCATAACGTAGAACTTTCTTGGTGGTGCACGCCAAAGGGAGAACACTAATGGTATTTTGGAGGGATCATCTTATATTACTACCGCCGTGTAACTAATATATAACAATTATATATATATATACACAATATAAGATGCACTCAAACATCAAATGTAATGCGACATGATATGGTCTTGCGCCGATGATCTCCTTCGCGCCCACAGTTTATAAACAATTTAATAAACCTACCTTGACCATATCATATTGCCCCTGCAAAATAAAGTTAGACGCCTTCTACTTTATCTTTTGCATATTTTACGTGGCTAGGGGCTGTCGTAAATACATCCGCTTCATACCTACGAACCTATGACCACAACAACGATCAAATAATTGCATGTTTATTTATCCCTTTCGGGCCCTCCATTGAAAATGCAAGACCAACTAAAGAGAGAGAGACAGACACCCGCCAGCCACATATACGGTACAAGCCGCATGTCAGTTGTGGAACCAGTCTCGCGTAAGCGTACGCGTAAGGTCGGTCCGGGCCGCTTCATCAACTCAATGCCGCCGGTAAAGCAAGTGCACGCTAGAGGGTAGCAAATAAAAGAACGATGCCCCCGTGATAAACACGGGTTCTAAAAGCGTACAACTATATCTACGCATAGATCGGCTCTGATACCACTGAAGGGGATCGTGTACAGAAAACAAATTTTTTCCTAACAACGATAACCTTAAACTAGCCAGGATCTATACTATGCAGATACAGAAATACGCAGGAGATCGGTATACATACCCTTGTAGACCGAAAAGCGGGGATCACGTTCCCGCACAAGCGTTGTCGATGAAGCCGACGAAGCCGACCTCAAGGTCGTGTAGAGGAAGAAGACCTCCGAGCGCCACAGGCGTGGCACCTCGCAGGGAATCGCACACGTACGGCGAAGATGACTTCCTCCGAGCTCCGATCCAGGGACAAGCAGCGGAAGACTTGGACCGGAAACCAGCAGCACGGCGGTATGCTAATGGTGGAGAAACACTCACCCGTACGCAACTCCAATTGCGGAGTCACGATTAAACGGGAGAGAAAGAGAGAGAGAATTGGTGTGTTCCAAAAGGCTGGGGGGGCACCCATATATATAGGTGGAGGGGGGGGGGGGGGGGGGGGGCGCCGCACCTGCCAGCCAAGCGGTGTGGGACTAACCCCACACCAGCCGGCCAGCAAGGGGGCAGCCGGCCCCCTAGGTGGGCTGCATTCGGCCCACCTAGGCCGGTTGGCCCTCCCCCCCTTTTCTTTTTCTTTTTCTTTTTGGGATTTTTCCCCTAATGGGCCTCTAAGCCCATTTAAGAAAAACAGCCTTTAAAAATTCAGAATTAATTAAGTAAAACCATATTTAACTATTAATTACACTAATTAATATCAAATACATTTTATCCAATTTATTCCGGCTCCGAAAACTATTTCGTTGCTCTCCGATCTCCATCAGAACTCTCCCGGAACTTTTCCGGTGCTCTCTTTTTATTTTCTCTTCTATTTCAAATCTATTATAAATGTCATCCTCCCTTAAGTGTGTTACACTAGCGGTTCGAGATCTCGCCAGACATAATCGAGACACGCTCTCCGATTAATGATTAATTCGTGGACCTTGGATACCCAGAATTAATCCCT
This sequence comes from Poa pratensis, assembly GCA_947311845.1. NCBI lineage: Eukaryota > Viridiplantae > Streptophyta > Magnoliopsida > Poales > Poaceae > Poa > Poa pratensis. The sequence goes on along the minus strand of CAMZMU010000100.1, from coordinate 15,179,976 downwards.
GTGAGATAACGAATAACTTCTGTCGTTCGAACCTTAGACGCCGAGTCTTAAACCTTTTTCCTGGCGATACTTAGTGTGTCCGAGACTCGTTCATAGATATCATGATACCTAGCTTGATCTCGTTACCGACACACTATCTTCTACTCGTCCGTGATAATATGTCCCCGTGACCTAGTCACATGCTTGCAAGCCTTTTTGACATAATCTCACCGAGTGGGCCCTAGAGTATCTATCCTGCTATGCGGATTGGCAAATCCCGCTCTTGACCCCTCGTCTCAACATACTCCCTTCCGATACCCGAGAGGGACACCGTTATTGTCATACTATATAAGTGATGACGTTTGATGCAATCAAAGCATCTTCCAGGAATAGCGATAAGAGTTGATGTCGGGGGAATACTTTCTGGATTAACCCGCGGCCCAGTGCGGCTTAACTTACTCGCACGGACGAAGGCCCACTTGGGAGCAAGCCCAATATTGAACCGCCATAAGGGGAAAGATCTAGAAGACATATCCCGGAGGACGTGAAGACCAAGTAGTCTCCGAGTAGGCCTGTGGATGTATTCCTTATGGGGAAGTTTCCTTTTGTAACCTAGCGAGCCTCTGTGTATATAAAGAGGACTCGCAGGACTTAGAGCGGGTCAAGCTATCAAGCCCCAAACCCTAGCTCATACGGCGAGTACCAGATCGGATCGCCTCCATTGTAACACCTCGATTATCATATCAATACCAATCTAGGGTAGGCAGGAAGTAGGTCTTTTACCTCACATTGAGGGGGCCGAACCTGGGTAAATCTGTGTTGATCTTTGTTCCTGCGATCCCAAGCTCGGAGATGCTTGACTCGCATAATCCCACACCTACGAAGTCATCTATGACACCTGACGTGACAAACCCACGACAGTTGGCGCCCACCGTGGGGCCTGCGGTCAAGAGCGTCACGTTCCGCGCAGGATCCATGAAGGGAGCTGAAGATCTTGTTGTTGGCCGTATCATCACGGTCAATGGCACACCCCTCATCGACGATTCAAGCTGGGGGCCGGAAGCAGATTACTTGGAGACCGGCCACGTCATCCCCTTTGGATCCATCAACGTCTTCGTCGGCTTCATTGGCGGCGAGTCAGAGAATCCATCGCAACATGGCGACTCAGAAGAAGGAGTCGCGGTAACAGTGGACCAAGAAGAAGGATCTATCAACCACGAGTCGCTGCCTCTCGAAGACGAAGAAGGCCAATCCATTGAGTATGTCCTTGAGGAAAGGCTATGCGGAGGCCCGGAGGATAGTGGCTCGCCCTCTGTAGAAGATCGGCACGTGGAAGGGGTCTACAGGACCACAGAAGCAGACGAAGGGCTGGGCATGCCACCAGGCAGCTTAGCCCCCACACCGCCGGAAGCAGCAGAACAAGCCGCGCTAGACGCATCAGGAGTCGCGGCATCCGCTGCGATGACGCCAGGAGTCGCGGCCTCAGGAGTCGCAAACAGAGAGACTCCACCTGGAGTCGCGCCTGCGGAATCAGGGTCAAGGGTAACCCCCAGCGCAGCGGTCACGCCACCACAGGGAAGCGTGTTGTTTACACCAATATCTGCGGTTAACGCGGCTGCTAGGGTGACAGAATTGGAGGCTACCAGGATCGGGCTATATGATGAAGTCCAGAGAATCGCAGATGAGAGGGCCAGGCTGGCGCGTGAGGAACAGCGCCTCCAACAGGAGCAACTGCGACTCATCGAGGAAACCAATACTCTGCAAGGAATACAGGCCACCTTGCCACACAGACGCCACGCGAGTCGCCTGCAGCCAGGAACAGTAAACCCTATGGAGCTGTTCCAATCACCTACCGCTGAACCAGCAATTGCGGTCCCGTCAGCCGCCACCAACACGATTCCGTCAGCGCCACCAACACGGCGCACCCGGTCGCATGGTCAGGGGTCGCACAACCTTCAGTCGCGGTACCCGCACACATGGCACCATCTGCCATGGTTATGCGTCCGTGGCCCCGTTAGCTGCGCCCGCGGTTCAAGCAATCGCTGTGCCATCAATCGTACCAGCGGTTCCATCTTTCGCAGCACCAAGAGTAGCAGAGATACCTGGATCAAGGGCCATAGTACAGGCTAACAACGGGGCCATGATGACCCGCCACCGAAGCAACCAACCTTTGTTCAGCAGTCGCCACAGCAGCCTCAGAGGTTCCACACGCCGCAAGGGCATTATGTTAGCCCAGTGGAGAATCTCTTTGCAGCCACAAACATCTTGGCCAGATTAGCGCCAGCAGGAAACACGCCAATGGACAGAGAGGCACGGCGCGCCATTGAGATGCTGAGCACAGCAGTAATACAGCAGGCGAATATGTCCGAACACGCAGGACGGCTGCACTCCACCCCTTACAATAGCAGAGCAACGGCGGAGAGAAGCATCCACGCGGAGTCGCCACACGTTGCGACCTCGAGCTCGGCTAGGCGACAAAGGGAAGATCAACCTGCGGCTCAAAATCAACCTCAGCAAATTCAACCCATAGAGATTGTGCAGCCGCGCGCGGCGGCCAATCCAATAGGAAGGCCAGCTTCGTCCAACCTATCGTCGCGACTCAAAGGCCCAGTCTGTTTCAGCGAAAGAATCAGGTCTGAACCGTTTCCTGCAGATTTCAAAGGGCCTCGCAAGGTCGCCAACTACAACGCCAGCATGGACCCTGTTACTTGGCTCAACAATTACGAGATGGGCATGAGCATCCTAAATGCATCCGAAGAGATCTGCGCACGTTATCTAAACATGATGTTAGAAGGCGCAGCCCACATATGGCTACAAAATTTGCCACCAAATTCAATAAACTCTTGGGATGAGATGAAGGAAGCTTTTATCAAGAATTTCCAAGGAACATGCAAGCGACTCTGCAGCATAGAGGACCTGAGCGTTGTGTACAGAAGGAAGGCGAGTCGAGTCGCCACTGGATGAGAAGGGTCGCAGAGATCATACATTCCTCAGACAACATACCACCCAGTTCAGCAGTCCTTGTCATGGAGAAAAATTGCAAATTTGAGCCGCTAGTCCACAAACTAGGTCGCATGAAGGATAAAGTCAAGAGCCTAAGCGAGGTAATGGCGGCGGCCAACAAGTATGCTAGCTCGGATAAAACCAGGGACGCATCTGATGGGAGGAAGAGGAAAACACTGGCAAGGGAAAGAAGGCCAGTAGCAAGCCTCAACAACAGCAAGCTAGCAATGCCAATGCGAGTTATAACAAGCGCAAAAACGAGGAAGGAAACTCAGGGTTAGTCGCAAATACGAATACTCGTTACAAACAAAGCAGCAGCAGAGGAAGGAATTTTCACCCAGTTAATTTGGAAGAGGTTTTCAACCGCCCCTGCGACATCCATATAGGAAAAGATGGGAAACCACCCAACCACACGAAGGCACAGTGTTATCATTACAAAAAGTGGAAGGATGGACAGCCACTCAACACAAACTTCAATCATCAAAACAACGAGGAAGGTAAACATGGCGGAGGCAACAACAGCAACAACGCCGTCCCAAATCCGCAGCCAGATCAGCCACAGTTCCCAAAACAGTTGGGTCAGTATCATACCATTGTGGTGAATACTTCAAGGAGGGAACAAAAACTGCGACGACGCAATCAGGCTGTTAACGCCATAGTACCAGCCGTCCCACAGTGGCTAAAGTGGTCCGAGCAACCAGTAGTTTGGAGCCGCGAGGATCACCCAGGAGAAATAAATGAAGAGGGAAAACTCGCGCTGGTGGTTGCCCCTCAAGTCGCAGGGTACAAGTTGAGCAAAGTACTGATGGATGGAGGCAGCAGCATCAATATATTATACTATGAAACCTTCAAAAGAATGAACCTTCAAGAAAAGCAGCTACACCCATCAAGAACAACGTTTCATGGTGTCGTGCCAGGCATATCAGCTCAGCCATTGGGGCGAGTTAACTTGGAGGTCGCCTTTGGGACACAAAGCAACTTCAGGAGCGAGTACATTTGGTTCGAGGTTGTAGATTTCCAGAGCCCATATCATGCGCTGTTTGGCAGAGAAGCATTCGCAAAGTTTATGGCTAGGCCGTGCTATGTGTACCTAAAGCTTAAAATACCAGGCCCTAGAGGTGTCATCACCATCAATGGCGACAAAAGAATAGCTCAAGAATGTGAAGAAGGCGACAAGGCCATAGCCAGAGCAGCTTGCATCGCAGAGAGCGCGACCATGCGCGAGTCGCAGGAGAATTTTGATGACATCGTGAAGGCCAAGAGGCACCTGCCTGACTTGCGACTTCAGATTACGGCCGCAAGGGAGGCAAGGAAGTCAAAGGCTACGAGCCATTGCCAATAAGGACACATCCCAAGCGTCGCGAGTTGCCATCAGCAGCCGCAGCAAAATTATTAAGAGTTTACATCATCAAGCTGGCCACTCAGGGCTAAAAATTTCAATTCTGGTCGCCACTAGGCGCGATCGACCCAATTCTGTCGCCACTAGGCGCGATCGACCCAATTCTGGTTGCCACCTAGGCGCAACCGACCCAATTCTGGTCGCCACTCAGGCGCGACCGACCCATGTAACATCTCTGGTTGCCACCTAGGCGCAACCGACCCAATTCTGGTCGCCACTCAGGCGCGACCGACCCATGTAACATCTCTGGTTGCCACCTAGGCGCAACCGACCCAATTCTGGTCGCCACTCAGGCGCGACCGACCCATGTAACATCTCTGGTTGCCACCTAGGCGCAACCGACCCAATTCTGGTCGCCACTCAGGCGCGACCGACCCATGTAACATCTCTGGTTGCCACCTAGGCGCAACCGACCCAAGCATCACTTCTGGTCGCCACCTAGGCGCGACCGACCCTATGTATCATATAATGATTCTGAAATAAAGCATCTCAAACTACCAATTGAGCTGTGAGTCTTTTATTTTTTAATCATTGGTCCCTTGGGGGTGCGGCAGCTTTTTAGCGCGGCCTATTCCTTGGGATCGCCAAACAAGTGGCATTTATCGTGATTATACTCAACCTCTCTTGGATGCGACTTGCACTATGCGGCCAAAGTACTGGGGGTGCGGCGTCAATCGAGTTTGATTGCCTATCATGGCCGCTCTCGACCCTGAACACGCACTTTTTACCTGGGAAATACTGAGCCGCGCAAGGGCCTAAGTGAGGAAAAACCGAGACAAATCATAAGGACCAGCCTATTGGTCGAAACATGTACTGCCAAGAGTACTTAAGCAAACCATAATATTGTCTTATGACACATAAATTCTAACAATTATTACAGACCGCTAAGGGCCAAGATCAAACCATTGTTTTCTCTTCTTCACTTGTGCGCAGCTTTTGGCCGGTGGGAAGGAGGAACAGGCGGCTTACCAAGCTTGCCAGAAGGAGCAATCGCAGGCTCGCTGGAGGGCTCTTCAGTCGCGGGCTTGGGGGCTGCAGAGCTGGATACGCCTGGAGAGGGGTTCTTTTCCTGCGGAATCACCGCACTGGATGACGGAGCGGGTAACTTCTCCCATCTGCTTCCATCTGCATTATACTTGCCCATATAGGTCGCAAGATCTATCCCCTCCACCAGTTCAGTCGCGTGGCCGCGCATATCCTTCCAAGTCGTCGTATTCTGAGGCCGTCAGTTCGGTGCCATCCACCTTCTTCGAGGGCCTACCTTTTGCAACCTTGGCAGCATCAAAAGAAGGATAGTACGTCTTGGCCAAAGCAAGAACATGAGCCGCGCCGGTGCGAGCTGAGGACTTTCCAGTCCAAAAAGAACTGAGGCGCCCTAAGCAGTCTTTTCAGCAGCCCTTCAGAATCACCGGGACTGGCTTGGTCGGCAGCAGGCACTTAGACAGTGATTTCATGGCGTCACAAGTCCTTCGCGAAAAATCGCGGATATACTCCAGCTGCTTGAGTACTGCCGCGCTGCTCCTTGGCATCTTCACCTACATCAAGGCATGTCTCCGTCAGCTCTACAACATACAGGCAAAGATAGTAGAGAAAAAAGATGCAGATTGAGTCGCAAACATACCAGTTAATTCTTGAGTCATGATGCACACTTTGGCGTGGACGAGGTTATGGGCATCAGAAACTTTCTTCAACTTTTTCTCAAGCTCGCCAATGGAAACAGCCTTAAGCCTTGCGTCCTCATTGCATCAGCAATGGCGTCTTTCTGAGCACTGACTTGGAGTCCAGCTGCTGGACCCTCTCTGGAACTTCTCTTCAACAGTTTTAAGCCGCAGCTCGGTGGCTTTGGCTTGCTCAGATAACTTGAAGCTTTCATCAGATAGCTCGCCCATCCTGGTTTCCCTCTTCTTCAGCTCAGCGTCACGCTGGCCAAGGAGCTCGCGCAGCCTCTCCAGTTCAGAGGGAGTATCCCCCAGCTGCTTTTCCAAGGCAATTTTGGCAGCTGTTATGGAGCTTAGTTCCTCCTACGAAGGGTACATCAGTTAGTAAGTATATATCAACAGCTAAAAGAGAAGCATCAAGTCTCCCTTTACAGTCAAAGAAGAAACTTGATCCTTGGGGGCTAGAGACAGATAACTGGAGATAGAAGTTTACCTTATAAGCCGCAGACAGGTCAGATAGTGCCTTGCGGAGCTCCATGGCTTGCTTGTCATTTGAGGCAATGATAGCCTCTGACAGTTTCTCAGCGCGGCTTGTGGAGGAGGAAGAAGCAACCTCAGCATGCAGAATTGGCGACCGCAGATTGTCCGCCGCTGGCGACTCAACCACTGGCGTATCAGCATCCTTGGCCATTACATCTATGGAGGAGGGGTTGACCTTCTCCACGTCCTGGATCATAAGGGGATCCGTTCTATCCTCCAGAGCCACCTCTTGGGTGGCTGTGTCAAGAACAGGGACCGTGGCCAGGTCATCAGTGGTGGCCACGCCCTCTACCATGGCGGTATGAGCCGCAGGTGATAAATGCGGCTCAACCGCGGTTCCAGGCTCAGTCGCGGGTTTAGCCGCACTTCTGCAAAAAGCAAGGGCATTGTGTGAAGAAGAAGCACATAAGCCAGAATAAAAGTATTGAAAGCACAGGGAAAAGTTACTAACTCTGGAGCCATCTTCACAAAGGCCATAAGTTCACCGCTTGACGGTGAGGACAGGCCTTGGGTCCCAGAATCTACGAGCAGAAGTTTTGCGTGTCAGTAGAGGAAAAAGAATAAGCATTCAAGATGACAAGACAGCAGAAATTACCAGAGTGGGGACCCATGTCTTCTTCAGCAGAGGCGGTGGCTTTGAAAGCACGCCTGGCAACGAGGAGATCGCGCCCGTAGCAGGTTTGCGACGCTTCGTGGCCTCGGGGTTTTCCAGAGCATCAACCTCTGGTTCTTCACGAGATAGCCTCTTGGAGGCTCTACGGGGAGTTGGTCCAGCCGCGGCAACAGAACTCGCGGCTGGCACTGGACTGTCCTCGTCCAGTTCAGTCTCTTCACCATCTGAGGCCGCAGAAGCAACAGAAGGGATATCAGCAGTCTCGCTGCCCTCTAGAGTGGGCAGCAACTTCTTTCGTGCGGCACGCTTGGGAGCAGCAGTGCCGGCGACGGTCGCAGGCAGCGACCAGTAGTTCTCATCAGCCTGGATCAGGGAAATATAAGTTGCAGTATTAAGAAAAGGAATGCGACTCAACTACGAAGGCGAAAAGACAGAGAAGAGGAGTTACCTCAAAAGGCTTGTTGTTAACACTGAAAGGGGCAAGCCCCACCTTATCGAAGGAGATGTCCTTCTCCTCAGTCACGCGGGTGACAAATTCCACCCAATCCTCAGGCCTCCAGTCCGAAGCCTTGATACGATCAACGTCAGCAGAGGTGCCTGTGCACTCAAGGAAGGATCGCTGTCGTGGACTCACGGGCTGAATGCGCCATTTGGTCCAGCAAGAGAGAAGATCAAGGCCAGTAAGACCATGACCTATTAAGGCGCGGACTTTGATCAGCGACTCATTGATGAAGGACATGGACGAGTCGCGGGGTTTTGATTTCAGTGCCTCGGTAGGCACGAAGAGGGTGTTAGACCAGGAGGGAAGGCGAGTTTCGCCCTCCGGTGAAGTATCTTGGCAATAGAAGAAAGATTTTTGCCAAGCCCTGGGTCGATTCGCCAGGGCTAGCTTGGGAAGGCAAGAATTCCTATGGCGTTGAAGAGAGATGGCGCCGACCTGAACGTAGGCGCCACCCTTGGAGACAAGTTGGCTGTTGCAGGTGAAAGAGGCCAGCCATAGATCGATGTTGGGGGCTATGCCAAGATAATCCTCGCACAGCACATGAAAATTGCTCACCTGGAGCATTGAGTTGGGCCCGATGTCGTGAAGACGGAGGCCTAGGCGTTGCAGCAAATTGCGGAAGAAGGGAGAACCTGGCGGCGTGAATCCACGCTCCACGTGCTCCACGAACATCACCAGCTCGTTGGGCTTGGGGCGCGGCTCGATTTCATCGCCTGGCGCCCGCCAGACGCCGTCCTCCTTCGGCGGCAAGAAGCCAGCCTCGGCCAGATCGCAAGAGTTTCCTCCGTTACCCAGGATCCTTCCCAGTTGCAGGAGATCTGCGCCTATCGTCAGATGGCTTCGCCTTGGGCGCCATTGCGAGGGGGAGATTGGATTGGGGAACTAGGCTCGGGTCGAGGAAGAAGACGGCGCGGCTAGGGATGAGAAGATTGCAAGGGCAAATGGATAATGACCTAGGTGGCCGCAGCTTATAACTGAAGGGGCCCGCAACTAACGGCATTATCTGTGCTCGCAACCAACGGCACAATTTGCGCCCGCAAAACGAGTAACGGTCCGCAATTAAAGGAAACAGAATATTTCCAGAAGAAGAGATGAGTCGCGCAGATGAGTCACAGCTCTGAATCGCATAAGTCAGGAGATTGGTCAGAACGTTTACAGTGCGGCTCAGAGACCATTTCAAGAGGTCAGAAGATTCTCACCGTAAAGTCCTAACCAATCTTGGGGGCTAATGTCGGGGGAATACTTTCTGGATTAACCCGCGGCCCAGTGCGACTTAACTTACTCGCACGGACGAAGGCCCACTTGGGAGCAAGCCCAATATTGAACCGCCATAAGGGAAAGATCTAGAAGACATATCCCGGAGGACGTGAAGACCAAGTAGTCTCCGAGTAGGCCTCTGTGGATGTATTCCTTATGGGGAAGTTTCCTTTTGTAACCTAGCGAGCCTCTGTGTATATAAAGAGGACTCGCAGGACTTAGAGCGGGTCAAGCTATCAAGCCCCAAACCCTAGCTCATACGGCGAGTACCAGATCGGATCGCCTCCATTGTAACACCTCGATTATCATATCAATACCAATCTAGGGTAGGCAGGAAGTAGGTCTTTTACCTCACATTGAGGGGGCCGAACCTGGGTAAATCTGTGTTGATCTTTGTTCCTGCGATCCCAAGCTCGGAGATGCTTGACTCGCATAATCCCACACCTACGAAGTCATCTATGACACCTGACGTGACAAACCCACGACAGTTGATCTCACGGTCAAAGGCGTAATGACTACGTCCTACAAATATTGGGTATGTCCATCACATCGTTCTACCAACGATATGACCCATTGTCAACTGACACCGTTGTCACATAATCAGGAAACCTTGATCATCGATTGCACAATGGACTAGTCAAGTAGAGGCTACTAGGGACCTGGTTGTCTACGTATCACACGTGTATTAATGTTTCCGCTTAATACAGTTATAGCATGATACAAACACGTATTATTCAAATGAGATATGATAAATAAAACACTTTATTAATTGCCTCTAGGGCATATCTCCTTCAGTTGCTCCACGGCAGGGGGCACCGGTGGGGTCGGCAGGACCGGCGACACGTTATTGCTGGAGGTGCTGCTGGTGAAGCTGGGCACGTGTATCGGCCCCTGTTGACCTCCCGCATGCCAAGCAGTTATCCGCTCCACCAATTGAGGGGGTAACAAAGCCCGGAGCTTCTCGTCCACCTTCTTGGCCACTAGCTTGTCCACCACGCTGGAGTCCACCTTCTCGGCCTCTAGTGCGTCCAGCTTCTTCCTTAGCTCGAGAACCTCGGCTCTATCTTTAGCCGGCTTCCTCCTCTCCTTTTTCTTCTCGGTGTCCGTGCTGTAGTACTCGGTGAAGTTCATCGCCGTACCAAAGCCGGTCACACGGCCAGCTGACGTCGGCGGCTTTGACTTGTCCCTCCCCTTGTGAACGTTCATCAGCCGGTTGAAAGTCGTGTCCCACGGGCCGGCCGGAGGCTCCTGGGACGACGGGCCGGCCTCAGCCTCAATCTTCAACTCAGCCGCCTGCGGACAAAGGAAATAAACGTGAACCCATGTAGAAATCAACGCAAATGGACTTTGAGATATCCGCGGTAATTAAGTTCCTTACCAGCTTTTTCTCGAATTCCAACACATCTTCATAGTCGGTAACAAATTCCGCCGTCCCCGGCTTCAGATAGTAGCGGACCGAACAAAGTTCCTAACTTGCTCGTCCGTGATTTTATGCCACGGGTTCTCATGGGGAAATAATCTCCAGTGTAGGCATCCCACGTACGTGCCGGGGTCGCCCACAACGTGGCTATCTCCTCTTCCAACAGCGCGAGATACGTATGTATGTGGACAGCTGCTTGTTTCGGCCCTGAATGAGAAGACTCATGTGTATATACCTTTGCTTCGTGCACAACCACGGGGGAAGGTTGTAAGGCCATACAAACACGGGCCAGGTGCTATGCGTGCTACTCTGGTTGCCGAACGGATTGAGTCCATCGGTGCTCATACCGAGCCTGACGTTCCTTGCGTCGCCTCCGAAATTTCCGACGGCGTCCAACTCTTGCCACTGGCTAGCGTCTGAAGGGTGTGTAAGGATCATGCCCTTCTCCGGATCTTCTTCAGGCTTCTCCCTTTCCGCGTGCCATTGCATGAGCTTTGCTTCCTTATGGTCCACGAAGTACCGCTGCAGACGGGGAGTGATAGGAAAGTACCATACCACTTTGTGAGGACCTTTCTTCCCACGGCTCTTGTACCGTCCTTGGCCGCACACCGGACATGTGGTTCTGTCCTCGTACTCGCCCCGATAAATTGCGCAATCATTGATGCAGGCGTGGTATTTAACGTGCGGTAGGTCAAGAGGGCACATGACTTTCTTGGCCTCCTCGATACTAGTTGGCAATGTGTTCCCCTCGGGAAGACGCTCGTGGAAGAATTTCATGTTTTTGTTGAAGCTCACGTCGGTCCATTTGTTTCCCGACTTCATCTCCAGAGCATCAAGCGTTACTTGCAAGCGCGTATCCTGTGGCCGGCACCCTGGATACAACGGAGTCTTCCCGTCTTTCTCCATTTCCGCCAGCTTGGCTTTCTCTCTAACGGTCCTCGCCTCCTTGAGGAGCAGTTCTTGAACATGAGACTCCATCAAGGCCGACATTAGCGAGCTCTGCGGCGTGTTCGCGTCTTCTCCACCACCATCTACTCCTTCATCATGACCATGTCCGTCGGCATCTCCTTCGTCACGATCATCTTGCCCGCCCTCGTCTTCAGGCGCAACATTTGCTGTCGGCGCAACATTTGCTGTCGGCGCTTCATTGAAGCCTTCCATGAAACCGCGCCTGAGCAGGTGTTCCTCCAATTGTCCGGAATCAGGGTCGATCCATCTCACAAATTTGTAACTTCTAGACGGACATCGTATGTGGCGCCTGTTGCACCGAATCATTTCCGACTTCGCTTCTTCCTTGTAGTTGTTGATTCGACTGGAGCTCATCTTCATGACCATGGTCGCCTACGCGGTATACATATAGAGTATGTGTTACTAAGTCGGAAATGTTCGACGAAAAAATTCGGCATGACTTCCCCTAGAATTGGACATATGTGGTGCAAAAATTTACCGAAATGGAAATGAATCAACATTTCCGCAAACATCCATGCACCACGCCGGCGCAACACAACAACAAAAGGCAACAACATGCACAACACACACAAGCTTCATGTACACACATATTCATCCAACAATACTCACCTAGTAGATCTAGATCCGTTGCCGAGACGTGACCGTGATCGATGAGAGAGAGTGTGTGGTGATGGAGAGAAAATAGTGGACAAAAAGAGAGGAGGAGAATATATATGGAGGCTCTCCCCAAGACCTCACCAATTATATGTCAAACAAAGTAGATTTAATAACAAATAATGGATAATAGGATGGTCAAAATGCCATGGGAGAGAGGAGGAGCTCGAGCTAGATGCAAGGGGGGAGAATGAAGAAGGTCACATGGGGAAAGTGGGTGGTGCCACCTTTTTCTGGATCTGGGCCAACATTCTGTGGCGCACGCTGCTCGGTGCGCCACAGAATGTCAACTTTCTGTGGCGCACGGCGTCTGGTGCGCCACAGAAAGCTAACATTCTGTGGCGCATGGTGTGTGGTGCGCCACAGAATGTGCACTTTCTGTGGCGCACTGTACCACGTGCGCCAAAGAATGTCCCCAGATGGACATGGCCCAATAATTGAAACTTGGGACCCACGCTATTTCTGTGGCGCATTGGTAGACATGCGCCACAGAAAGATGACATTCTGTGGCTCATGGGCTTCCATGCGCCACAGAATGTCATCTTTCTGTGGCGCATGGCCGTCAGATGCGCCACAGAAAGGCCTACGGCCATGCGCCACAGAAATATTTCTGTGGCGCACCAATTAAGGGTGCGCCACAGAATGCCAACCCACCTATAACCCTTCTCCTAGTAGTGATGGTTCCAAATAATTGCTGCTAAGGAAGGATCATCAAGTATTTCCACAATGACAATAGCATCCAGCCAACAACACATGAGCTTAGTACATATTGCAACCAACAAAACCAGAAGATGTGGAGATGACAGGGTGATAATGCTCAGGTGCATGTATAACTTGAACTCTGATTGATCAGCCAGCAGGCAGCAGCACAACCTTGCACGCAGCAGCGCGGTCGGCGGCGGCTAGGAGCACGTCGATGAGGCCGGCGAGGCGGTGAATGGTGAGGTCTCGTCGTCCGGGGACGCGAGGGGGAGGGGCGCGGAGAGGGCGGACGCGAAGGCAGGGAGGCGAGCGGGAGAGTGGAGGCGAAGTCGTCGTGCAGGTGAACGAATACTTCGCGGAGAGTTGACGTGGGCCTGTTTTAATACCCACTGGCATCGTGGGCTGGGCTTAAAGTACATGGTGAAGCCTACTTGCCTTCTCGTTAAAAAGAAACTTCGTGACCTGCTACTGCCACCTCAGAACCTAGAGCAGATAAGAAACGAATACTCGTGCCAACCTTCAGCTACCAACCGGCCAGTGACATGCTAACAAACTGAAGTCTCAATTTTTAGAAAATGTGACACGAAATCCCACATGTAAATCAAGCAGTGGTGTCCAAAAGCTATACATTTTCATAGATACATACTTCATTTGGCACTGTTTGCATTTTTTGTCGGTGTATCAGCAGCCCTAAATGACAGCTGGGTGTCGGACCTTGGCCACACCTTCCTGCCCGGGCTGTAGGAATTTATCAGCGTTGGCGTTCCGTCCGACCCATCGGGTAGCCTACGCACAGTCAAGACCTCAAGACTCCATTCGATGGACGCTCATATTACCTACTTTTCAGGATGGTGAGCTTTATGCATAATCATGTTTCACTACAAAGGCAACGGAAGATAATTTGTTCACAATATACTCATATCTTGAGGCAAGCATCTTACATGGACATTTAGATTCATTGTGTCCTTAATTAACCATACATATACACACAACTGGTTTTTCTATCATGGCCTATGCATACTATATATCAGCACAACCTTAATTAACTTTATGCTTAGACAGTTTTGTAGTAGGCTAGGGTTCGAACAATTGGAGGAAGTAAAATCAGGACAATTGAGCGGCAGCATATGATCGATGAGCAAAGAGAGGAAAATATGGTCTACAAGAGTAGCACCCACACAAGGAGGAGCGAGACCATCCCCATGAGTGGCACCTGTGAGAGCAGCGGAGCCACCGCCCCCTTCTCGAACGTCTCGAACGATAGTTGGCCGCCACCGATACCGTAGATCATGTTGGTGCCTGCTTGCAGCATGCTTCCTAGGATGGAGCCTGCTGCAGGATAATCCGCCGGCATTGGCAGCATGGTAAGGCACTGCAGCCCACTGACGTCGTTCTTGTAGTAGTAGTGCACCGTTGTGAGGTCCATCCCCGGTGAGTCTGCACCATCAAATACCAGAGTTATCTTCGGGAACTTCAGCTCGGCCACAGACTTCATGTTGTAGCTACTCACGGCATTGTAGGCGTCACCACCCCTCCAAGTTGGTCCCCTAGCTACTCACGGGTGTTGACATTATCTTGCTCACTAGCGCTTTCCTCACGGCATTGTAGGCGTCACTCTGGAGCCAGGTGCTGGGGGTGGTGGTGCTCAGGGCCACCCCGCTGGAGTTGCCGTCCGTTGCGAAATCGACCGCTCCGACGGGGATGCCTATTAGTGACTCACCGTCAACCTTTATTCCGGTGAGTTTAACGTAGTATAAGTTATGGTACACGTTGCTTTGTAGTAATGGCGTGGAGCTGCTATGTTTCGTCTGCGGCACGGCTTGGTCGCCCAGGAGGACGACCCTGGTGGAACTGGAGCTTTTGGAGTCATCGGGTGTCAGGAAATAGGAGAACCTGCATGATGCAAGAGACGGGCTTTAATTATTTCAGAAACTTCTATAAATTCTGACCAAGATTCATAAATATATATCAACATCCATAGTAATACCAAATAAATACGGATTTTGGTTCGTTATTATTATTCCAGAAACAAAAAACACTGTAGAGGGCATCGCTACCTGGTTCACAAAGAAATACCGGCCCATATATTCACACCAAATGAATCATCTAATTATTAATATGAGAATGGGAACCTGGTGATGCGTAGCTGTGACAGGATGGAGAGGCTGCCCTTGCTGAGCCCGATGGCATCGCCCTGCTTCACCTTCGTCTCGGTGCTGCAGCCGAACACCACTTTCCCGGAGATGGGCTTCTCAGTCCCGACACCAATGGTGATCTTCTCATTGGCGATGTAGCCGGTGCTGTCGGGGTCCTCTACGTCTGACCCGTAGGCGTAGTCGCAGTCGGTCATGACCTCGCAGTCGTCAGCGGTCGTACCGAGCACGCTAACGCACAGTCGGGCTGGCGCAGGGGACCTTGGCTGGTGCAGCGGCCTGACACTGCACCGAGAGGAATTCGCTGAAGATGTCGACCGTGCCAGAGACGGTCTGTTTCCCGAAGGATACGTTGTAGAGTATGGAGCCGGCATTGTCTGCAGCATTGATCACCTATAATTATGCACTGTTTTATGACACCTAAAGTGATAAACGCTGTCGTTACCTCCTTGGAGGCGCCATCTGGGGACCGGTGGTGTAGGTGAGTGGTGCCATGGGGGCCGGTGGTGATCTCTTCGTGTTCAGCGGCTGCTCCCGAGCTTTCCCTCTTCGTCTTGAGTGTCCTTGGTCGAGGCTGCTTCCGTGCAGGTGTGCTCGTTACTGCAGTGAGGTGTGCAGGTTCGGGTGAGGTTGGTCCGGCCATGTCTCCACCGGTTCTGGCCAGGGGGTCAGACCATGGCCGTTGCCGACGGCCTTCGTTCCGTCCCGCAGTCCGGCGCGCGGTGCTTTGGAAGGTGTAGTCGGCGTCCTGGCAGTGTGCAGCCTGTGTTGGTGCGCCCGAGCTCAAGGGTGAGCTCAGGCCCGACAATTCTGCCTGTCATTGGTGTGCTCCTGCTCTTCGGTGTCGTTGGTGCCACCCTCTGGTCAGCTGGCAGCCCTTTGCCGGCTTGCTTCTTCTTTGCGTTCAAGCGCGGAGGTCATCGTGTTCTTCAAGCTGTGCTTAGTGTTTTACCTTTGTGCTTGGGTTTGCGTTGTGTTGTAAGCTGTGATCAACACTCTTGTATCTCCGGCCGTTGTGGCTTTATTAATTTAGAGCTGGGCACTTGGTGCCTATTTTCTAAAAAAAGTGATAAACCCTACTGAAGTAATGAAGACTCCCGATACAACAAAAGTCTTCACTATCCTTAATGATATGACGGAAGCAGATGAAACATTCAAGCAAGGATATATCATGTATCTGGTCTCAACTGTCCTTGCTCCAACTTCTTTAAACAAAGTCAGCAATAGATGTTATCCAATCATGGTATTATAATTCAAGTTTTTGTTGTTATATGTTTTTGATTTTTATCTTTCCTGCATGCCTTACTGCATTTTGATTGTATCGCAGGACAAAGTTGGTGACGTTAGGCATATGAACTTTTGTCAATTTGTTTGCGACAAATTACATGAAGAACTTTCACTTGGGAAGCTTTCTGCAGCATGCCTTCTACATATGATGGTATTAATTATGTTTTTTTTGCTGTTCATAATTGTATGTTTCGACCGTTTACTTTTTGAGTATTTTCATATACTTTCAGTTTTCATGCATTTTTAGAATGCTGACATTTTTTCTTACTCCCGCCCTAACTTCAATGCTCCTCCGTCAGTGGGCTGACCGCCATTACCTCGTGGTGCCTCATCTCGGCCGGACCGCTCCTTCGCCGTTTCACGATTTTAACATAGCAAACTTTTTACAAAAAATAATACAGTAATAACCTAAGATGCAAAAAGACCCAAACACCCCTCTGATGGGTTACTCCTCGGAAACTTCAAATGACTCCCGAACTACATGGAGCTCGTTTTTTTGTAAAATCAAAATCGGCATTTTTAAGTTTCAAAAATCGTGAAACAAATTCCAGATGAAGATAGTGTAAAATTTCAACTCAAAATTCGTTATATTTTGAGCTGCACGAAAGAGACAAATCGGGAGCAATTTCAAGTTTTTCAAGCTGTGTACTATTCACCACTCATTTGTTATTTTTTTCCAAACCCACAATGCATCATATTTCGATTTAATATTTTGCATACTTGTAGATCTCAATATTATCTATATCTGGAATTTTTTTCTCGATTTTTGTAAACTAAAAAGTGCCTTTTTGAATTTTTTAGAAAAGAAGCTCCATATAACTTGGGAGCCATTAGTCCACTCTTGGGTACTCCTTCCATTTTGCCCTAGTTATTGAGTGAGTACCCCGTGGACAAATTGTGAAGTACCAGACCGCTGGAGCCATTGGATCGGTAAAAGTGAATGGTTACTAGTGGACCGAGTAGCAGACGTAGCTACGGTGAAAAACTAAGGTAACTACCTCTTCTTTCTAGCCTGATTTTGTCCATAGGCAGGAGCCAAGAAATATCCAGCTGCTTTTTAGAGAGAAATAAGTCTCTTTTTTACTAAATGGCCCTTAATCGGACAATTAGGCAAATCTGGCCCTTCCCAAAACTTTCGCGCGGATATGGCCCTCGGCCTCATACGCCTCCCGACGTGGCGTCCCGGACCCTCCGAAACGCCCCGTCAGACGACATTTGCCCATCAACCGGAGTGTCTGAATTTTTTTTGCGTTACGCCGGATGGTATGGCAAAGATATTTGGACTTAGCCATTTTTGCGTCTAGTGGAGGATACGCTCTGCATTGTCCGTGACGGCGCAACACGAACGCCAGACTAATTGGCTCCTAAGCATTGTAACGACTACTGACTGGGCGTTTCAATAAATCGACTTCCGCGGTCTCAATTCTTTGAAACGCCTCTCAAAGAGTTAATATGCCTTTCGAACGCCGTACGAAAGGACGTTTGGGCGTTCCCCGAAACGCCAAACCAATTTCCATTCTCTTCCTGACGCATCCGAGTATTACGTAATCTCTGGCTTAATTATCAGAGGCTCTGCAAATAATTCTGGATCCTCCGACATGATACGTCGCATGGTTATACATTTCTCCGCCGACCGCAACGCTATCTGCAATGGCGTCTGGACGACGTATCAGAGCCTCTGTCTTTGAGTCGGGCATCATTTATTTTGGTTCGTTTAGGATTTCCGGACCCACTGTTTATTCTACATGAACTTGGATGATACCTCCGAGTTGCATAGATTCCGGACCCCCTCGGTCGGTAAGTTGTGGACCATTTCCTCCCACATTAGCTCCGTGAACATGTGGCGGTTACCAAAAATCCCCACGACCTGAGTCGGAGCACGTCGAGCGAAGGTTCTATGGATAGATCTGGTAGTTGTCATGCGCCTCGTAAGGAGGCGTCTAAGGCGCAGCCTAGCGCCGAGGCGGCGGCCAGGCCTCATGGCTTGGTGGAGGCGGCGAGACAGGAGAAGCTCTACAACAAAGTAATGTTGCTGTATTATCAGCTCGCTGATGAGGAAACTAGGACGGCCATGGCAGAGCCGACGGGTTGGAGGCCAGAGCTTCCGATGAATCTGAGCCTCGAAACCCAAATTGACATTCTGAAGTATATTTTAGCTAAGCCACTGAATTATGACAAATTCTTGCAGAGTATTACATATTGTAACAAAACAATGCTCTATGACGTAAGTTGTAGGCGTTTTGCTGTGTGACTAAGGTGCGCCAATGTTGTTTCAGGGACGAAGTAGCTCGTTGCTCCTCTTATATGAAAAGTAGTTCAGTTCGTACCTGAAACTGGGCTCCCCTTAGGTATAGTTAATTCTGTAATAATTCTATTCATGCTGTCTGGACTAAGGAAATACGATGACGAAGCTTTTTTTCTTCAGTTTAGGTCGAGTTAATTCTGTTAAAAACTATCGAAGTTGGACTGCCTGCTAGCCGGGCCATATATTTGGATCATAGCCCTGAAACTGGGCCTTCTAGGCTTGACGCACACCTGATGCGCCTCCGCTTTACGTGGATTGGCCTTGACTCAAAATAAAAAACATGTATTCTGGCCAAGGCTGTATATTCTATTTGCTGGAGCCTCCGACCTTTCCTCTATCCCGCCGGCTCAGTAAATCCCCATAGCCTCCAACATTCTCAGATCTAGATCCAGAGAAAGCAATGCGCCACCAGCCGCTGATGGATATTTCCGCTCGCCCGCCACCGTCAACCGCTAGCCTAGCCAGCAAGCTTGTACCCATCCGTCCCCCAGTATTTGCTGGAGCCTCCGACCTTTCCTCTATCTCGCCGGCTCAGTATGCCGTTCCCCAGTACGAAGGGTCGGGGCTATTTGCAGCGCCGTCGATAGCGGCGCCGCATATGGACTATCGCCCATCCCTGTCGCTCTATCGGCCTTGCATGCCTGTTCAACAGCAGAGTTATGCAGATCTCCACCAATCTCAGCAGTCGGCCTACGCACAGGCGGCGGCGAATGCACTTACGGAGGTATCACAATCTGTGGCATCAAACTATTCTCTGTCTCTCGATGCTCCCCATCTACATACAGCACCGGTGGTGTCACAGTCTCACTCGGTTTGTCCGTTCAGCTTGAACGGTGGATTTTCCTTCGTTCGTCCTATTCTTGAGTCTAGCATGCCCGGCGTAAGACCGCCGTCTCCTGTGGGACCAATATTATTTGGTGTTCCTATTGGATCTGTTCTCCGTCGCACCCCCGTTCCTGCGCCGTTAAATTTTGCTAGAGGTAGCAGTTCAGCACCGTCCTCCATTGGTAAGTAATGGCTTTCGTATTAGATGTCAGTTCGTACTAATTTTTAGAGCTGATTAGTTGGTTTACTGGTAAAAGGCTAGGGCTACTCTTGCATTGATAATCTTGCATCTGCATTAGTCGTACACATAGTGTGCATTTTTCACATGGCCTCCGTTGCAAGGGTAAATTTCTTTTGTAGCAAATAATTTCTGATCACCTGTTCAATCCGTGATTATTTCTTAATTTTCTTTCCTTCTAGGCCAGACGAAATGCCATAGGGCGCACTGCTGGTGTCCGTAGGTTGTTCCCAGTTAGCCTACAGAAGGCTGTTAAGCATGTTCAGAAACTAGGAAGGGGTCCATATTTAGGTCGTCATATACCGAATGACCCGTTCCCTTCCCGGTTCTATGTGCAGGTGACAACTGCTGAGCTAGTTGCTTTGGTCATCCCGGAATCGTTTACCAATACTCTGTTGAATCACACCAACATAATCAGGACGGCGAAAGATAAAGATCCCAAGTTCTCTGGTAAGATAGACATGCCAATCTGGGTTAAAAGGTTTTGCCACACAACAGTTGAGCTTCAGTGGGTTGATGATCACCTTGTCCTTCTGAATGGATGGGAGAGATTGGCCAGGCGGTTGATGTTGCATGTCGACGACATCCTTGCATTCAAATATAAAAATGGTGGGTTCATCCTGAACGTTCTTAGGTACGAGACCTCGACGTCCGTGATCTACACCTGCGGACGGCATTGAAGCCCTATGGAGAGGCAGCATATTTCATGTTTAAGGGTGTCATTCTGTTTAACTGCCTATGACGCCGTCGGCAGGGTGTAGATCACTGTCATCCGTGACCTACATTTTCGAACATCACTGATCATTCAGTTCTTTTGTGTAAATTTAATCGATGCTGCTCAACGCACAGCCGGATATGAACCCACCACTTCTTTATTAGTCTTCTCTCATGTAATGATCTGAAAGTTTGTTGAATTGCACCATAACTTTTGTATTTACTAGTCTTCGCGGTTTACAATATTGTTCTCCGTTTTCCTGTTCTATGCAATTTCATCGTATCCTTAGTGTCAAACAAATAGTACGACAACGAAGAAATACATGAAGAACAAATTTTCAGGCAGGAGCATTTGATTGTCAGAACATGCAATCTGGCATTTGCTACAAAAGGAGGAAAATATGTTCCACACACAGTTGAACATCTTAATCAAGCGTTCTTATCAATGCGGACATAGAAACTCAGTTTCTTTGTCGGTCCTGTACCAACGAGGTACTTAGTCGACACGACGAGGTATGACTCTACCTGGTCAAAAGTGACGTCACCGGGGGTCTCGCTGCTCGAAACGTCAGTCTCTACTCCAACGACGTCCTTCTCCGCCCAGCACCTGTCATGAGGGCCTCTAGCCCACATCTTGATTCTGTACCTCGGCAGTATGCTCTCTTTCGACCTTATGCATACAATTGACAAGACGGGGACCTTTCCAATAGAATTCAGAAGCACCATGAACAAGGTTCCGTCGTCACCTTGTCCATATAGCCGCGTTTGTGGCCAACCGGAGTCTTCATCCGCAGTCAGGTACTGCACGTATTCAATTGGTTCTCCATACGCTAACTTGAAAACCCTGATCGAATGAGCCACTCCTAGATGGGCTAAAAGTGTTGCCGGCAACGAAGCGAAGCAGCAGCCTGGTTGGGGACAGGTGCAATTGGCTTCACATGACCTCGTCCGCCGTCGTCTTTGCGTCGATCCCGCAATGTCCATTCTACATTCATTGCAACACCAAGAAGTTAGCCATCAAATATGTTGACGCACAAGAATTAGGCGCTTGGCACTTCATGCACAAATGATGTAGTCATGTCAAATAGCTAACGATACAACCAAATGCTGAAGCAACCGTTTCAGATAACACAACACAACCCTAATACTGAACAATACAAGTGCATTAGTTAACTATATGAACATCAATTGGATTACACAAACAACATTCATATGAACAGCAATTGGTGATCGGCAATGAAATGAGTTATATGTATCAACACCACTTGAACATGAAGGAACAAACATCACATGCACACTATTGCACAACCAAAGGAACTCCACATTTCTTCAGTAATCAGTACAGCCTATATTATGCCAGTACCAATTATCAAGGGTTATAATTGAAATTTATTGTATATGCTATTTGTTCAGCAGACAAGTTAACAG
The DNA here is from genome assembly GCA_947311845.1 of Poa pratensis. Taxonomy (NCBI): domain Eukaryota; kingdom Viridiplantae; phylum Streptophyta; class Magnoliopsida; order Poales; family Poaceae; genus Poa; species Poa pratensis. Next base: position 15,158,330 of record CAMZMU010000100.1, on the reverse strand, counting down.
TAACAACAAGTTCGTGGGACTTGAATTCATTGTCCAATCGATGATTCAGTATTAACAACCTCCAAATAGAATCCCCAAACCCTAAGAGAACCCCTAAATCACAGCCCCAATATCATGAGAAAGCCGAAACTTCAAGCGCAACCATCGCAGACACATACTTAGATCCGCACCGAATAACAGATGCAGGCAACGAAACGCACTTAAGATGTTTAGATTGGATGTTACCTCGTTGGTTAGAGCCGTCGTGGATTCCGCGGTGCAGCCAGATCGTTGCTGCCGAAAAGATCTAGGTTACAGTTTTTCTCTTAGACCGTAGTCCAGAGAGTTGAGCGAGGGGAGGCTGTTGTATTTAGTGAAGGCACGAGAGCTTTCTTGTAGTAGGCCAGGAAACCGTTCGCGACGCCACGCTAAATGGCTGCATGGTTATCAGAAACGCTTAAAGGAACGCTTCGAAACATGGGGAATTAAGTCCAGTAGATGAAAACCAGAGGCTCTGACCGTCCGCGTGCTCTTAAGTGACGCCTGTTCAGTTGCCCACTTAAACGCTAGCATTAGACACCCCCACGCAGGCCCGCCCCAATAACTCCCACCCATCGATCGTGACTATCTCTTACTTCGTCTGACTGAAGAGTGGGAACCACGAAAGCGGGACCCACATGTCATATAGCGGGTGAGAGTCAATGTGCACGACGTCAGAGTATCCAGTTCACCCCTACCACCCACCCCCACCCCCCTCTAGAAACCCCAGATGCAGCAGATTTCTCGCCCTCTCACTCGGCGCAAAGAGCTTACCAATACAGCTCGTAGATGTTGCTCCAGTAGCACAGGAAGCCGTACGGGGGGACGATGGATGAGCCGAGTGGATCCAAGGTCTCACGGCGAGAGGCAAGAACACCCATGCATCTCTTCTTGACAAGAATCGCCTTCATGTGCAGGACCATCCTTCGCCGTCGCCTTCCCATTTTGCTCTTGTACGTATCTTTGCATACCTTCTTCTCATAGTTTTCGAAAATTGGTAGGTTGTGTTAAATATATTAGTGTTCAGTGTGGCAGGGTTATTATTGTTCAGATTCATTGTTGAATAATCTCGGGCATTCTTACAGCCAGTTCATGCCTACTTAGTGATTTATTCTCAGTGCATCCATCTTGCAGATGCTTTATTGTGTTTTGCCGTTTTATAGATTGATTAGGGGTTACTGGCTGTGTAGACTTAGTTTCAGGCTTTCAGCCATATAAATTCATACAAGTCTGCCCATATCATATATGTTCACTACATAGCATTACTAGGCATACTGATTTTGGTGATACTTTACTTAGCACTATTTATGTTTGAATCTAGAAAAAGTACATGTCACAAGTAATCGTCACTTTAACTGTACAAGTCTTAGTTGAACAGAAGTACATGTATATCTACTTAGTCGAACCCAAATTCAACTAAGTTGAACAGAACTACATGTCAAATCTGATATTTACTGCATTTGATGGTTGTATTTTTGTTAGGCTTTAACTGAAATTGCTGACTGTTTTGCTTTACCCTTGTTTACTGCATTCTTTTTAAACTACATACACACTTCTCGTGCCCTAATTCTTGAATGCATGCATATGGAGTCCAAATTTATGTACCATTATTTAGCAGAAAGCTGTTAAAGATGAGTTATGGACTGAAGACACAGAGTGGGACTACACTCCCCAGAAGTATGATGATCAGACAGTCCTGAAGAGCATGATCTCGGCTAAACCAGATTGTTTTGTTAGGCCAACTGTGAACACCGCTGGACCTTCTGCCACTAAAAACCCCGTGGCAGGCGTCCAGACAGCGTTGGACAGCACGTTGACAATCGTCTAGGTGCGAAGTTCTTCAAGATTCTCTTGCCATTTCATTGTAGCCCCCTACCCATCCCAAATGCTTTTGTCAAGCTTTATGGAAGTGATACAATCACCGGAAAGGTTACTCTGTTGCTTGATGGAAACTCCTATGTGATAGTGCAAGCTGCCAAGATTGGCGATCACAGTATGCTGAGCACTGGCTGGGATTCTTTCTTACAATCAAAGCCTTTCCTAGGCGTGGGTACCTTTCTCACCTTCGAGGTTGTTAACCCCGTCCCAATGGTGTGGCAGCTGACCGCTTACAGCCCACTCGGTGTCTCAGTCTCCCTTTCAGGCTAGCTTAAATTCTCTCTAGGGTTTATGGTGTGTGTCGGGGAACCTTAAGTTATTTTTGTAATCTGAACCTTATGGAATTCCTGTGTCGTACTATGTATGGAAGTTTAATTGCCTAATGAAGTTCGTTATGTTACCTTTTGTTCCTCGTTTACACTGCAGTCAACTTTTGCTATATACTCTTACCCAGTATCCTCATGATTGGTTGTGCGCCGCCGACCGCAAATCTGTCATACTTCATTACCTTAGAATTAATTCTAGGCTTGACGATGGTGTTGGCATGAGATGGGTACCAGTGACATGGCTTTAGATGGGAAGGCTCAAGTTGTGGTGACACTAGAGGAAGCTCTTGACAAGGAGAAGACATCGGTTTAAGGGTTTCACAGCAGAAGTCTCAATTATATGCGAACCTGCAACAGGGCTTTCGGTGCAACCGGAAAAGTATCCATGCCAATTGACATGACTCTCGCTGTTCTTTGCTCTATTTCTCCTGGTTATCGTCAGTTTAGCTTATATCGATTCATAAGATGTGAACTGCAATAATATCTACATTACGTTATCATATCCGTTCTTCTATCCAACTATATATATAATCAATAGCTTCAGCATGGTAATCTTATTTCGCAATGAGTAGCACAATTACGTTCAATTTTTGTCCGGCGGAGAAGACAAAACAATTCATGTTATTGCATGGCCAAACCACCTCGGGGGCAGGCAATGGCGGGTCACGTCCGACTGGCGCCGGTCGCCACGCGTTGAACCTCACAACCACCCCCCCCCCCCCAACACCTCTCCCGTTTGGTCTCTCCGCATTCACGTCCACTCCGCTTTACTCGCGGGAGAAGTTCTCGGCTCCAACTCTGACGAGATACGGGCCGAGTCTAATCAAGCTGGCGAGATCGAGGGATGGAGAGGGATGGGGCGTGAGAACGTCCGCGGAGGAGGAGGAGGGACGCGAGCTTGGTGGATTTGCTGCGGGAGTCGACCGAGGATTTCCCGGCTTGGGATGGCGCAGGGTCGAGGTCAAGGAGGTCGGCGACGAGCGTGGGCGCCTTGCGGAGGAGCGAGGCGGGTCCTTCGTCATCATCTGCTCATTCGGGCCCGTCGAGCTCGGGGCATGCTTCGGAGAGGATGGTAGGCGATTTGGGGGTGGATCAAGCTGCGCCGAGGCCAACTCCTGGAGCAGACCAACCAATGTCGGCCTCGCCCGGCGCGAGTGCATTGAAGCGACAACCACCAAACCGACGCCGGTGGCTCCAAGGAAGCGGGGGAGACCAAGGAAGGTGTCGATTCAACATGTGCAGCAGGCGGATTCGGGGCAGGAGGAAACAGCAGCAGCTCTGACTATGATGATGATCCATCGCAGTGCAGTGAAGCAAATGGCGAAGGTGCTGGAGGAATGGCTGTAGGTTGGCCGACGTACGAGGATGTAGAGGTGGCCTCATGTGCCTCGACAGCATCACAGCTCTCTGGTGTGGATGATCTGGAAGAGTACATAGTAGAGGTTCAGGTTTGTGAAGTTGCAGCTGTCTCTGTCTCTGAAATTCCACCATTGGAGCGGGAACCTGAATTTGGGGTTTGCAGTACAAGGGAACAGCCAAAAAATCGAGGGGCCTGGGAGGGACAGCTGGCTGTGGTTGGTTGCAAAGTGGTGTAAAGTGGCTTACAAAGAGCTAGAAGGGGAAAAAGTCTTGCTGTTCATGGAAACCCTGACAGCAAAGCTTTGTTGAAGCCCTCCCTCCCTGGAAGTGGGGTGAAAACAAGCTGCAAGGGCTTCGCATGGGTGAGATCGAGGCTGCCGACTGCTTGCTCAGCTTATGGAGGAGAGCAACGCTGTCTTACCTCCAAGAACATCCCCAGGAGAGCAAGAACATCCACGTGGTTATGTGATTCGAAGAGCGCGAGACTGGTATTCCAATGAAGAAACAAAGCTGCAGGTAAAAAGGTGTCTGAACAAGCTGAAGATCGTTTTGGGAGGGTGACTGTGCTCGGGAATCATTGTACTCGTAGTTTGCTTGCTTCTTAGTTGTAGCTGTTTCACCGTTTTGGGAGTGGTTTTGCTGCACTGTGCTCCTGGCAGTGCTAGGGCTGAAGCCCACACTGCAGTCAGCTTGCCACACTTTATTTGGCTATAATAGTTCAGATGGAACTTGTCAGTTTTATTTTCATATGAACCTATCGGAGAAGGAGTATGTAACAGATGCTTTGGTTTCGTTATGACTGTGCCCCCTGTTGATGTAAAAAAACAATTCATGTAATTCGTAGTTATTTCTCCATAAAACATGACCACCAGGAGCAACTCAGTTCACCACTTACAATTAGTACAACGACATGGATTTTATTCGACGCCAGACTACTCTTCCTACATCGCCCTCCTACAGTATTACTGGTGAGCACGGCACTTCGCAACAATCTCGCAGCCAGAGTGGTCGAAAATAATCAATTTGTACTCCTTAGCAGCCTTCTTCTTGAACAAGAGGAGGTACCCATCTCGCAGATCATGTTCACTGAAAAATCCTTCCCATCCCCCTTGTAGGACGGCTTATCCCTCTCATCTAGAGCCGTTTCGATAGCCCAGCTGCACCCAGTATTGGTCCTTATGGTTATATTCCCAGGCACCTCCCCCAGGTATTGTTTGAAGTGCTCGGGAACTTCAAGTACCCTAGTACTATTCCCTTTGACAACCTTGCAGAAGTGTGTAGGGGCCAAGGTCTCATTGAAGTAACCAACGTTAGCCTACCATAAATTGACCAACATAAGTTAAGCAAGGACTAATGTTTACAACCAAACAATATGAAAACATGAATAACACAAAGAACGAAGACGATGCGAACATAGGTATCATACAAACTGTTGTACTGAATAGTACATATTATTGAGCACAAGCTACTAAACCGGGCCACAACAATGTTACTACCTTCGTTGGAATTCATTTTGCTAGTTACGCATGGAGGCAGGGCTCCTGAACTGAAACATGAGTGAACGTATTTCCCGAATATCCTCAAGCAGGAGACCTAATTCCCTCTGACTGTGTGGGAAAAGGCCACACAAGGTGTCATGTCCATGATCCTGTAGAAGGACATTTACGTCCGAATGCTAACTACAGTTCGTTCGTCGCCGGAGATTAAGTGCTATGACCATCGGATGCATATACGCTTCGAACCATGGTTCGTGTTGTGATCCGACACCATCTCATGCACGATGCACTACGTACTATGTACAGAAATTTGTCCACCACTGGGCAGATCTGTTCGGCATATAGGACGAGACTCGGTTTTACAGGTTATGAAATAAAAGTCCAGATCCAAAGCAGAACATGTTGAATATCTAGATTGAATCTAGCATGCATGTCTAGTTTAGCACTGAAGGACTACAGATCTAGTAAGGGCGCATCTTTAATTGGAGTTCTTACCGCCATGGATGGAGCGTTCTTCCCCTTTGTTGCCGCCGATATGGTTTCTCCGGATGCGGCGGTCGAAGTGCTGTGTAGATGCTGGTGGGTTTGTGATGTGGTAAAAAGAAGGGAGTCAGTGCAGGGGTGGAGCAATTTACTCAGGCAATGCGTACCCCTGTAGGGCCACTGCATTCTACCCACGTCGAATGGAATGCCGTAGCCCGGCCCAGTATGTTGTAGTTGAAACGGCACAGTGCTCGGCGTTGCACACAAAAAAATCATGCAAATATCAAATTCTCGGCCCGTTTCGTTGGTTAAACGACACACACGTTGGCGTTCGGTCTTTTCCATCCGGCAATAAGAGGCGTTACGTTTGCTTGGCAGGATAGACTGTATAGAAACCCCACCAACCCCGGAAGGCTCGTAATCACTCTGTATCTTTCTGCAGGCACGCTCAAATGGAGGTCGGAAGCAAATCACCAGATTTGAGGATCCGTGGACCACGTCTGTCCATGGAACCGCAAGCTTCGTTGTGTATTCATCAGGTACAATGTTGAAGCCTTGTGTTCGTCCGTTATTAGATCTTGCTGGATTTAACTTGTGTTCTTGAGTATTTACCTCGCCATGTCGTTTTTTAATCCCCTCCGTACTATTTGACTTGTGTTGTTCAACGATCCGTTTCATAATTGTTGGTTCAACAATCTATCCAGGAGAACAACCAGCAGGAACGTGCGGATGAAACAATGTTTGAGGATTGTGGCCCGTCAGTTCGGGAGCCGGTCACCATTTACCCCAACAGGAAGAAACGTCCGAGGGATCCACCTATATATTTTGACCCGCAACTCACTCTTTCAGATGTGGGTTCGTCAGTCCTGTATTTGGTTCCTCATTATGTAGTTGCTCCGTTGCTGTATCTCCCAAGTTTCTGTTCAATCTGGTTATTTAGTGACGACATTGTGTCCCAATATTGCAGGAGTACAGCAATGCTTTTTTTTTGAAGCACTGGATTAGGCTGAACCTTTTGTTCCGTCCTCAGATGAGGCCGACGTTGTCGGCGAAGAGCCTACGCCGGTCCTGGAGGCCGCTGACAAACACTGTGACGGCGTTGGCGATGATGTTCTCGTGGATCTGGTGGCCTCTGGCGAAGGACTGGATGAGGATGAACCTTTTGTTCCGTCCTCAGATGAGGCCGACGTTGTCGGCGAACAGCCTACGCCGGTCCTGGAGGCCGCTAAGGAACACTATGACGCCGTTGGCGATTACGTTATCGTGGATTTCGGGGAGCTAGAAGCCGCTGCCGATCGGGCCGCAGCGAATGTCTATCTCGCGGAGCTACAGGCCGCTCACCTGGCGGCTGAGGCCGCTGACGATGTCGATCTCGCGGAGCAACAGGACGCTGACGAACAGCCTGATGCTGCTGACGATGTCGATCTCGCGGAGCAACAGGACGCTGAAGAAGAGCCTGATGCCGCTGACGATCTCGATCTACCGGTTGTTGCGCACCGCAATGCCATTGATGGGGAAGACATGTCCTCTTTACTGGCGGAACACATGGCTGCGTCGCATCAGCTCGCTGCAGACGCATTCGACCGAGCTAGGCTGTCCTGTTTCCATGCCGAGCACGTCGCTGCTAAGCGGCAGATTGCTGAAGAAGCCGCCTACACAGCTGACCTTATGTACATGCAGGCGGAACACGAGGCAGCAGAGCGACAACTCGCCGACGAAGCCGTGGACAGACGTATCTTCGATCATATTTCAGGCCACCCGGCGCTGCTACAAGAAAATTTCACTATGTTGGAGTCCTTTGGGAGTCGCCAGGCAATAGTGGCTGAACCGCCACAGAGTGTTCACGGCGATGTTGCTGATGCCTACGTCGATCAAATACACGACATGCAGGTGGCTGCCTCCCAAGGAACGGAGGTAGGAGATGAGGAGTTGGTTGCCTCCCAAGGAACGGAAGTAGGAGTGGAGGAGTTGGCTGGTTCCCAAGGAACGTAGCTAGGATGGAACGGAATGGATGGACCAGAGGACGAGTGCCATGGCGGGGCAGATGGTGTCGAGCAGTTACCAGCTACATACGGCTGCGATAACGTACTATGTATCTCAGACGACGATGACTAGTTGTATGATTCAGTTTGTATGTAGGACGCATTGGTACTGTATTAGAGGTTTTTTTTGTAGTAATGATAACTGATCTCGCTATTCGCCATTCGGAGAGGCTGCTGTTAGCCCTTTTCTGATGCATGTACATCGTGCAATTCCGTTGTGAAAGTTTTCGACGATGAATGTTTTAGTTTCGTCCGTTGTGTCTTCTGTTTTTTAGGGTACGTTGCAATACCAAACATAAGTGAACTTATATGTAGAAATCTGCGAAATTTGCTGCTGTTACACCGAATGATCACAAATTGTAACGGTACTAACTCAAGGCATGATAGCACATACTGTAATCTACTATGACACTTCATAGTCATGGTACATTACTTATCTAACACAGCTTTTCCTTTACGGGCCATGTTTGCCATCTTTTCCTTACACAACTGCTCGAACTGTTCCTTGTTAAGCTCGCGATGCTCCTTCTTCCTCCTCTCTCTCTCTTCTGCTTCCTTCTTTTGAGCGACATACTCACGTCCGTACCAGTACAGCTCGTACATTTCATTGTCTTCCAGCCAGCATTGATGTAACATCCCAAAATTATAATAAGTATTTTTATTCCAAAAATGAGGGCCAACAAAAACTTTTGTTAATTTATATGTGTTGATTGCATATTGTTGCTTGTAATGTTTATTTCTTGTTGATTGTGTTGTTTGTTTGCTCTAATTAACACATGGAGAAAAGAAATAAAATAAAAAGTTGAAATTATAAAATCATGTGACAAGTGTCACACAAAATTCTCCAAGTGGGGAAATTATTTAAATTCCAAACAAAATTCAGAGAAGTGAATATGATCACTCTCACTTTCATTCCTACAACTTTCCCTCTCCAAATATTAATTTCAAAATTCCAAATCTAAATTTAAAATTCCAAAAACCTTTCTTTATCGTTTTAAATCACAAAGTGTGTGGTGCAACACTTGTCAAATAAATTGCACCACAGCACCACAAACCCACATTTGAATATGTGAAGCAAATTATGAAAATAAATTTCAAAAATTCAAATTTGAATTTGGTTCACACATTTCATCGAACACATGGTGAGCATCTCTATGTTCATATCAAAATTGATTTGAATCCAGGGTCAATTCGATCGAATTTGATCAAATTGGTGCAAGCAACTTCACTCACTCACTCCCCTCACCCCACCGCATCCATTTTTGCAAAGAAATCGATTCGAAACCGAGCCAGGGAGCAGGTGGCCGTGGTCACCGTCGTGAGCAGAAGCGCCGCGCGCCCATGCCGCCGTGCTCGCCACTGTAACGGCAGGTGTCGCCGCCAAGGAGGACGAGCACCGCGTCCCCCTCTCTCCCATACTCTTCCGCGCTCGTGGACAAGAAAACCTCGACCGGACAGCGCACCGTCCGCACGCAAAGCACGCGCCCGTGGTCGCCGCTCGCCATTGCCATCGCAGTGACGCCGCGGTCGGCCTCGCCGCTCCACAGCATCCCTCGCCTCGTGTCGACGTCCAGACGATCGCAAGCTCACCGCGGCCCCCCAGGCAACCTCCGCCGATCACGCTCGCGCCCCTGGACCACCCCTGCACCCGTGCCACCGTGAGCCGAGCTCCGCCGTTAAATACCCACCCCGAGCCCCATTTGCTCCACACACCGCACCAGTGCCCTCCCTTGCTCTCCACCTCACTCTCCACTCACCTGTGCACCGCCAGGAGGGCGGAGCCGCTGCCGCGAGCTTGCTGCTGCTCGTGGCCGTGCTCGACAGCCCGAGGTAGACGAAGAAAACAGCCGTGCCGTGCTGCTGCCCCATTTCCCTCTGTGACCCCTGCACCTTGCTCCCCTTGCTCCCCGCACTCACCCGCATGCTTTTCCTCTTTGAATCGTGCACAGACGCATCGCTAGGAGCTCGCCGGAGTAGCTGCACGTCCGCGGAACCAGAGGAGCTCGCCGCCGACGAACCAGTCATCCCCAGCAAGCTCCACTCGCCTCCCAAGCTTCCCCACGACCTCCGCCGTCGAACGCCGTCCTCTCCACCGTCCCTAGACCACCCAGGTACCCCCCTCTGGCCAACCTCGCCATCGCCGGAGCTCCGGCGACGCCTTTTTAGGACGTCGATGAACGCGGGCTCGGTGAGCCGTTCGATCTCAGATCAACGGCCACATACCGCTTCGTTTAGTAACACACTGACAAGCTGGCCCCACCTGTCATAATTTTAAACATTATCCACAACGCGGGATTTTTCCCTGAGTCACTGACTGGTGGACCCCACATGTCAGGGATTTCAACATTATCCAGAACAGAAGAATTTTCTAATTTCTTTTTCTCTGGAAAACCAGTACTGGATGCAACTTATAAATTAAATATCTAGAGATTTACAAATCCAAATACATCAAATCCAAATGTTCTGGAAAGCTTATAAAATTGTCTAACCAACCCAAGTGGTTTCATTTCATTTAGATAAATAATAAAAATGTATTATTAAAAATACCACAGAAGGTTTAAATTCTAAACTTGTTTGTTTCTGATACTCTGTTAGTCCAAATAATTCCAAACCAATTTTGTTAGCTTGGTAATGTGATCTACTAGCTTCCCTAATTATGGTAGAATTAATTATGCAATGATAATTGTTTAGTATAAACTTGAAGTTAGAGAACCCTTCTGCACTAAAACAATTAAATATGTTCAATGGTTAACCCAAGTGAATTAGGACAAATTTTTTTGGATCACATATAATCATGGTTAGTTACCCCTAAAGGGATTTAATTTTAGGATCAACAGAACTTAATTGGTAGCTAAAACTTGATTATTAAGTTGCTGGATTAAAATATTTATGTGGGGAGTTTGGTAACTCCAATTAATCCAAAACAAATTGTGTTGTCTTCTACACATCAGTAGCTCTCTGTAGAATTTTATTTTGTATTTTTGTGACCAACAGAACTCAAGTTGTGGAATTAAACATGTTTGACTAGCTTCTGCCATATTTATGACATAAATAAATAATGTTTAATTCAATTAAATTGAAACCAAATTGTATTGTTTGATGTATGCAGTGGCTATTTAGAGCATTTAGGATTGTAATGTTGTGATGTTGCTTTTGTATTTGTTTGTTTATTAATTAGACGAGAACGCTGTCGGATTTATCGAGGAAGGAGAGTTTGTTGAATTTGAAGATCAAGACCAAGGCCACTTTGCCGAGCAAGGCAAGCTACTCTCTGAGCTTGCACCCCAAATATATGCATCTATATTTATAACATGATTTACTCTTAAGGCAAAGATTTTCTAAAATCTTTTCAAAAGTATATGGAAATTATTTTGCCACCCTATGTAGATATATAAGATAGATTATATAAAATTATAGGTTGGGAAAACATTGTTTATTCAAAACTCCTTTGAAATTACTTGTGTGGTTATTGAATGCCGAGATATCGGTGTTAAAGTGGAGAAATGGTGAATGGAGGTGTTTATGAAAAATGCACAGTGTGTCCTAGTACTATGACGACCAATCTTACCCTGTGCGACCACATTTACCACATATGGGAAAAGGCTTAGTCAGATAATTTGCTCGTATTAGTATGGGATACCTCATCGATGGAGATAACTCCGTTATGCATGAAGGGATGGTTTGGATGACCTACCCCCTGACCTGGGTCCTCACACGTTGGTGTGGAGGATAGAAGGTTCCACCATAAACCGCCGGGCAAAACTATGAGTCCTCACACTTAGATTCCGACGGGCTGGGTTAAGTGTTGATGGAAAGTGTCATAAGGGCAGGATCCTATACTAGCATGAGCAAAGGAGAGGCTATGGTCGGTGACTCAACTACGCATACACCTTGTATGGCGGGACGTGGCTGACACGATGAGTTGCCGGATGGATGTGGGAAAAGCGTGCTACCTCTGCAGAGTGTAAAACTATTCGAATAGCCGAGTCCTCGGATATGGACAGTTGGAAGGCTGTCCTAAGACCATGTGCAAGTTTTTGAAAGATTTGAGTTTTAAAAAGAAAAGGAAGTGGAGGATGTTCCATACACCTATACCAACGGATCGATATGAGGTTGTTGGAGATTTTGGACCATGACGGGCTATGGTCGGAAATAAAGGAGGAGATTTGGAGAAACTGATAAAGTGATGATTTTATTTCAAGATGGTTATAAAATTCTTCTTAGCTTCTTCAACAAAGATATAGAGATGCTTTAAATAAATAAATGTATGACATTAAAATAAAACTATTGCATACTCATGTTGGGGTAGTTTGCGAGTACAATCAAATGTACTCATATTGGTTTTGTCCCTGGCTATTGTCTTAGCCAGACCCTGAGGAGCAGTACGCCGAGGAGGAGTATGGCGACTTCTATGCGAACTAGGGATCTCCACAAGTCAGCTGCCTTTTGGGTCGTCGTTAAGACATAATGTCCACTATGCCGTAGCTTCCGCTGATTCTTTTGGTTTGGCCCTTGAAGGCACCTGTGTAAGAACTTGGTCTAAATGACCATTTATGTAAGACTTTTAATTCGGTACTGTAATGGATGTAAACTTTGGTATTCAGTTCGGATTATGTGCAACGACAGACTGATCACGGGATCGTTGTGTTAAGCATAATCGGGTATTTCAGACGGCTAGTCCGGGGTCCCCACAGAGCTGGTATCAGAGCCATCCTGACTTTAAGAGACCTTAGATTAGCATGGTCGTTAGATAGAAGTTACAAAAGTTAATTTCTAAAAATAAAGGAGTGAAGTATTTTCGAAAAAATTGCTTACCTCCAATCCTCTCACTTATACAAAATATTTCTCTCATTAAATATTACATTTTCCCTTGTACCCTTAAAATTTTGCACACTTGTAATCCCATTAAGTTTAAAATTTCGCTCACTTGTTGTCTCACTACATTTAAAATACACTTGTCATCTCACTAACTTAAAATTTTGCTAAAAATTGTAGTTGGCGATCCATTTCACCGAGTTCGTTCAGCTTGAGAGGGACGGCAAGTTAATGTTCGAGAAGGACTTGTTCGAGTTGAGAAAGCTGTTAGGCCGCCCCGCTCTAGAGTTTAAGGGAGCTCAGGTTAACATTAATGGCAACGGAAACCTGAGTTGGTTAATCGAGTCGTCTGTTCGGGGTAATATCAAGTCTCCCCATTCCAAGACTATAATCACCACCATCATTGACGTTTGCTGGGACAACGGACTGGGTCAAGCCATGGAGTGATTATTGGCCCGACTTTGTGAAGTGCACAAGGAGGAATTGGTGAACTCCCATTTCCAGTTCTACGGGAGGCGTGACTCTATGGGAAATCCACTTCCGACTCGCCAGCACCACGACTTCGGACAACACCTGGAGGACGTGGAGCACATGCTCCATCAGACACAGGACAAGCTTTGCCATGCACGTATGGATTGTGACCTCAAGGACATGCAGATCGCCGACATCAAGGGGGAGCTATTTGATGCTCAGGAGGAGCTACAGATTGTTCAGAACCAACTACAAGCATCCCAGAATAATCTGAAGATATCCAAGAACTCCCGTAGCCGTTTAAATAAGATAAAGAACAGGATTCAGCTCTCGAATGATTACCTCAGAGAGCAACTGGGAGACCTTCAGGAGAAGATGGAACAGAAGGAGTCTCAGGTTACGGAGCTCGTAGGAAAGGTCCAGGATCTCCGCAAAGAGGTTGAAGAATTCCTGTCCTATGGCGATTCCCTGATGGAAGATGTGGGCATGGAGCCCAATGTTCCACCTCAGTAGACGTGTGATTCGTCGAGTATTCGTAGGATTAGGTCGACCCCTCTGTCGCGAGTCGAGTCCTTGTGATGGTTCTGTGAACAACATGTGTTTTGTTGAATTATGGTGTACTGTGGTGCTGTGAACTTAGTGATGTGATGCTTTTGCTTTATAAATGTGTTTGGTCTCGTTGATCTTGGCAAAAATTGTTTCAAATATCATCTTTAAAATCAACCACCCTATGACCCCACCAAAAATTTCCCCTTAGTCGGAAAATCCGTTTCAGCCTTCCCTCTTATACCTGGTGTGCTTCAGGATGACTCGTCGCACCAACCCGGAAGGACCACCACCACCACCAGACCCGACCCCCGCCCAACTTCTTGCGATTATCATGGAGGAACACCAAGCTGCCCGGGAAGAGCGTCAAGCTCATCTCGCTGTCCTGCAGCAGATCGCTGCCAACCAAAACAACAACAACAACAACAACAACAACAATGGCAATGGCAATGGCAATGGTGATGGAAACCAGCGATCCACCTTAGGCGAATTTCAGAAGACCGACCCACCTACCTTTTCCAAGGGACTTCACCCCTGGAAGCCGATGATTGGCTTCGTACCATCGCAAACAACCTGGAAGTTGCTGCCGTAGGAGAAAATGAGAAAGTGCTGTATGCAACCCACTATCTTGCTGGACCTGCACGAGCTTGGTGGGAAACTACCCAGGCTCTCCAGCAAGCTGATCATGTTATCGACTGGGCTGAGTTCCAGGAGAAGTTCCGCAAGAAGCACTTTTCTGGTGAACTCATTGAGAGAAAGAAGGATGAATTCCGCAAGCTGAGGCAGGGAAGTAGAGATGTGGTCGGCTATCTTGACGAGTTTACCGACTTATCTCGGTATGCTCCTGATGACACCGACACCGAGAAGAAAAAGATGGAGCGTTTCCTGGATGGACTTCATGATGAACTGCAGTGTGCTTTGGTTATCCATGACTTCCTTGATCTGGAGTCACTTGTGGACAAAGCCATCCAGCTGGAAACCAAGCGCAAGTCAATGTTTGAAGGTCGTAAGAGGAGGATGAATGCTCACGAAGGTTCGAGCAACCAGAAGCCTCGTATCTTTCAGCAAAACCCCGAGCCAGCATATCGACGACCACAAGCTCCACGCCCCAATTACCCTAACCGCCCAAACAACTTCAACCGCCCCAATGACAATAACCGTCCCGGAGGAAACTTCAACAACTTCAACCGCAATGCCAATGTTATCTGCTTTGAATGCGGCAATAAAGGTCACTACTCCAGAGAATGCCCCAATCCTAAGAGGAATGTTCAGCGCCCAATGCGCTGGCACCGAACAATGGTCAAGGCCGTAATGGAAATGTCAAGAATGTCGCACCCCGCGGAAATGTTGCTGTTGCCAAGGGCCGTCTGCACCACATCAATGCTGAAAAAGCCTAGGATGCGCCAGATGTTGTGCTGGGTACGTTCCTTGTCAACTCAGTATCTGCAACTGTTCTGTTTGATTCTGGTGCTACCCATTCCTTTGTTACCCAAGAATTTGTTGCTTAGGAAGGTTTAGTCGGGAGTCTCTTACCCAAACCCATGGTCATCCAAATCCCAAAATCCACCGTAGAGACCAAGTTGTTTTGCCCTGACATACCCCTTGAGATCAAAAGAGAAAAGTTTCTAGTCGACTTAATCGCTCTGGGAACCCAAGGCATAGATGTTATACTCGGTATGAATTGGCTAGCCAAGTACCATGGTCGAATAGACTGCGCTAGAAGAGCTGTATCCATTACCACCGACAAAGAAGTAGAAGTGGAGTATGTGTCTGAAACCAATCTTTCCCAAACCTCTTTAGTACCTAGACCTGGCAAATCTCGGGACGAGATTTATTTTAAGGGGGGAAGGATCTGTAACATCCCAAAATTATAATAAGTATTTTTATTCCAAAAATGAGGGCCAACAAAAACTTTTGTTAATTTATATGTGTTGATTGCATATTGTTGCTTGTAATGTTTATTTCTTGTTGATTGTGTTGTTTGTTTGCTCTAATTAACACATGGAGAAAAGAAAAGAAATAAAATAAAAAGTTGAAATTATAAAATCATGTGACAAGTGTCACACAAAATTCTCCAAGTGGGGAAATTATTTAAATTCCAAACAAAATTCAGAGAAGTGAATATGATCACTCTCACTTTCATTCCTACAACTTTCCCTCTCCAAATATTAATTTCAAAATTCCAAATCTAAATTTAAAATTCCAAAAACCTTTCTTTATCTTTTTAAATCACAAAGTGTGTGGTGCAACACTTGTCAAATAAATTGCACCACAGCACCACAAACCCACATTTGAATATGTGAAGCAAATTATGAAAATAAATTTCAAAAATTCAAATTTGAATTTGGTTCACACATTTCATCGAACACATGGTGAGCATCTCTATGTTCATCTCAAAATTGATTTGAACCCGGGGTCAATTCGATCGAATTTGATCAAATTGGTGCAAGCAACTTCACTCACTCACTCCCCTCACCCCACCGCATCCATTTTTGCAAAGAAATCGATTCGAAACCGAGCCAGGGAGCAGGTGGCCGTGGTCACCGTCGTGAGCAGAAGCGGCGCGCGCCCATGCCGCCGTGCTCGCCACTGTAACGGCAGGTGTCGCCGCCATGGAGGACGAGCACCGCGTCCTCCTCTCTCCCATACTCTTCCGCGCTCGTGGACAAGAAAACCTCGACCGGGCAGCGCACCGTCCGCACGCAAAGCACGTGCCCGTGGTCGCCGCTCGCCATTGCCATCGCAGTGACGCCGCGGTCGGCCTCGCCGCTCCACAGCATCCCTCGCCTCGTGTCGACGTCCAGACGATCGCAAGCTCACCGCGGCCCCCTAGGCAACCTCCGCCGATCGCGCTCGTGCCCCTGGACCACCCCTGCACCCGTGCCACCGTGAGCCGAGCTCCGCCGTTAAATACCCACCCCGAGCCCCATTTGCTCCACACACCGCACCACTACCCTCCCTTGCTCTCCACCTCACTCTCCACTCACCCGTGCACCGCTAGGAGGGTGGAGCCGCTGCCGCGAGCTTGCTGTGGCTCGTGGCCGTGCTCGACAGCCCGAGGTAGACGAGGAACACGGCCGTGCCGTGCTGCTGCCCCATTTCCCTCTCTGACCCCTGGACCTTGCTCCCCTTGCTCCCCGCACTCACCCACACGCTTTTCCTCTTTGAATCGTGCACAGACGCATCGCCAGGAGCTCGCCGGAGTAGCTGCACGTCCGCGGAACCAGAGGAGCTCGCCGCCGACGAACCAGTCATCCCCAGCAAGCTCCACTCGCCTCCCAAGCTTCCCCACAACCTCCGCCGTCCTCTCCACCATCCCTAGACCACCCAGGTACCCCCCTCTGGCCACCCTCGCCGTCGCCGGAGCTCCGGCGACGCCTTTTTAGGACGTCGATGAACATGGGCTCTGTGAGCCGTTCGATCTCAGATCAACGGCCACATACCGCTTCGTTTAGTAACACACTGACAAGCTGGCCCCACCTGTCATAATTTTAAACATTATCCACAACGCGGGATTTTTCCCTGAGTCACTGACTGGTGGACCCCACCTGTCAGGGATTTCAACATTATCCAGAACAGAAGAATTTTCTAATTTCTTTTTCTCTGGAAAACCAGTACTGGATGCAACTTATAAATTAAATATCTAGAGATTTACAAATCCAAATAAATCAAATCCAAATGTTCTGGAAAGCTTATGAAATTGTCTAACCAACCCAAGTGGTTTCATTTCATTTAGATAAATAATAAAAATGTATTATTAAAAATACCACAGAAGGTTTAAATTCTAATTTTGTTTGTTTCTGATACTCTGTTTGTCCAAATAATTCCAAACCAATTTTGTTAGCTTGGTAATGTGATCTACTAGCTTCCCTAATTTTGGTAGAATTAATTATGCAATGATAATTGTTTAGTATAAACTTGAAGTTAGAGAACCCTTCTGCACTAAAACAATTAAATATATTCAATGGTTAACCCAAATGAATTAGGACCAATTTTTTTGGATCACATATAATCATGGTTAGTTACCCCTAAAAGGATTTAATTTTAGGATCAACAGAACTTAATTGGTAGCTAAAACTTGATTATTAAGTTGCTGGATTAAAACATTTATGTAGGGAGTTTGGTAACTCCAATTAATCCAAAACAAATTGTGTTGTCTTCTACACATCAGTAGATCTCTGTAGAATTTTATTTTGTATTTTTGTGACCAACAGAACTCAAGTTGTGGAATTAAACATGTTTGACTAGCTTCTGCCATATTTAAGACATAAATAAATAATGTTTAATTCAATTAAATTGAAACCAAATTGTATTGTTTGATGTATGCAGTGGCTATTTAGAGCATTTAGGATTGTAATGTTGTGATGTTGCTTGAGTAGTTTAGTGATTGTTTGTATTTGTTTGTTTATTAATTAGACGAGAACGCTGTCGGATTTATCGAGGAAGGAGAGTTTGTTGAATTTGAAGATCAAGACCAAGGCCACTTTGCCGAGCAAGGCAAGCTACTCTCTGAGCTTGCACCCCAAATATATGCATCTATATTTATAACATGATTTACTCTTAAGGCAAAGATTTTCTAAAATCTTTTCAAAAGTATATGGAAATTATTTTGCCACCCTATGCAGATATATAAGATAGATTATATAAAATTATAGGTTGGGAAAACATTGTTTATTCAAAACTCCTTTGAAATTACTTGTGTGGTTATGGAATGCCGAGATATCGGTGTTAAAGTGGAGAAATGGTGAATGGAGGTGTTTATGAAAAATGCACAGTGTGTCCTAGTACTATGACGACCAATCTTACCCTGTGCGACCACATTTACCACAGATGGGAAAAGGCTTAGTCAGATAATTTGCTCGTATTAGTATGGGATACCTCATCGATGGAGATAACTCCGTTATGCATGAAGGGATGGTTTGGATGACCTACCCCCTGACCTGGGTCCTCACACGTTGGTGTGGAGGATAGAAGGTTCCACCATAAACCGCCGGGCAAAACTATGAGTCCTCACACTTAGATTCCGACGGGCTGGGTTAAGTGTTGATGGAAAGTGTCATAAGGGCAGGATCCTATACTAGCATGAGCAAAGGAGAGGCTATGGTCGGTGACTCAACTACGCATACACTTTGTATGGCGGGACGTGGCTGACACGATGAGTTGCCGGATGGATGTGGGAAAAGCGTGCTACCTCTGCAGAGTGTAAAACTATTCGAATAGCCGAGTCCTCGGATATGGACAGTTGGAAGGCTGTCCTAAGACCATGTGCAAGTTTTTGAAAGATTTGAGTTTTAAAAAGAAAAGGAAGTGGAGGATGTTCCATACTCCTATACCAACGGATCGGTATGAGGTTGTTGGAGATTTTGGACCATGACGGGCTATGGTCGGAAATAAAGGAGGAGATTTGGAGAAACTGATAAAGTGATGATTTTATTTAAAGATGGTTATAAAATTCTTCTTATCTTCTTCAACAAAGATATAGAGATGTTTTAAATAAATTAAAGTATGACATTAAAATAAAACTATTGCATACTCATGTTGGGGTAGTTTGCGAGTACAATCAAATGTACTCATATTGGTTTCGTCCCTGGCTATTGTCTTAGCCAGACCCTGAGGAGCACTACGCCGAGGAGGAGTATGGCGACTTCTATGCGAACTAGGGATCTCCACAAGTCAGCTGCCTGTCGGGTCGTCGTTAAGACATAATGTCCACTATGCCGTTGCTTCCGCTGATTCTTTTGGTTTGGCCCTTGAAGGCACCTATGTAAGAACTTGGTCTAAATGACCATTTATGTAAGACTTTTAATTCGGTACTGTAATGGATGTAAACTTTGGTATTCAGTTCGAATTATGTGCAACGACAGACTGATCACGGGATCGTTGTGTTAAGCATAATCGGGTATTTCGGACGGCTAGTCCGGGGTCCCCACAATTGAGCCGAACACCTAGCTCCTTCCTGCTCATTCATGATTTTGTAAATCGATGCACAAAAAAAGTTAGATAACTTGAAGGCCTAACTTAACACTTACGAACAACGGCGCCGGTTCGGTAGTAAACCCGCACACAAATCCCCAGCTTCCCCCCAGTCCCTCTGACTTGAGCTTCCTTTCATTCGCTATGTAGCATGCCGGAACGTTGCAACGGCAGTGTATGACGGGGTGTTCGTACCCGTGCAGCTCCTCTATCTGTGGCATCGTTCGGGGGACGAACGTTCCGCTCCTAGGACCAACCAGATCCACCCCTTCCTCCGCTCTCGTTTTACCTCTGTCCATGGACTATGCGTCTCTTACGGAAAGGGGGTTCCTGATTCACACAAATTCGGGGCAACCGATAGGTATCTATTTCCGTTCAGATCTCCGCTTATTGAAGTTTTGCCACTTGGAATGGCGTGAGTAGAATCTGCGAATTGTCTGATAAATGGTGAAACTACCTTCAAAGAGGCGCAAGATATACAGAATGACGGACGAATGGAAATTAGAAACTATCAGGCAGCACGCCATAGAGCTGGCACAGGCCGCCCTCCTTGGAAGGGCCCGTTAAACTTTGTTACCATCTTGTGCATGCTTGGAAGAGCCCGTAGCACGCACCTCGCAGATTCTCCGATATTTGATAGGGCCCGTTATTGTCAGAGGCTCCGACAGTTTGAAACTCATCCTGTGGCGTTTGTGGGCGAAGCCCACTAATTTCAGTAGTCCGTGTTTCTCACCCAACCGATCCCCCACCTCCGGGAACTTAACTCATTCTTTTGCCACCTCGGACGTCAGAGGCATTAAATCCAGATATCGTAGCAGGGACCGCCGCCGATCTAGGGCTCCGTGCTTACCAGACTCCGCCGCACAGCCCTCTTCGCTCCCACGGCGCCGGCCCCTCCCCCTCCGGCGGCTCCTCACTCAGCTATGGCAGCCAGCAATTCGGATCCAGACTCTAGTTCCAAGCAGGTATGTTCGTTCGACCGTCCTCACTATCTCAAGATTCATTCAATATGTGTTTTCTGTTGCTTTTTTAGAACACACAGCAGTGTTCTAGGCTTGTGATTCGGCTACGAACAACCCGCCCTGTAATTTCTTACCGGTTTTCTCAGTAGTAATCATAAAGTAAGGCTTATTAGTATGGTGTATGTCAAGTAGGATGCTCTGAGATGAAATCGAGCGAACAAGGTTACTGAAATCATTCTGTGCCATTTCAGGCATCATTGGATGGGACGAACCCAGAGACTAGGGCCGCAGTCCCGTTGGTTGCGGACGGCAACACCTCCAATTCGGTTCGTCCTAATTCAGATAGATCCGCCGTTTCCTCCCCACAGGGAACGCTCGGTGTAGGTCTTCAAGGCTGCGAGGTATCATGTCTTGTTTGGTTAGCATATACTCCGTATACTCTGAGAACAGCACTACAGTTGAGTATGTAATGGCAATTTATGTACATGTTCAGGGTGGGAAACGGGACACGACCAACGCGTCTGCGCATTCGGTTGAAGAAACTGATGAGGCTAATCTGTCGCGTCTATCAGCCTTGCCTGCTGGAGACATTTATGAGGACACAAGTTCTAGCGACGGTGGGCTGTTCGCTCATGCAAAGGACAATCCTCCAACCCCTATCAACAAAAAACGTTCGACCTCCGGACGTTGGATCGGCTCCAACAGCATCAAACAGCCGGAAGCAACGTCAGTCCGTGAGAACGTGGTGAAGAGATGGCGCACGTCACAGGTGACGAGAATTCAGACTAGAAGTTCATCTGCTATGAAGCGAGTCGATGTTCTGTCCAGGGAGGCAGCAAGGGCTTACCAAGATTCCGTGAGTTCAAGACAACCCCCGGAGAAAAGAGCATCCGATTCGAGGGCGAAAGGGAAGTCGAATGTTTTCGAAGTGTGTGCTGGTACGATTACCGTTAACCGGCCTGCATCGCACGCTGCTAGTAATTCGATGGCGCTTGAGGCTTGCCCAACTGCTGCCATGCCATTGAACAGTGCCCCGCGCATTCTGGAACTCAGCCGTCATCAACCAATGAAGGGGCCAGACATGAGGGTACCAATAAACTACAAGAAGGCCTTTAACAACACTGATCTGAGAGACATCAGGTGGAACAGTGGCAACCCTTACAATTGCTTGAGGGACGCGACTGATCGTCGATTCCACACTTTGGTACAGCAGGACTACTACGAGACCGTCGTCACCACCATGGCCACTCCAGTGGTTCCACACAAGACAATTGATTGGAACTTCATCAGAGAACACGCGGATCATTTCGAGGGTGTGGAGCAAGCCTGCATCGACCGCAAAGTCTTCCACCTCACAGAACTAAAAAAGGACTGGTGTGAAGAAGTGATTCTGCAGTTCTACGCCACACTTTACGTGGATGATGAGAAGAACATGTGGTGGATGACCAATGGCCACCGGTATACATGCACTTTCCTAGAATTCGCAGGGGCTCTAGGTATTCCAGGCTTTGATATGGGAAGGAGGAACTGAAAACTCGTATTCATGCAGCTAAGGGGAGCCTCAGTCCATCTGAGATGTCCGTTCTGTACCCGGCCTCTGCCCTTCAGAAGCCAGACTATGTCAGGGGCTCCAACAAGTACATGCTCCCACTGCCTCTAACACTAAGCCGCATCTTCAGGCGAACTATCACGCCCAAGCTGGGCGACTCCGGCAGCATCTGCAGGTGGGCTTCTAACCTGTTAATGCAGTTCCAGAAGCAAGAGGACTTCCAGGTCCTGGACTTCATATTGAACGAGGTGAAGAACGCTAGCGCGGACAAAAACCGATGTCTTCCATATGCACCTTTCATCCAGCTTGTTGTTGACAAGATCAGCGGACTTGGGTTCAAGTACGACAGGATTCATGAGTCGTACAAGCCACCTATCCCGGGGGAGGAGTCGCCATCGATTCGTGCCAGCACCGACGGTTCGGGCAATACAGGTAATACATTGCCTGACGTTCTTCCGGACGAGGGAGTTTGTAGCTCCAACTGTTGGTAGAGGCAGCAATTTAGGCAAAATTATACCGTGCTTGTCACGTACGTGATGGAGATGAAGTCAAAGGTGCAAGAACTGGACATGCCCCTGAATTAAATCTGCTGCGGCTTCTACAAGTTCCGGAAGGTAATGCCTGGTGCCAAGGCTGCTTGCTCATTTTTCCCAGCTGAGTGTTTTTTTTCCTGTGCATTTCATCGTATTGTTTCAGTTTACTCTACACAAAGATCTGTTGCGAACTATTATATTTCCTTGTAATTTGTAAGCCGATGCAGCTCGGCTGCTCGCATGTTCTTCCCTTTCCGTCACACATGACGGCTGTACACCTGTAATATGGATTTCGTTTAAAACGTTGTATGAATAATCAGTGACGCATTGTAACACTGGGTTTATATGATAAGTTTGCATCTTGTTCATTGAAATGCGGTCGATGCATTCGTCAAGTGCTACATGGACGTTAACGTTTACATGATGAGCATTACATAATTAGCAGACCATTGCGGTGTGTGCTGCATACACCAACCATGGTTGCAATGAAACCTATCCTTGAAATCTTAGCGTTGGAACGAACCATTGCGGTGTCTGCTGCATACACTACAGCTGCTCGTCCTCTTGCAGGCGTCCTCCTATGGTGGCGTCTCCGTTCATAGAGAAGCGGCACCAGTCCGGGTTTTCATCCACCTTCAGATGGCGTTCGTGCGTAGTGTACACGCAGTCCGCGTCCAGCACAGGCAGTGCGTACTGCTCTGCGGCCGCAGGAATGGCCCTGAACCAAATGGGGTTGCTTGTGCCCAGAAACAGAGAACGTCCGGCAAGATTGTGCTTGCGGTTCCATGTCTGTCGATGTTGCCTCCTTCCCATTGTTTCCCTACGGTATACGTAACAGCGAATTTGAGGATACGTACGGATGATTCTGTCCTGGTAACTGAACTGGACATCGCTACTTCCGTTCTGGCCCCTGGTATGCTCCCAGTACAGGCTGCTATCTACCGGCGATCCAGCGATAAACCAGCATCGATACTCCAGAACCTCCTCCTCTGTGGGTAAGCTCGGGGCCTTAATCTTATAAGGTCCAGCTTCGAGACCTGTCGAACATTAAGTTTAGTCGGATCTTTCCATCCTTCTGCTAATTGCTAAGAACAACAAAAACTGTTCTACATAAGGCCACTATCCCTTCCCAAGATGTATTAATGTGAATGTTGCATGCATCCATAGAGAAAGAAGCACCACATGCAACATGATTAATTAGCTCAGAACACGAGAGACTTTTCACATTATTAATTATGATATTTATTAGTTGGCTTCCTTTTTCTTGGTATCTGAAATTTGGGATAGTGGCCTTGTATACAAAAACGTAGGGAGTAGCTTGTTCTGAAAAATAGTTATCTCCTTCAGAAATTTCATTACCTTGTTTGTTTCACAGATGGATAGGCGTTGGATTCAAACATCTGCACCGTTTACCGAGTCATATCTGGATGGAATCAAAGGGTTCTTACGCTTTGTCACGGAGAGAAACATGGTTGATTCGTTAGTTCTCTGCCCATGCACACGTTGCCTGAATCAGAAACTGCTACATATTTCACAATTGAAGCAGCACTTACTGTTGTACAAATTTTCCAGTACTTACCTTTTGTGGACACATCATGGAGAGCCAGCGAATGCCATGATTATTGTAAATGACCAAAATGGTGATGATGATGATGATGGCAATGGTGGTCATGAGGATCATAATGATGGCAATGGTGGTCATATGGATATAGATGATGAAGGTGGGGCAGTTGGAGAGGCTGACGAACTTGAAGCGCTGTTGACAGACCTCGCGGGAGGCCATAGAGGAACAGAGGCTGATCAAGGCGAAGATGGGGGTCATCAAGCATTTGAACGTTTGTTGGAAGAGTCAAAGCGCCCGCTTTACCCGGGAGATAAACATGTCGGAAGGTTTCATTTAGTGTTGAAGCTACTTCATCACAAATTATATTACCGGATCAGCAACAGAGCTTTCGATGCTTGGTTGCGGTTATTTGCAAAAGCACTTCCGGATGGCAATACACTGCCCAGATCATATAGAGAAGCAAAAGCTTTTCTGAAGGAGCTAGGTCTTTCATATGACTCCGTACATGTGTGCCCAAATAACTGCATACTTTTCAGAAAGGAGCATGCCGAGAAAGACAACTGCCCCAATTGTAATGCCTCGAGGTGGAAGTATCCGGACAGAAAGGCATATGCTGTGAAAGTGTTGCGACATTTTCCTTTGATACCGAGGCTGCAGAGATTGTTCTCTTCGAGGAAAACAGCGGAGAACATGAGGTGGCACCAGTTAAAGAGAGTGCCCAAAGAGGGCGTATTGAGTCATCCGGCTGATGCTGAGGCGTGGATGGATTTCGATAGAACTTGGCCAGATTTTGCAGCTGACCCTAGAAACTTAAGGCTCGGCCTTGCCTCTGATGGCTTCAATCCCTATGGAGCCATGAGCCAAAGCTACAGTATGTGGCATGTGTTTGCCGTGCCGTACAACCATTCGCCACAGGAGTGCATTGATCCATCATACTACATGCTTTGCTTGATAATCCCTGGCAAATCAAGTCCTGGAAAAGACTTTAATCTTTTCATTCAGCCGTTGATTGATGATTTGCAAGAGCTTTGGAAGGGCGTTTCGACTTTTGATTCATTTCAAAATAGATCGTTTAATCTTTATGCTGCTGTACTTTGGTGCATACATGACTACCCAGCTTGTAGCACTATGTCTGGGCGCGTCACTTCAGGCTATGCTGCATGCCTGCATTGTGACAAAGATCCTCTATCCCATTCCATGAAGGGAAAATTTTGCTTCATTGGGCATCATCGTTTCCTTGAAGAAGACGACCCCCGGCGTCTAGCGATAGACCTTGGCGGAGTTCATAAAAGTATGAGCAAGCCAGAATCATTTACTGCAGATGAGGTAGAAGCTGAGCTGGAGAAGGTTAGGTGTGTCAAACCAGGAATTGGATTGGCTTCGCTTCCACCAAAGAGGAAGCGAGAAGACCCGCGAGTGATCTGGAAGCTTCGCATTGGTTTTTGGGACTAACCGTACTGGCCATCGTTGAAAGTTCGGCATAATCTCGACGTGATGCACATCGAAAAGAACATCTTTGACAACATCTGCGGCACACTCCTAGAACTCGAAGGGAAGAATAAAGATACCGTCAATGGCAGGCTTGCTTTGCAAAGCCTAGGTATCAGAAGCACTTTGCACCTGAAGCCTGTCAAGAAGGGCAAACTTGTGTGGAAACATGCACGGTATTGTTTGCCAAAATCGGCCAAGATAAAGTTATGTCAATATCTAGCTGACTGTAAATATCCGGATGGTTTTTGTTCCAGCATGTCCAAATGTGTCAACGTAGAGGCACGGAAGGTCTCGGGACTAAAAACTCATGACTGCCACATCCTGTTGCAGAGAACATTTCCTGCTGGCCTGCGAGGACTTGTGGCTAGAGATATCTATCAGGCTGTTGCTGACCTAGGAATTTTTTTCAAGTAATTGTGCAGTAAAACTTTGGAGGTCGCTATTCTGCATCGGTTGAGAGCGGAAATCCCAGTAATTCTGAGGAGGCTTGAAAACTTCTTCCCGCCGTCGTTCTTTGATGTTATGCTCCACCTGGCTGTGCATTTACCCGACGAGGCGTTGCTCCGAGGCCCTGTGAACTATGGGTGGATGTATCCAATTGAGAGGCTATTGTGTACTTTGAAGAGATTTGTGAGGAACATGGCACAGCCAGAAGGTTCAGTTGCAGAGGCCTACATTGCCTCCGAGGGCCTGACATTTAGCTCTAGATACCTTCATGATATTGAGACAAGGCAAATCCGGCCACGGAAATATGAAATTGAAGAGCATGAGTCAGCTTGTGGTGTGTTTGGCCATAATGTGCGTTTAATGGGAGCATTTAAAACGATCCCTCATGAAGGCAATGAGGCCCTGATAACAGACCTTCAGAGAATGGCTTGGTACGTCCTAAACAATTGTGATGAGGTCAAGCCATACATCGAGTATGTTCTCACTTCCCTAGTACTGATTTCTATGTTACAGATAACATTGTAGCTGTGTGTCACGATTAAACTCTCTGGTTTGCAGGTCGTTCAAAGCAGAGCTGAAAGAAGATGGGATGCCCGATGTCGATGTTAGGGTTCAGCAGGAATTTCCAGGATGGTTCAAGGAGCATGCAAGTTTCCTTTTGCATTTATCTCTGTCCTACATATGTAGCATTTTTATTGCATGATTTTTACCATGTTGTTTTTGTTTTTTGCTGTGGTACACAGATGATGAGCAAGGCACGGGAGGGAGGAGAAGATTTTGAAATAGAGCTCTTTGCGTTGGCATGTGGCCCACACAGCGAAGTTAAAATATATTCAATGTGTGCTGTGAACTTGGTTCGGTTTGTCACCATTGACCGTGAAAGTGGCAAGAAAACGCAAAACAGTGGAGTCTCAACTGGTGGAGATCACGAACGGGTTGAGACACAATTTTATGGTGTCCTCAAGGGAATCAAAGAGCTCACTTATAACTCTGACGAGAAACATAAACGGATAGTTGTTCTGTTTTCCTGTGACTGGTATCGTCTTGAACATGAAGATGACCTCAGGATTAAGCTGCAAAAGTATGATGGACGCTTCAGAAGCATCAACGTTTCAAGTTTATGGTATGAGGATGATCGGTATATCTTGTCAACCCAGGCACAAAATGTGTTTTAAGTGGCAGACCAATTGCTGGGACCAAAGTGGAGGATAGTTCAAAAATTTGAGCATAGGCGGAACTTCAACGTGTCTGAACATGGTAAGATGGACGTCAATAAGGAACAGGAACTTAATACGGAGCATGACCTTAATATTGAGGACGAGCCTAGTGTCGTGGGTTTGTCACGTCAGGTGTCATAGATGACTTCGTAGGTGTGGGATTATGCGAGTCAAGCATCTCCGAGCTTGGGATCGTAGGAACAAAGATCAACACAGATTTACCCAGGTTCGGCCCCCTCAATGTGAGGTAAAAGACCTACTTCCTGCCTACCCTAGATTGGTATTGATATGATAATCGAGGTGTTACAATGGAAGCGATCCAATGTGGAACTCGCCGTATGAGCTAGGGATTAAGGGCTTGACCCTCTCTAAGTCCCGCGAGTCCTCTTTATATATGCAGAGGCTCGGCAGGTTACAAAGGAAACTTCCTCCACAAGGAATATGTCCACAGAGGCCTTCTTGGAGACTACTTGGTCTTCACGTCCTCCGGAATATGTCTTCTAGATCTTTCTCCTTGTGGCGGTTCAATATTAGACTTGATCCCATGTGGGCCTTTGTCCGTGCGAGTAAAGTAAGTCGCACTGGGCCGCGGGTTAATCCAGAAAGTATTCCCCCGACATTAGCCCCCAAGATTGGTTAGGGCTTTGCAGTGAGAATCTTCTGTCCTCTTGAAATGGTTGGTGAGCCGCACTGTAAACGTTCTGGCCAATCTTTGACTTATACGACTTAGAACCGCGACTTATCTGTGCGACTCATCTCTTCTTCTGGGAATATTCTGTTCCCCTTTATTGCGGACCGTTACTCGATTCGCGGGCGCAAATTGTGCCGTTGGTTGCGAGCGTAGATCATGCCGTTAGTTGCGGGCCCCTCCTGCTATAAGCTGCGGCCGCCTAGGTCATTATCCACTTGCCCTCGCAATTTCCTTGTACCTAGCCGCGCCGTCTTCTTCCTCAATCTGAGCTTAGCTTCCCGATCCCATCTCCGCTTCGCAATGGCGCCCAAGGCAAAGCCATCCACCGATAAGCGCTCGATTTCCTGCAACTGGGAGGGATCTTGGGTGATGGAGGATGTCCTCACGGATCTGGCCGCCATGGGTTTCCTGCCCTCAAAGGAGAGCAACGTCTGGCGGGCACCAGGCAGCGAAGTCGAGCCGCGCCCCGAGCCCAATGAGCTGGTGATGTTCGTGGAACATGTGGAGCGTGGATTCATGCTGCCTGGCTCCAGCTTCTTCCGCAATCTAATGCGGCGTCTCGGCCTCCGTCTTCACGACATCGGGCCTAACTCAATGCTCCAGGTGAGCAACTTTCATGTTTTGTGCGAGGACTACCTCGGCGTAGCCCCCAGCATCGATCTGTGGCTGGCTTCCTTCTCGTGCAACAACCAGCTTGTTTGTAAGGGTGGCGCCTATGTTCAGGTTGGCGCCATCTCTCTTCAACGCCATCGCAATTCTGTTCTTCCCAAGCTAGCCCTGGCAAATCGGCCCAGAGCTTGGCAAAAATCTTTCTTCTATTACCAAGACACTTCTCCGGAGGGCGAAACTCGTCTCCCCTCCTGGTCCAACTCTCCCTTCGTGCCCACCGAGGCACTAAAATCCAAACCTCGTGACTCGGCTATGCCCTTCATTAATGAGTCGCTGATCAAGGTCTGCGCCTTAATTGGTCATGGCCTCACTGGCCTTGATCTTCTTTCGTGCATGACAAAATGGCGCATCCAGCCTGTGAGCGTACGACAGCGATCCTTCCTTGAGTGCACCGGCACTTCCGCTGACGTCGATCGCATCCAGGCTGCTGACTGGACGCCTGATGAATGGGTGGAATTTGTCACCCGTGTCACTGAGGAGAAAGACATCTCCTTTGATAAGGTGGGGCTTGCCCCTTTCAGTGTCAACAACAAGCCTTTCGAGGTAACTTCTCTGTCTTTCTGTCTTTGTAGTTGAGTCGCATTCCTTTCTCAATACTGCGACTTATGCTTCTCTGATCCAGGCTGATGAAGATTACTGGTCGCTTCCTGCGACTGATACCAGTACTGCTGCACCCAAGCGTGCAGCAAGGAAGAAGCTGCTGCCCGCTCTAGAGGGCAGTGAGATTGCTGACATTCCGTCTATTGCCACCGCGGCTTCAGGCGATGAAGATACATAACTGGACGAAGACGACAGTCCAGTGCCAGCGGCGAGTTCTGCCGCCGCGGCTGTCCCACTCCCCGCAGGATCTCGAAGAGACTCTCGCGGGAGGAGCCAGAGCTTGACGCTCTGGATAATCCTGAGGTCTCCAAGCGCCGCAAGCCTGCTACGGAGCGACCTCCTCCGCTTCCAGGCGCGTGTACAAAGCCACCGCCTCGGCTGAAGAAGACATGGGACCCCAATCTGGTAATTCTTTACTTCCTTGACATCTTCACTGCTTATTCTTGCTTCCTCTACTAACACACAGATTTCTGCTTCTAGATTCTGGGATCCAAGGCCAGTCTTCGCCGTCAAGTGGCGGTCTCATGGCCTCTGTGAAGATGGCTCCAGAGTTAGTAATTTTCCTTGTACTTAGAATACTTTTATTCTGACTCATGTGCTTCTTCTTTACACAATGCTCTTGTTTTTGCAGAGGTGCGGTCAAATCCGCGACCGATCTTGGAGTCGTATCTGAAACTGCAGTTGAGCCGCGTTTATCGCCTGCGGCTCATGATGCCATGGTGGAAGGCATGGCCACCACTGATGATCTGTCTACGGCCTCTATTCCTGACATGGCTACCCAAGAGGTGGCCCTGGAGGACGGAACAGACCTCCCTGTAGCCCAAGATGTGGAGAAGGTCAGTCCTCCCTCTGCAACGGCTAAGGATGGAGACGCGACGCTGGTTAAGTCGCCTGCGGCTGACAACCAGCAAACATTAGCTCTTCACGCTGAAGTCGCCTCCTCGTCCTCCATGAGCCGCGCAGAGCGACTGTCAGAGGCCATCATTGCCTCAAATGACAAACAAGCCGTGGAGCTCCGCAAGGCACTATCTGATCTGTCTGCGGCTTACAAGGTAAACTCCTGTCTTATCTGTCTCTAGCCCCCAAAGATCAAGTTTCTTCTTTGATTGCAAAAGGGAGACTTGATACTTCTCTTTGCTGTTATATATGTATTTACTAGCTGACATGCTTTTGTAGGAGGAACTGCGCTCCGTAACAGCTGCAAGACTTGCCTTGGAAAAACAGTTGGGGACGCCCCTTCTGAACTTGAGAGGCTATGCGAGCTCCTTGGCCAGCGTGATGCTGAGCTTAAGAAAGTAAATGCCAGGATGGGCGAACTCTCTGACGAGAGTTATAAGATGACTGAGCAAGTCAAGGTCACCGAGCTGCATCTTAAAAAGGTGGAAGATAATTCCAAAAGAGGATCCAGGAGCTGGACCTCCAAATCCATGCTCAGAAGGATGCCATTGCTCAGGCCAATGAGGATGCTAGGTTGAAGGCTGTTGAGATTGACAGTCTTGAGAAAAAATTGACCAAGTTATCTGACGCCCATAACCTTGTCCATGCCAAGGTCTGCATCATGACTCAGGAATTGGCTGGTAAGTGTTGCGACTCATGTCTGCATCTGTTTTCTTCATTATCTTTGCTTGCATATAGCTGAGCTGATCAAAAAATGTCCTGATGTAGGTGAGAATTCTGCACTTCAACGCAGCAGTACTCAAGAGCAGCTGGAATATATCCGCGACTTTTCGCGGAAAGCTTGCGAGGGCATGAAGTCGCTGTCTGCTTGTCTTCTGCCAACAAAACCTGCTCCCGCTGATGCTGAAGGCTTACTGAAGAGACTGCTCAAGGCGCCTCAATTCTTTTGGACTGGAAGGAGTCCTCAGCTCGCTCTGGTGCGGCTCATGTGCTCGCCTTGGCCAAGACGTACTACCCTCTTTTGATGCTGCCAAGGTCGCACAAGGCAGGCCCTCGAAGAAGGTGGATGGCACCGATCTGACGGCCTCAGAGTACGCGGCAACTTGGAAAGCATGCGCAGCCATGCGACTGAGCTGGTGGAAGGGGTAGAGCTTGCGACTTATCTGGGCAAGTATAATGCAGATGGGAGCAGAATGGAGAAAGCACCCGCTCCGTCATCCAGCGCGGTTAACCCGCAGGAAAAGAACCCTTCTCCAGGTGTATCCAGCTCTGCAGCCCCCAAGCCCGCGACTGAAAAGCCATCAAGCGAGCCTGCGACTGCTCCTTCTGGCAAGCTTGGTAAGCCGCCGGTCCCTCCTGCGCACAAATCAAAAGCTGGGCGCAAGTGAAAAACAATGTGTTAATCAATTCAGCCCTTAGTGGCTTGTAATAACTGTTTAGAATTTATGTGTCACAAAAACAATGTTATTGTTTGTTAAGTACTCTCATCAGTACATGTTTCGACCAATAGGCTGGTCCTTATGATTTGTCTCAGTTCCTCACTTAGGCCCCTGCGCGGCTCAGTATTTCCCAGGTAAAAAATGCGTGTTCAGGGTCGTTTGCGGCCATGATAGGCGATCACACTCGATTGACACCGCACCCCAGTACTTTGGCACATAATGCAAGTCGCATCCAAGTGAGTTCGAGTATAATCACGATAAATGCCACTCGTTTGGCGATCCCAAGGAATAGGCCGCGCTAAAAAGCTGCCGCGCCCCCAAGGAACCAATGATTAAAAAATAAAAGACTGACAACTCAATTGGTAGTTTGAGATGCTTTATTTCAGAATCATTATATGATACAGGGTCGGTCGCGCCTAGGTGGCGACCAGAAGTGATGCTTGGGTCGGTTGCGCCTAGGTGGCAACCAGAAATGGGTCGATCGCGCCTAGGTGGCGATCAGAATTGATACATGGGTCGGTCACGCCTGAGTGGCGACCAGAGGTGAGACAAGGGTCGGTCGCGCCTTGGTGGCGACCAGAAATGAGTCGGTTGCGCCTAGGTGGCAACCAGAATTGATCGCGCCTAGGTGGCGATAAAAAATGATACATATGGGTCGGTCGCGCCTTGGTGGCGACCAGAGATGATACTTTAGCCCTGAGTGGCCAGCTTAAGGGTATGAACCCTTGATGGTTTTTGTTGCGGTTGCTGATAGCGACTCGCTTATTGGCGATTGGCTGTTGCCCTTGCTTTCCTTGCCTCCCTTGCGGCTGTAATCTGAAGCCGCAAGTCGGGCAGGTGCCTCTTGGCCTCCACGATGTCATCAAAGTTTTCCTGCGACTCGCGCATGGGCGTGCTCTCTGCGATGCAAGCTGCTCTGGCCATGGCCTTGTCGCCTTCTTCGCATTGTTGAGCTATTCTTCTATCGCCATTAATGGTGATGACTCCCCTGGGGCCTGGCATCTTTAGCTTTAGGTACACATAGCACGGCCTAGCCATGAATTTTGCAAATGCTTCTCTGCCAAACAGCGCATGATATGGGCTCTGAAAATCTACAACCTCGAACCAGATATACTCGCTTCTGAAGTTGCTTTGTGTCCCAAAGGCGACCTCCAAGTTGATTCGCCCCAATGGCTGGGCTGATATGCCTGGCACGACGCCGTGGAAGGTCGTTCTGGATGGGTTCAACTGTTTTTCTTGAAGATTCATCCTTTTGAAGGTTTCATAATACAGTATATTGATGCTGCTGCCTCCATCCATTAGCACTTTGCTTAACTTGTATCCTGCGACTTGAGGGGCTACTACCAGTGCGAGTTTGCCCTCTTCATTTATTTCTCCTGGGTGATCCTCACGGCTCCAAACCACTGGCTGCTCAGACCACTTTAGCCACTGTGGCACAGCTGGTACTATAGCGTTAACTGCCTGATTGCGTCGTCGCAGCTTTTGCTCCCTTCTTGAGGTATTGACCACGATGGTATGATACTGACCCAGCTGCTTTGGGAACTGTGGCTGATCTGGCTGTGGATTTGGGACAGCGTTGTTGCTGTTGTTGCCTCCGCCATGATTGCTTCCCTCATTGTTTTGCTGATTGTTGTTCGTGTTGAGTGGTTGCCCATCCTTCCACTTCTTATAATGATAGCACTGTGCCTTTGTGTTGTTGGGCGGTTTTCCATCTTTCCTATATGGATGTCGCAGGGGCGGTTGAAAACCTCTTCCAAGTTAACTGGGTGAAAGTTTCTTCCTCGGCCACTGCTTTGCTTGTAGCGAGTGTTAGTATTTGCGACTAAGCCCGAGTTTCCTTCCTCGTTCTTGCGCTTATAACTCGCATTAGCGTTACTGGCCTGCTGTTGTGGAGGCTTGCTGCTAGTTTTCTTTCCTTTGCCAGCAGTTTCCTCCTCTTCTCCATCAGATGCATCCCTGGTTTTGTCCGAGCTGGCGTACTTGTTAGCCGCAGCCATTACCTCACTGAGGCTCTTGACTTTGTCTTTCATGCGACCTAGCTTATGGACCAGCTGCTCAAACCTACAATTTTTCTCCATTACCAGGACTGCTGAGCTTGGTGGTATGTTATCTGAGGAGTGTATGATTTCTGCTATCCTTCTCATCCAGTGGTGACTTGACTCGCCTTCCTTCTGCACGCAGCGCTCAAGGTCCTCTATACTGCAGAGTCGCTTGCATGTACCTTGAAATTCTTGATAAAGGCTTCCTTCATCTCATCCCAAGAGTTTATTGAATTTGGCGGCAAATTCTGTAGCCATATGTGAGCCGCGCCTTCTAACATCATGTTTAAATATCGGGCGCAAATCTCCTCAGATGCGTTGAGGATGCTCATACCCATCTCATAATTATTGAGCCAAGTAACAGGGTCCATGCTTGCGTTGTAATTAGCTACCTTTCGAGGTCCTTTGAAATCTGCAGGAAACGGTTCAGACCTGATTCTCTCGCTGAAGCAGACCGGGCCCTTGAGTCGCGACGATAAATTCGACGGAGTTGGCCTCCCTACTGGGTTAGCTACAGCGCACGGCTGCATAACTTCTGCGGGTTGAACTTGCTGTGGCTGATTCTGGGCCACAGGTTGGTTTTCCCTTTGTCGCCTCGCGGAACTTGAAATCGCAACGTGTGGCGACTCTGCATGGATACTTCTTTCCGCCGTTGCTCTGCTGTTGTAAGGGGTGGAGTGCAGCCGTCCCGCATGTTCAGACATATTTGCTTGTTGGATAACTGCTGTGCTTAGCATCTCTATGGCGCGTCGCGCCTCTCTGTCCATGGGTGTATTCCCTGCTGGTGCTAACCTAGCCAAGATGTTTGTAGCCGCAAAGAGGTTCTCCACTGGGCTAACATAGTGTCCTTGCGGTGTGTGGAACCTTTGAGGCTGCTGTGGCAGCTGCTGAACAAAGGTGGGCTGTGGCAACGGTGGGGGCATGATGGCCCTGTTATTGGCTGGTACCATAGCTCTTGATCCAGGTGCTTCAGCCGTCCTTGGCGCAGCGAAGGTCGGAACTGCAGGTGCAACTGATGGTGTCGCATACGTCCGGACTTCAGGCGCGACTAACGGCGCTGTGAGTCGCGTAGCCGTAGCGGATGGTGCCATGTATGAAGGTGCCGTGACTGATGGCACCGCGACTTCTGGCCACACAATTGGTCGTGCCACGTTAGTCGCGATTGATGGAACCGCGTTGGGTGGCGCCGTGGCTTCTGGTGTTCTGAGTGCGGAAACCGCGGCTGTAGGCCCAGAGGTCGGTGATTGGAATAGATCCACTGGGTTCACCGTCCCGGGCTGCAGGCGGCTTGCATGGCGTCTGTGCGGCAAGGTGCCCTGTATCCCTTGCAAAGTGTTGGTGTCTTCGATGAGTCGCTGTTGCTCCTGTTGGAGGCGCTGTTCCTCGCGCGCCAGCCTGGCTCTCTCATCTGCGATTCTCTGGACTTCATCATATAGCCCGATTCTGGTAGCCTCCAATTCTGTCACTCTGGCTGCCGCGTTAACCGCAGATATTGGCGTGAGCAGCACACTTCCCCGTGGTATCGCGGCTGCCGCATCAGATGTTTCCCTTGATCCTGATCCCGCGAGTGCAACTCCGGGTGGGTTTTCTCTGTTTGCGACTTCTGAGGCCGCGACTCCTGGAGTTGCCGCGGCAGATGCCGCGACTTCTGGCGCGTTTGGCGCGGCTTGCTCCGCTGCTTCTGGCGGCGCGGGGGCTAACATGCTTGGCGGCATGCCCAATCCTTCGTCCGCTTCCGTGGTCCTGTAGACCCCTTCCATATGCCGATCTTCTGCGGGGTGCGAGTCGCCATCCACAGGATCTCCGCATAGCCTCTCCTCAAGGACATACTCGATGGATTGGCCTTCTTCATCTTCAAGAGGTAGCGACTCGTAGTTGATAGATTCTTCTTCTTGGTCCACCGTTACCGCGACTCCTTCTTCTGATTCGCCATGTTGCGATGGATCTTCTGACTCACCGCCAATGAAGCCGACAAAAACATGGACAGATCCAAACGGGATGACGTGGCCGGTTTCCAAATAATCCGCTTCCGGCCCCCAGCTTGAATCGCCGATGAGGGGTGTGCCGTCAACCGTAATGATACGGCCAACGACGAGATCTTCAGCTCCCTTCATGGATCCTGCGCGGAACGTGATGCTCTTGACCGCAGGCCCCACGGTGGGCGCCAACTATCGTGGGTTTGTCACGTCATGTGTCATAGATGACTTCGTAGGTGTGGGATTATGCGAGTCAAGCATCTCCGAGCTTGGGATCGCAGGAACAAAGATCAACACAGATTTACCCAGGTTCGGCCCCCTCAATGTGAGGTAAAAGACCTACTTCCTGCCTACCCTAGATTGGTATTGATATGATAATCGAGGTGTTACAATGGAAGAGATCCAATGTGGAACTCACCGTATGAGCTAGGGTTTAAGGGCTTGACCCTCTCTAAGTCCCGCGAGTCCTCTTTATATATGCAGAGGCTCGGCAGGTTACAAAGGAAACTTCCTCCACAAGGAATATGTCCACAGAGGCCTTCTTGGAGACTACTTGGTCTTCACGTCCTCCGGGATATGTTTTCTAGATCTTTCTCCTTGTGGCGGTTCAATATTAGACTTGATCCCATGTGGGCCTTTGTCCGTGCGAGTAAAGTAAGTCGCAATGGGCCGCGGGTTAATCCAGAAAGTATTCCCCCGACACCTAGTGCTACAGCACATCAAGATGCCACAGTGTCTGACAATGAGCATGAATCTGATGACCTGATAGATTTTCCTCCGCCTCCGCTTACTCTGGACCGACATGACACCAGTCCCCGTCACATGACTGCAACCGACATTAAGGAACTTTGGGATCATATCAAGAATCGAAAGAAAGGGGCTGCTGGACAGAAGAATGGAGATGAAGAAGAAGAAACTGAGGTTGAACCACTGGACGAGACAATAGGGGAGTACTATGACAGTGACATAGATTTACTAGCAGATGATTCTGATGCAGACTAGTGTTGCATGTCTGTGTCGAACTGATGTGCATGCTCTGTGTGCATGCTTTTGTAGAACTCAAGTGCATGCCTGTTTGCATGCTTGTGTTGAACTCATGCACATGCTCTGTGTGCATGCTTTTGTAGAACTGATGTGCATGCCTGTTTGCATGCTTGTGTTGAACTGATCTGCATGCTCTGTGTGCATGCTTTTGTAGAACTGATGAGCATGCCTGTTTGCATGCTTGTGTTGAACTGATCTGCATGCTTTCTGTGCAGGCACATATGTGAAACTGATGGGCATGCCCTGTGTGCATGCTTTGTCTTGAACTGATGTTTTTTTTGGTGTGTCTGTGTGATCTTTCGTACATTGCTACTATTACCCAGCTATCTTTCGTTAATTGCTAATATTCCATTACTCAACTGCTAGACATCTATAATCTTACCATCTTTTCTTTACACTGCATTCCGGCCTTGATTACGGTCGCTCCAAGAAATCCACATGGCCATCTTTTAAGCGCACACACATTCTTTATCCCTGGTGATTTCATAACGGTGCACATGGCACCAAGGTGTGGCACGCACGGTCCTTGCAGGTCAAACGAGTCAAACTGCACAGGATGTGGCAGCGCGACGAAAATCTGCGTTTCGTCGAAGGAATATGTGTTCAAGCTGGGCTAATGGGCCGGGGACGATAATCCACGACGTAAAATATGCGAAACGTCGCGCGCAGCCGGCCCATTACTGGGAAAACCAAAACATCGAGAGCAATATACACTTTCCGGTCGTCCTCGACGGAAACACGCGACGATATTGGAACATCGCGGCAGAAACATCGTGGATCGGTGGATTTTTGGTAGTGGCCCTTCGGAAAGGAGCGCCGCAGAAACACAGAAACCACGAAATAGAGACCTGGAGTTGCAGATTGGAGGGGGAAAACTCCGGCGGGGCGCTGCCGGAGAGGTCTCCACCTTCTCCAACGACTTCTCCACCGTATCCATGATGAAGAGGGAGTTGTCCACCCCTGGACTATGGGTTTGTGGAAGTAACTTATGTATCTCTCTCTCTCTCTCTTGAGCTTCACTAATTAGCACCGTATGAGCTGCCGAACATGATTACGGTCATCTATGTAATAACTTTGTGGTGGATCTTTATATGAGTTAATATATGTTTGAGATTGCAATTGTTTTGTTTCAGTTATGAAAGTAGATGCATATTATGTACCTCGTTCTTGTTTACTTGTTTTGATCAAGCATGTGTATGAGAGCGTGTGTGGGGGAACGTGTGCATTAGATGGAGTAACGGGGGTGGCTTGTGCGGTGAACGTGAGAGAAAGTTCCGCGATCCACTTGGGTGTTTTACCCTACTTTGCTGCCTCACTAGGGATAAACAAAAATACCTTGCTACCGGAGATGTGGGTGTGACCATTGCCACTTCTCCATGACTAGATCTAGCATGTTCTTATTTTAACTTCATGTCAAGAAACTTAATGCTATGCTCAGATTTATCTTAATACTAAGGTGTTATGATTTAGTTCGCATCTTAGTGGAGTATAAGAGAGATTAATAACCAAAAGATCTCTATGTTAGGACGTGATGCCCATATGATTAATAACTTGTCATGAAACCTTTATGTTGCAATCTCATATGTTAATTCTTGTGTTCCATTGTCTACCACTTTATTAAAGAGAGAGTGCATTTGTGAAACCATGAACCCCGGTCCATTTTTAATCATAAGAAACACCTTTCAAACCACTTTTCAGCATTTTCCATTTTCCGCCATTTATAAATCCGAAAATACAAAAATACTTTTGCATCTTGCATTCATCATATAAAACCCAAAAATATCATACATCATTGTTTCCACCATCCTTGCATATTTATTTATCATCATTGCATATTTATTTATTGTTTTGTTTTATCATTCTCACACCTTCTGCTTGACAACCACTTGGTGAGGTTGAGGGCACAAAACAATTTATTTTTGTTTGCAGGTTTCCAAGGGAAGGATAAGGAGGTAAAGCTTTCACTACTGATTCCCCGAGAGTTCGATATAAACCCTCGAGTCACCCCTCGTGGGAAAAACTGTCTTGCCCGTACTACACACTCTGCTATTGGGGTTTCAACCTAACCCATTTAAGGTCCATCATGCCCTTAAAAATTATTAGGGGCAATTCTCCAAAGTGCCGCTAAAAATAGTAGGGGCAATTCTCCAAGAGAACCTGTTAATGCAGTTCCACAAGCAAGAGGACTTCTAGGTCCTGGACTTCATATTGAACGAGGTGAAGAACGCTAGCGCGGACAAAAACCGATGTCTTCCATATGCACCTTTCATCCAGCTTGTTGTTGAGAAGATCAGCGGACTCGGGTTCAAGTACGACAGGATTCATGAGTCGTACAAGCCACCTATCCCGGGGGAGGAGTCGCCATCGATTCATGCCAGCACCGACGGTTCGGGCAATACCGGTAATACATCGCCTGACGTTCTTCCGGACGAGGGAGTTTGTAGCTCCAACTGTTGGTACAGGCAGCAATTTAGGCAAAATTATACCGCGCTTGTCACGTACATGCCCCTGAATTAAATCTGCTGCGGCTTCTACAAGTTCCGGAAGGTAATGCCTGGTGCCAAGGCTACTTGCTCATTTTTCCCAGCTGAGTGTTTTTTCCTGTGCATTTCATCGTATTGTTTCATTTTACTCTACACAAACATCTGTTGCGAACTATTATATTTCCTTGTAATTTGTAAGCCGATGCAGCTCGGCTGCTCGCATGTACTTCCCTTTCCGTCACACATGACGGCTGTATACCTGTAATATGGATTTCGTTTAAAACGTTGTATGAATAATCAGTGACGCATTGTAACACTGGGTTTATATGATAAGTTTGCATCTTGTTCATTGAAATGCGGTCGATGCATTCGTCAAGTGCTACATGGACGTTAATGTTTACATGATGAGCATTACATAATTAGCAGACCATTGCGGTGTGTGCTGCATACACCAACCATGGTTGCAATGAAACCTATCCTTGAAATCTTAGCGTTGGAACGAACCATTGCGGTGTCTGCTGCATACACCACAGCTGCTCGTCCTCTTGCAGGCGCCCTCCTATGGTGGCGTCTCCGTTCATCGAGAAGCGGCACCAGTCCGGGTTTTCATCCACCTTCAGATGGCGTTCGTGCGTAGTGTACACGCAGTCCGCGTCCAGCACAGGCAGTGCGTACTGCTCTGCGGCAGCAGGAATGGCCCTGAACCAAATGGGGTTGCTTGTGCCCAGAAACAGAGAACGTCCGGCAAGATTGTGCTTGCGGTTCCATGCCTGTCGATGTTGCCTCCTTCCCATTGTTTCCCTACGGTATACATAACAGCGAATTTGAGGATACGTACGGATGATTCTGTCCTGGTAACTGAACTGGACATCGCTGCTTCCGTTCTGGCCCCTGGTATGCACCCAGTACAGGCTGCTATCTACCGGCGATCCAGCGATAAACCAGCATCGATACTCTAGAACCTCCTCCTCGGTGGGTAAGCTCGGGGCCTTAATCTTATAAGGTCCAGCTTCGAGACCTGTCGAACAATAAGTTTAGTCGGATCTTTCCATCCTTCTGCTAATTGCTAAGAACAACAGAAACTGTTCTACATAAGGCCACTATCCCTTCCCAAGATGTATTAATGTTAATGTTGCATGCATCCATAGAGAAAGAAGCACCACATGCAACATGATTAATTAGCTCAGAACACGAGAGACTTTTCACATTATTAATTATGATATTTATTAGTTGGCTTCCTTTTTCTTGGTATCTGAATTTTGGGATAGTGGCCTTGTATAAAAAAACGTAGGGAGTAGCTTGTTCTGAAAAATAGTTATCTCCTTCTGAAATTTCATTACCTTGTTTGTTTGTTTCACAGATGGATAGGCGTTGGATTCAAACATCTGCACCGTTTACCGAGTCATATCTGGATGGAATCAAAGGGTTCTTACGCTTTGTCACGGAGAGAAACATGGTTGATTCGTTAGTTCTCTGCCCATGCACACGTTGCCTGAATCAGAAACTGGTACATATTTCACAATTGAAGCGGCACTTACTGTTGTACAAATTTTCCAGTACTTAACTTGACACATCATGGAGAGCCAGCGGATGCCATGATTATTGTAAATGACCAAAATGGTGATGATGATGATGGCAATGGTGGTCATGAGGATCATAATGATGGCAATGGTGGTCATATGGATATAGATGATGAAGGTGGGGCAGTTGGAGAGGCTGACGAACTTGAAGCACTGTTGACAGACCTCGCGGGAGGCCATAGAGGAACAGAGGCTGATCAGGGCGAAGATGGGGGTCGTCAAGCATTTTAACGTTTGTTGGAAGAGTCAAAGCGCCCGCTTTACCCGGGAGATAAACATGTCGGAAGGTTTCATTTAGTGTTGAAGCTACTTCATCACAAATTATATTACCGGATCAGCAACAGAGCTTTCGATGCTTGGTTGCGGTTATTTGCAAAAGCACTTCCGGATGGCAATACACTGCCCAGATCATATAGAGAAGCAAAAGCTTTTCTGAAGGAGCTAGGTCTTTCATATGACTCCGTACATGTGTGCCCAAATAACTGCATACTTTTCAGAAAGGAGCATGCCGAGAAAGACAACTGCCCCAATTGTAATGCCTCGAGGTGGAAGTATCCGAACAGAAAGGCATGTGCTGTGAAAGTGTTGCGGCATTTTCCTTTGATACCGAGGCTGCAGAGATTGTTCTCTTCGACGAAAACAGCGGAGAACATGAGGTGGCACCAGTTAAAGAGAGTGCCCAAAGAGGGCGTATTGAGTCATCCGGCTGATGCTGAGGCGTGGATGGATTTCGATAGAACTTGGCCAGATTTTGCAGCTGACCCTAGAAACTTAAGGCTCGGCCTTGCCTCTGATGGCTTCAATCCCTATGGAGCCATGAGCCAAAGCTACAGTATGTGGCATGTGTTTGCCGTGCCGTACAACCATTCGCCACAGGAGTGCATTGATCCATCATACTACATGCTTTGCTTGATAATCCCTGGCAAATCAAGTCCTGGAAAAGACTTTAATCTTTTCATTCAGCCGTTGATTGATGATTTGCAAGAGCTTTGGAAGGGCGTTTCGACTTTTGATTCATTTCAAAATAGATCGTTTAATCTTTATGCTGCTGTACTTTGGTGCATACATGACTACCCAGCTTGTAGCACTATGTCTGGGTGCGTCACTTCAGGCTATGCTGCATGCCTGCATTGTGACAAAGATCCTCTATCCCATTCCATGAAGGGAAAAATTTGCTTCATTGGGCATCATCGTTTCCTTGAAGAAGACGACCCCCGGCGTCTAGCGACCGACCTTGGCGGAGTTCATAAAAGTACGAGCAAGCCAGAATCATTTGCTGCAAATGAGTTAGAAGCTGAGCTGGAGAAGGTTAGGTGTGTCAAACCAGGAATTGGATTGGCTTCACTTCCACCAAAGAGGAAGAGAGAAGACCCGCGAGTGATCTGGAAGCTTCGCATTGGTTTCTGGGACTAACCGTACTGGCCATCGTTGAAAGTTCGGCATAATCTCGACGTGATGCACATCGAAAAGAACATCTTTGACAACATCTGCGGCACACTCCTTGAACTCGAAGGGAAGAATAAAGATACCGTCAATGGCAGGCTTGCTTTGCAAAGCCTAGGTATCAGAAGCACTTTGCACCTGAAGCCTGTCAAGAAGGGCAAACCTGTGTGGAAACATGCACGGTATTGTTTGCCAAAATCGGCCAAGACAAAGTTATGTCAATATCTAGCTGACTGTAAATATCCGGATGGTTTTTGTTCCAGCATGTCCAAATGTGTCAACGTAGAGGCACGGAAGGTCTCGGGACTAAAAACCCATGACTGCCACATCCTGTTGCAGAGAACATTTCCTGCTGGCCTGCGAGGACTTGTGGCTAGAGATATCTATCAGGCTGTTGCTGACCTAGGAAATTTTTTCAAGGAATTGTGCAGTAAAACTTTGGTGGTCGCTATTCTGCATCGGTTGAGAGTGGAAATCCCAGTAATTCTGATGAGGCTTGAAAACATCTTCCCGCCGTCATTCTTTGATGTTATGTCCACCTGGCAGTGCATTTACCCGACGAGGCGTTGCTCCGAGGCCCTGTGAACTATGGGTGGATGTATCCAATTGAGAGGTTGTTGTGTACTTTGAAGAGATTTGTGAGGAACATGGCACAGCCAGAAGGTTCAGTTGCAGAGGCCTACATTGCCTCC
Organism: Poa pratensis; assembly: GCA_947311845.1. Lineage (NCBI taxonomy): Eukaryota > Viridiplantae > Streptophyta > Magnoliopsida > Poales > Poaceae > Poa > Poa pratensis. The sequence continues at coordinate 15,115,607 of CAMZMU010000100.1, read as the reverse complement.
GAGTGCCTGACATTTTGCTCTAGATACCACCATGATATTGAGACAAGGCAAAACGGCCACGGAGATATGAAGTTGAAGAGCATGAGTCAGCTTGTGGTGTGTTTGGCCATAATGTGCGTTTAATGGGAGCATTTAAAACGATCCCTCATGAAGGCAATGGGGCCCTGATAACAGACCTTCAGAGAATGGCTTGGCACGTCCTAAACAATTGTGATGAGGTCAAGTGATACGTCTCAAACGTATCTATAATTTTTGATGTTCCATGCTTGTTTTATACCTATTGCTACATGTTTTGCATCCACTTTATGTCACTTTTATACATTTTCCGGGACTAACCTATTAACAAGATGCCGAAGTGCCAGTTCCTGTTTTCTGCTGTTTTTATATTCCAGAAAAGCTAGTCTGGAAATATTCTCGGAATTGGACGAAACTACACGGGGGTCCCTATTTTACCAGAAGACACCAGATGGAGCAAAGAAGCAACGGAGGGAGCACAGGGAGCCACACGCACCTAGGGCGCGCCTGGCCCCTTGGCCGCGCCCTAGGGTGGTGTGGGCCCCTCGGGGCTCTCCAGCCGCCGCCCTTTCGCCTATTTATTCCCCCGTGAAAATAACCCGAGGCCTGAGCCAAAATCCACGAAAAGTTCCAGAGACGCCGCCGCCGTCAACCCTAGCTCGGGAGGGTCCAGAACCTCTTCCCGGCACCCTGCCGGAGAGGGGAATCGTCACCGGAGGCTTCTACATCGCCATGCCTGCCTCCGAGTGATGCGTGAGTAGTTCATCCTTGGACTACGGGTCCATAGCAGTAGCTAGATGGTTGTCTCTCCTATTTGTGCCATCATGTTTAGATCTTGTGAGCTGCCCTACATGATCAAGATCATATTATTGTAATGCTACATGTTGTGTTTGCTGGGATCCGATGAATATTGAATACTATGTCAAGTTGATTATCAATCTATGCCCTATGTTATTTATGATCTTGCATGCTCTCGTTGCTAGTAGATGCTTGTAACTCCAAGAGGAGTATTTATGCTAGATAGTGGGTTCATGCCTCCATTTAATCTGGGACAGTGACAGAAAGTTCTAAGGTTGTGGATGTGCTGTTGCCACTAGGGAACCTAACGATGCTATGTCCACGGGCATATGTGTTTGTTTACATTACGCGCTTTACTTAATGCAATTATCCGTTGCTTGCAACTTAATACCAACGGGGACTCGGATGACAACCCGGCGGTGGATTATTAGTCATAGATGCTGTTGGATAACGGTCTATGTATCTTGTCGTAATGCCCAATTAAATACCATAGTAATCATCATGCCATGTATTTGCATTGTCATGCGCTCACTATTTGTCAATTGCCCAGCTGTAATTTGTTCACCCAACATGTTAGTTATCTTTTATGGAGAGACACCACTAGTGAACTGTGGACCCCGGTCCATTCTTTTACACTGATTAAACCACAAACTGCAAACTGTTCCTTTTTCATTCTCTGCAATTTAATACTCATTTTCCACACGAGACGTTTAATCCTTTGTTTTCAGCAAGCCGGTGAGATTGACAACCTCACTGTTTCGTTGGGGCAAAGTATTGTGATTGTGTTGTGTGCAGGTCCACGTTGGTGATCGTATTGCGCCGTGCGACCGCCAACAACCTTCTGAAGAATTGCTGCTCCTACTGGTTCGATAACCTTGGTTTCATACTGAGGGAAAACTTGCTGCTGACACATCAACCTTCCTCTTGGGGTCTCCCAACGAGCGGCACGCATCAAGCTTTTTCTGGCGCCGTTGCCGGGGAGACAGCAGTCTTCTGCAAGGGGAGTTTCACGCTTCCAATCTCTTTACTTTGTTTTTGTCTTGCTTAGTTTATTTTATTTTATCTTGTTTGCTTTCAATTATCAAAAACACAAAAAAATTAGTTACTTGCTTTATTTTATTTCAAGTTATTTTCTGCCTGTTTTTAATTCTGCTAAAATGAGTACTCCTGAGAACACTAAGTTGTGTGATTTCACTAGCACAAACAACAATGATTTCATATGCACACCTATTGCTCCACCTGCTGCTTCAGCAGAGTTTTATGAAATTAAACCTGCACTTTTAAATCTTGTTATGAAAGAGCAATTTTCTGGTGTTAGTACTGATGATGCTGCTGTTCACCTTAATAACTTTGTTGAACTTTGTGAAATGCAAAAGCTCAAGGAAGTAGATGGTGATATTATTAAACTGAAACTTTTTCCTTTCTCCTTGAGAGGACGTGCTAAAGAATGGTTGCTATCTTTGCCTAGAAATAGTATTGATTCATGGACTAAATGCAAAGATGCTTTTATTGGAAAATATTATCCTCCTGCTAAGATTATTTCCTTGAGAAGTAGCATAATGAATTTTAAGCAATTTGATAATGAACATGTTGCTCAAGCATGGGAGAGAATGAAATCATTGGTTAAAAATTGTCCCACTCACGGACTGACTACTTGGATGATCATCCAAACCTTCTATGCAGGATTAAATTTTTCTTCAAGGAATTTATTGGATTCGGCCGCTGGAGGTACCTTTATGTCCATCACTTTGGGTGCTGCAACAAAGCTTCTTGATGATATGATGATTAATTATTCTGAGTGGCACACCGAGAGAGCTCCAACAGGTAAGAAGGTAAATTCTGTTGAGAAACCTTCCTTGAGTGCTAAAATTGATGCTATTATGTCTATGCTTGCAAATGGTCAAACACATGTTGATCCAAATAATGTTCCTTTAGCTTCTTTGGTTGCTCAAGAAGAGCATGTTGATGTGAACTTCATTAAAAATAATAACTTCAACAACAATGCTTATAGGAATAATTTTGGTAATAGCAATTATAGGCCCTATCCTTCTAATAGTGGCAATGGTTATGGAAATTCCTATGGTAGCTCCTACAACAATAATAAGAGTGTACCCTCTGATCTTGAAGTCATGCTTAAGGATTTTATTAGTACACAAACTGCTTTCAATAAATCTGTTGAGGAGAAATTTGGGAAAATTGATGTTCTTGCTCTAAAGTTGATAGTCTTGCTCTTGATGTTGACTTGTTAAAATTAAAGACATGCCTCATGATGTTAAAGAGAGCAAAACTCTCAATGCTATACAAGTTAAAATTGATAACAATGTGAGGATGTTAGCCGAATTGCATGCTAGATGGGAAAGAGAGGATGAAATTGCTAGAAAGAATAATATTGCTAGAGTTTATACTATTACTACTTCTGAAAATGCTTCAAACACAAGTGTTAGCAAACCTCCTATTAATGGCAAGATAATTGGTGTTGGTAATGTTTCCACTTCTATTGCAAAATGTCCTAAATTGCCTGATAACTCTAAAACTGTCTTGATAAAGATGCTGAAATTTCTAGCAATAAGGAAGAGATAACTCCATTACTTTTGATGATAATGATTTTGATTTTGATGGTGTAATCTTTCTGAAGTAATTACATTTTGCAAAAGCTTGCTAGAACTCCTAAGGCAAGTGAGATAAACATGGCTTTCACTAAACATATTACTAATGCTCTCATACAAGTGAGGGAGAAAAATTGAAACGTGAAGTATCTATCCCTAGGAAGTTAGAAGATGGTTGGGAGCCTATATTAAAATGAAATTGAATGACTTTGATTGCAATGCTTTGTGTGACCTTGGTGCTAGTATTTCTGTTATGCCTAAAAGATTTTATGATATGCTTGATTTAGCACCTTTGGAAAATTGTTACTTGGATGTTCACCTTGCTGATTCTACTATTAAGAAACCTTTGGGAAGAATTGATGATGTTCTTATCATGGTTAACAACAATTATGTTCCCGTTGATTTTATTGTCTTGGATATTGAATGCAATCCATCATGCCCTATTGTGCTTGGAAGACCTTTTCTTAGAACTGTAGGTGCTATTATTGATATGAAAGAAGGGAATATAAAATATCAATTTCCTCTCAAGAAAGGTATGGAACACTTTCCTAGGAAGAAGATTAAGCCACCTTATGATTCTATTGTTCGAACAAATTACAATGTTGATGCTTCTTCACTTGGTAATACTTGATGCATGCTTTGTGCCTAGCTAAAAGGCGTTAAAGAAAAGCGCTTATGGGAGGCAACCCATTTTTTTTTTCTGCAATTTTTCTTTTATTGAGTCAAGGAGATTGTTTACTTCTGTAGCAACTCCTTTGTATCTTTATTTTCTCGCATTGTTGTGCCAAGAGTAGCCTCTAGTGTTAAGGTTGCTTAATTTTGATTGCTGCGCAGAAACAGATTTTTGCTGTCCACTGTACGAAAATCCTAAAATCACCAGATTGTTGAAAAAATCTGAAATTTTTTGCGTGATCTTTATGAATGTCTGAATCTTTCATTAGTTCAAAGTTTTTTGATTGAGCGTGTAAGTGCCTCGAAAAAATTCATCTTTACTGGCTGTTCTGTTTTGACAGATTCTGTCTCTGTTTTTTGCATTGTCTCTTGTGGGCTTTAGGCAAGGTTCTCTAATGGAGGGCTGTAGCTAATGTTTTATTGAGTTCTTGCAATGTGTCACAACAGAACCAGTGGATTAAAATTTTTGAGTACTAACCCTCTAATGAGATTTACTTTGAGTTTGGTGTGACGGAAGTTTTCAAGGGTCAAGAGAGAAGGATGATATAGGATCAAGAAGAGTGAAGAGCTTAAGCTTGGGGAGGCTCCCATGGATCTCCCCAGCATATTTCAAGAAGACTCAAGCGTCTAAGCTTGGGGATGCCCAAGGCATCCCCTTCTTCATCGTCAAATTATCAGGTCATCTCTAGTGAAACTATATTTTAATTCTTTCACATCATATGTGCTTTTCTTGGAGCGTCTGTGTGCTTTTATTTTCAGTATTGTCTTTTATTTTCAATAAGCTTGACTGGACCCTAGCATTCTTGATTGGGAGAGAGACACGCTCCGCTTTTTCATGAGAATACTCCTATTCTTCACTTATATTGTTGAGTATTCATATCTAGCGCTGTTCAGCTTTTAGCTCTTGTTTTCATGTATCTCTTTTCAGAGCTATTAGCTTTCTTTTGTAGAAAGTACTCTCTTGCTTCACTTATATCTATTTGGAGAGTTGATTAAATAAATTGATTGGTGTTTGGTTGGTTCCGAAAATGTTGCATGTGGTAATTGGTATAAGGAAAAACTTGCTTAATCTTGTAGATCACTAATATGGATAACTTGATGCTTGTCAATTGTTTTGAGTTAACAAGTAGATCATGATTAAATTTGTGCATCACATGAGTTAAGCCTATTAGTGAAGAACTACCGTAAAGCTTGTTGAAAATTTGGTTTGCATCGGTGGTATCTCTAAGGTCTAGATATTTTCTAATAACGGGTTTGGTTAACAAGGAAGACGGTATGAAGTTTATAACGTTTGCAATATGTTTGTCATAAAACTTGGTGTACGGGTTGATATTCTTGTTTGCTTACATAAACCTTGCTAGCCTAAACTCTGTACTGAGAGGGAATGCTTCTCGTGCATCCAAATCCTTGAGCCAAAATCCATGCCATTTGTGTCCACCATAACTACCTATATGTGGTATTTCCTTGCCACTCCAAGTAAATTTTTCATGTGCTACCTTTAAATTATTCAAAATGTTATTATTCCCTTTTGTGTCAATGTTTACTAGCTCATGAGGAATTAGTGTGGTTATTCTTTATTCTTGTCAAATGGACTTTACACCTGGACTAGCGGCATATACATCCGCTTATCCTCTAATTTTGCAAAAAGAGCTGGCAACGGGGTGCCCAGTCCCAATTAATTACAACTTTAACCATTAATTCTCTTCACACTTTTGCCCTGATTCATCAGTAAGCAATGACAAACAGTGAAATATCTGCATGTGTGTAAACCAAAGAGAAAAGGGATGATCTGCCTTGCTGGTAGAAATAACGTCCTTATGGGAGCCGCTCTTAAAAGTCCGTTTGACAGGTAGATACTGTTTCACCCGCTACCATTCGTTGACAATTAACAAACACCTCTCAAAAATAGATACTCCTCCATGGTATGTGATTGATGGAAGGCACCCGAGGATTCGGTTAGCCATGGCTTGTGTTAGCAAGGTTGGGAGGAGTATCAAATATTTTATGCAATCTCTATATGCTTTCAAAAACCTAAAAGCTCTAGCACATGATTTAATCCCTGCTTCCCTCTGCGAAGGGCCTTTCTTTTACTTTTATGTTGAGTCAGTTTTCCTATTCTTTCTGTCTTCCACAAGCAAACACTAGTGTCAATTTTGTTACAACATGGGTTATATGCAACGTATTGGACTTGTTATACTACTTTGTGTTGACGATATCCATGAGATAAATATGTTGAAAGTTGAAGCAAATGCTGAAACTTAATTCTTCCTTTGTGTTGATTGAATACCTTTTTAGAAACTATTGCTTTATGAGTTAACACCTATGCAAAACACTTTGATGCTTGTCTTGAAAGTACTATTCATGAAAACGTTTAGCTTGTGTGATTCATTGTTTACTCATTATCTATTTGATAGCAAATTATAGACCATTGACTTGGATCACTTCATTCATTTACATGTGCCTTGCAATATTATATGATCAAGATTATGATAGTAGCATGTCACCTCAAAAATTATTTTGTTTTTATCGTTTACCTACTCGAGGACGAGCAGGAACTAAGCTTGGGGATGCTGATACGTCTCAAACGTATCTATAATTTTTGATGTTCCATGCTTGTTTTATACCTATTGCTACATGTTTTGCATCTACTTTATGTCACTTTTATACATTTTGGGACTAACCTATTAACAAGATGCCGAAGTGCCAGTTCCTGTTTTCTGCTGTTTTTGTATTCCAGAAAAGCTAGTCTGGAAATATTCTCGGAATTGGACGAAACTACACGGGGGTCCCTATTTTACCAGAAGACACCAGATGGAGCAAAGAAGCAACGGAGGGAGCACCAGGGAGCCACACGCACCTAGGGCGCGCTGGCCCCTTGGCCGCGCCCTAGGGTGGTGTGGGCCCCTCGGGGCTCTCCAGCCGCCGCCCTTTCGCCTATTTATTCCCCCGAGAAAATAACCCTAAGGCCTGAGCCAAAATCCACGAAAAGTTCCAGAGACGCCGCCGCCGTCAACCCTAGCTCGGGAGGGTCCAGAACCTCTTCCCGGCACCCTGCCGGAGAGGGGAATCGTCACCGGAGGCTTCTACATCGCCATGCCTGCCTCCGAGTGATGCGTGAGTAGTTCATCCTTGGACTACGGGTCCATAGCAGTAGCTAGATGGTTGTCTCTCCTATTTGTGCCATCATGTTTAGATCTTGTGAGCTGCCCTACATGATCAAGATCATATTATTGTAATGCTACATGTTGTGTTTGCTGGGATCCGATGAATATTGAATACTATGTCAAGTTGATTATCAATCTATGCCCTATGTTATTTATGATCTTGCATGCTTCCGTTGCTAGTAGATGCTTTGGCCAAGTAGATGCTTGTAACTCCAAGAGGAGTATTTATGCTAGATAGTGGGTTCATGCCTCCATTTAATCTGGGACAGTGACAGAAAGTTCTAAGGTTGTGGATGTGCTGTTGCCACTAGGGAAACCAACGATGCTATGTCCACGGGCATATGTGTTTGTTTACATTACGCGCTTTACTTAATGCAATTATCCGTTGCTTGCAACTTAATACCAACGGGGGACTCGGATGACAACCCGGCGGTGGATTATTAGTCATAGATGAGTTGGATAACGGTCTATGTATCTTGTCGTAATGCCCAATTAAATACCATAGTAATCATCATGCCATGTATTTGCATTGTCATGCGCTCACTATTTGTCAATTGCCCAGCTGTAATTTGTTCACCCAGCATGTTAGTTATCTTTTATGGAGAGACACCACTAGTGAACTGTGGACCCCGGTCCATTCTTTTACACTGATTAAACCACAAACTGCAAACTGTTCCTTTTTCATTCTCTGCAATTTAATACTCATTTTCCACACGAGACGTTTAATCCTTTGTTTTCAGCAAGCCGGTGAGATTGACAACCTCACTGTTTCGTTGGGGCAAAGTATTGTGATTGTGTTGTGTGCAGGTCCACGTTGGTGATCGTATTGCGCCGTGCGAGCCGCCAACAACCTTCTGAAGAATTGCTGCTCCTACTGGTTCGATAAACCTTGGTTTCATACTGAGGGAAAACTTGCTGCTAGACCACATCAAACCTTCCTCTTGGGGTCTCCCAACGAGCAGGCACGCCTAGCAATCAAGACTTTTTCTGGCGTCGTTGCCGGGGAGACAGCGGTCTTCTGCAAGGGGAGTTTCACGCTTCCAATCTCTTTACTTTGTTTTTGTCTTGCTTAGTTTATTTTATTTTATCTTGTTTGCTTTCAATTATCAAAAACACAAAAGAGCAGAGCTGTGTGTCACGATTAAACTCTCTGGTTTGCTGGTCGTTCAAAGCAGAGCTGAAAGAAGATGGGATGCCCGATGTCGATGTTAGGGTTCAGCAGGAATTTCCAGGATGGTTCAAGGAGCATGCAAGTTTCCTTTTGCATTTATCTCTGTCCTACATATGTAGCATTTTTATTGCATGATTTTAACCATGTTGTTTTTCTTTTTTGCTGTGGTACACAGATGATGAGCAAGGCACGGGAGGGAGGAGAAGATTTCGAAATAGAGCTCTTTGCGTTGGCATGTGGCCCACACAGCGAAGTTAAAATATATTCAATGTGTGCTGTGAACTTGGTTCGGTTTGTCACCATTGACCGTGAAAGTGGCAAGAAAACGCAAAACAGTGGAGTCTCAACTGGTGGAGATCACGAACGGGTTGAGACACAATTTTATGGTGTCCTCAAGGGAATCAAAGAGCTCACTTATAACTCTGACGAGAAACATAAACGGACAGTTGTTCTGTTTTCCTGTGACTGGTATCGTCTTGAACATGAAGATGACCTCAGGATTAAGCTGCAAAAGTATGATGGACGCTTCAGAAGCATCAACGTTTCTAGTTTATGGTACGAGGATGATCGGTATATCTTGTCAACCCAGGCACAAAATGAGTTTTATGTGGCAGACCAATTGTTGGGACCAAAGTGGCGGATAGTTCAAAAATTTGAGCATAGGCGGAACTTCAACATGTCCGAACATGGTAAGATGGACGTCAATAAGGAACAAGACCTTAATACGGAGCATGACCTTAATATTGAGGACGAGCCTAGTGCTACAGCACATCAAGATGCCACAGTGTCTGACAATGAGGATGAATCTGATGACCTGATAGATTTTCCTCCGCCTCCACTTACTCTGGACCGACATGACACTAGTCCCCGTCACATGACTGCAGCCGACATTAAGGAACATTGGGATCATATCAAGAATCAAAAGAAAGGGGCTGCTGGATAGGAGAATGGAGATGAAGAAGAAGAAACTGAGGTTGAACCACTGGACGAGACAATAGGGGAGTACTATGACAGTGACATGGATTTACCAGCAGATGATTCCGATGCAGACTAGTGTTGCATGTCTGTGTCGAACTGATGTGCATGCTCTGTGTGCATGTTTTTGTAGAACTCAAGTGCATGCCTATTTGCATGCTTGTGTTGAACAGATGCGCATGCTCTGTGTGCATGCTTTTGTAGAACTGATGTGCATGCCTGTTTGCATGCTTGTGTTGAACTGATCTGCATGCTCTGTGTGCATGCTTTTGTAGAACTGATGAGCATGCCTGTTTGCATGCTTGTGTTGAACTGATCTGCATGCTTTCTGTGCAGGCACATATGTGAAACTGATGGGCATGCCCTGTGTGCATGCTTTGTGTTGAACTGATGTTTTTTTTTGTGTGTCTGTGTGATCTTTCGTACATTGCTACTATTACCCAGTTAACTTTCATTAATTGCTAATATTCCATTACTCAACTGCTAGACATCTATAATCTTACCATCTTTTCTTTACACTGCATTCCGGCCTTGATTACGGTCGCTCCAAGAAATCCACATGGCCATCTTTTAAGCGCACATACATTCTTTATCCCTGGTGATTTCATAACGGTGCACATGGCACCAAGGTGGGGCGCGCGGTCCTTGCAGGTCAAACGAGTCAAACTGCACAGGATGTGGCAGCGCGACGAAAATCTGCGTTTCGTCGAAGGAATATGGGTTCAAGCTGGGCTAATGGGCCGGGGACGATAATCCACGGCGTAAAATATGCGAAACGTCGCGCGCAGCCGGCCCATTACTGGGAAAACCAAAACGTCGAGAGCAATATAGACTTTCCGGTCGTCCTCGATGGAAACACGCGACGGTATTGGAACGTCGCGGCAGAAACGTCGTGGATCGCTGGATTTTTGGTAGTGGCTCTTCGGAAAGGAGCGCCGCAGAAACACAGAAACCACGAAACAGAGACCTGGAGTTGCAGATTGGAGGGGGAAAACTCCGGCGGGGCGCTGCCGGAGAGGTCTCCACCTTCTCCAACGACTTCTCCACCGTATCCATGATGAAGAGGGAGTAGTCCACCCCTGGACTATGGGTTTGTGGATGTAACTTATGTATCTCTCTCTCTCTTGAGCTTCACTAATTAGCACCGTATGAGCTGCCGAACATGATTACGGTCATCTATGTAATACCTTTGTGGTGGATCTTTATATGAGTTAATATATATTTGAGATTGCAATTGTTTTGTTTCAGTTATGAAAGTAGATGCATATTATGTATCTCGTTCTTGTTTACTTGTTTTGATCAAGCATGTGTATGAGAGCGTGTGTGGGGGAATGTGTGCATTAGATGGAGTAACGGGGGGTGGCTAGTGCGGTGAACGTGAGAGAAAGTTTCGCGATCCACTTGGGTGTTTTACCTTACTTTGTTGCCTCACTAGGGATAAACAAAAATACCTTGCTACCGGAGATGTGGGTGTGACCATTGCCACTTCTCCATGACTGGATCTAGCATGTTCTTATTTTAACTTCATGTCAAGAAAATTAATGCTATGCTCAGATTTATCTTAATACTAAGGTGTTATGATTTAGTTCGCATCTTAGTGGAGTATAAGAGAGATTAATAACCAAAAGATCTCTATGTTAGGACGTGATGCCCATATGATTAATAACTTGTCATGAAACTTTTATGTTGCAATCTCATATGTTAATTCTTGTGTTCCATTGTCTACCACTTTATTAAAGAGAGAGTGCATTTGTGAAACCATGAACCCCGGTCCATTTTTAATCATAAGAAACACCTTTCAAACCACTTTTCAGCATTTTCCATTTTCCGCCATTTATAAATCCGAAAATACAAAAATACTTTTGCATCTTGCATTCATCATATAAAATCCAAAAATATCATCCATCATTGTTTCCACCATCCTTGCATATTTATTTATCATCATTGCATATTTATTTATTGTTTTGTTTTATCATTCTCACACCTTGTGCTTGACAACCACTTGGTGAGGTTGAGGGCACAAAACAATTTATTTTGTTTGCAAGTTTCCAAGGGAAGGATAAGGAGGTAAAGATTTCACTACTGATTCCCGAGAGTTCGATATAAACCCTCGAGTCACCCCTCGTGGGAAAAACCGTCTTGGCCGTACTACACACTCTGCTATTGGGGTTTCAACCTAACCCATTTAAGCTCCATCATGCCCTTAAAAATTATTAGGGGCAATTCTCCAAAGTGCCGGGCACTTTGGAGAATTGCCCCTACTATTTTTAGGGACACGATTATCCGCAGCACTTTAAAAAGTGCCCCAAAAAAAAATTAGAGGCACTTTGCCTATAAAGTGCCCCTAATCAAATGCTTTTACGTAGTGGCAGTACTAGTAAAAACAGAAGAAATAAGCTGTCAGGTTACATGTCCGGTTATTTTCAGGTGTGCGTGCTAAAGTCATGGTTAGTAGACAAAATGGAAAGAACGCATTTATAAATATCATTCATGGCTCATACATGTCGGGCAACATCAAGTGGACAGGCTATTCCTCTAACTGATTACGCAAGAACAGTGAAAAAACAAGCCACAGTGAACATACAGATAACAGATCTAAATCAAGAATAAGTGAATGGCTAAAAACTATGTTTGTATTTGTTTGTCCTTTTAAAAGTAAAATCAAGACAAAACTCAACATGAAAAGCCATCTCTGTGAATAACTGGATATCCTAGACCATTTCTTGGCATGAGACCAAGAATATATCTTCAGGATACATCACCCTAACTTATTTTTGATAGTCCTCTCCTGAGAATACAAGTTGTAGTATCTGATCGGAACATCACCCTAACTTATTAATCAAATAGTCAACACGTCTGTTTCTTGGGCGACGTATCCCTTACACAGAGTCGTTGGATTTGCTTGGCCCAATAAACGGTGTGATGGTTATGGGCCACTAGTTCCCGAGCAAGTGCCCTCAAACAAATATTGGAGCACAGTCACACATCTTGAATTGATCTGCTATAGTTCTCAACTTGCCATTAATTAGGCTAAAAACCAACTTTAGGTACAGGGTCGTGAACCAATAAGCAACCTCATATATGACTAAGCATCTCGATTCAAAAATTAGCACACACTAGATAGTTTTGAATATAGCTCAATAAGGTACTTAGCTAGCGAATCTTAAGATTGACTTGATTATCTTATCTTGTAGCTCAATTAATGCCATAATTGTTACGGTTGACTTCGACATCATGATCAAGAGAGACTTGGTCGATGTGCCCATCGGCTGTGTCTTGTTTCTTCTATCTCCAACATCTTAGCTGTTCTGTCGGCCATATGATTTGTATCACCAAAATTGGTAAGAGACTGTACCTATTTATTTGGAGAAAATAAGGGGAAACAAAATCGAAAACTAAGGTACATATTTTGTAATTAAAATTTCATCCATTCATGTTTTTTCAATTTGAACTGGGAGCATCCCAACATATTATATGCCATGATATTTTCAGAATTTGAAAGCATATTATCCAGGTGTTTATTTAATGTTATACCATTTATGTGAATAACCAATGATTTAAGGGACTAATAATTCTACTGGTGTCTCCATAGGTTGTTAGTCCCGAAGATATATGAAGTGAGGTGATTGGTGACCCCTACATAAAAGGATAATCGAGAAGACACTGTCTTATTTTTCAGAAGTTTTGTTTTAATTTTTTTTTGTAGGATCACCGTACTATGAAGAGGGGGATAGAAACTTACCACAATTGGGGTTTCACATCACATATACACCCTATATGACCCACCAATAGTATTTTCCAAATTTCCAACTGAAACTCCCTGAACCATATACACCCTATGTCCGGATCCTCCGTACTTGGTTCCGAGAGAGACTCCAAAGGCTCTCTACTTAGCTCGAAATAATGTTAGAAGCCTCCGAGGTATTGCAGGTGGTCAGAAGCATCCGGGAAGTTCAATCTGAAGTTCCTGCAACTTGTGGGGAACACTTGGGCAATTGGGTGACGTATAACTTACATAGAGTCGTTGGATTTGCTTGGCCCAATAAACGGACGTGTTGACTAATTTGATTGATAAGTTACATATACTAATAACATTGGTCAGCTGATAACAGGATAGTGTGATGGTTATGAGCCACTAGTTGCCAAGCAAGTGCCCTGAAACAAATATTAAAGCACATTCACGGATCGTGATATGATCTGCTATAGCTCTCAACTTGCCGTTAATTACGCTGAAAACCAACTTTAGGTACAGGTCGTGAACCAATAAGCAGCCTCATATATGACTAAGCATCTCGATTCAAAACTAGCACACACTAGATAGTTTTGAATACAGCGCAATAAGGTACTTAGCTATTGAATCTTATGATTGACTTGAGTACCTTATCTTGTAGCTCAATTAATGCCATAATTGTTACATTTGACTTCGACATCTTGATCAAAAGAGACTCGGTCGATGTGCCCATCGGCTGTGTCTTGTTTCTTCTATCTCTAACATCTTAGCTGTTATGTCGGCCATATGATTTGTATAATCAAAATAGGTAAGAGATTGTACCTATCTATTTGGAGAAAATAAGGGGAAACAAAATCGAAAACTAAGGTACATATTTTGTAATTAAAATTTCATCCATTCATATTTTTTCAATTTTAACTGGGAGCATCCCAACATATTATATGCCATGATATTTTCAGAATTTGAAGGCATATTTATGCAGGTCTTTATTTAATGTTATAGCATTTATGTTAATAACCAGTGAGTTAAGGGACTAATAATTCTACTAGTGTATCCATATGTTATTAGTGCCGAACTTGGATGAAGTGAGGTGATTGGTGACCCCTACATAAAAGGATAATCAAGAAGACATTGTCTTATTTTTCAGAAGTTTTGTTTTTAATTTTTTTAGATCACCGTACTATGAAGGGGGGGATAGAAACTTACCACACTTGGGGTTTCAGACCACATATACACCCTATATGACCCACCAATATTATTTTCCAAATTTCCAACTGAAACTCCCTCAACCATATACACCATATGTCCGGAGCCTCCGTACTTGGTTCCGAGACAAACTCTGAAGTCTCTCTGCTTAGCTCAAAATAATGTTAGAAGCCTCCGTGGTATTTCAGGTGGTCGGAAGAATCCAGGAATTTCAATCTGAAGTTCCTGAAGGTTGCGGGAAACACTTGGATTTTTTCAACCCATATCAAACGATCCCTTCTTCTCCAAGGGACCTTACCCATTCATTTATACTTAGTCACGCCATTGTGGAGCTTAACTATTGATTTATCCCCATCCCTCTAACCAAAGTTGTGAATCTTTGATGGAAAAAAAGAGGAGCCTAACATTTCCATCTGAATAAAAGTTGAATTCCCATCTCGTGCAAGCTTTATCTTATTACTCTTGGTTTTGCGGGGAATCCAGTACGGTGGTGGTTGGGGTGTCAGACTCCAAAGTTGTGAATTGGCATCAGGAGTTTATAACGATTCCAGTATCACTTTAAGATCACCATAGTGGAAGAGATCTCACTCGGTTTGGTTAGCTCATGGGAGAAGAAGACTAGATCCGCGAGGGATAGTGTGGGCTTGGTTTTCCATGGCTTCTTCAACATATATTAGACTCCCCTATAAGGAATTGACCTTCAGGATACATCACCCTATCTTTGTCTCCTTCTACTTGGGTTATTTTTGCCATCCCCTTTACCTGTTGCTATATTTTATCTCATCAAGTATTAATTTTCATCGAGTTGTATTTTAGGATCATCAATTTTATCCACAATTATCCCTAAACCTAAAAACCATAAAATTTCTAGCCACCTATTCACCCCCTCTAGGCACCATCTTTGATCCTTCAGTTTGTATCAGAGTGTGGGGCTCTTGTTTTATGGTTCATCGCCTAGTGGAAAAAATGGAAGTTGAGGAGGATGGATGATCAAATTAACCTGCTATGGTGAAGTTGTTGTGTAAAGAGAACACATATACGAAAGAGAAAGAATTCACTTGCTCCAAATGAGAAGACTTCGGAGAGTCCTCGTGATAGTGAGAATATAACTTTAAAGCCATCTTCCAAATAACTTGATGATTCTTTCTAGGACCTAGGAAATATGAATCACTCCTAGGTAACGAATTCCCAAAGAACGCTAGATCCCAGAGGGATTGTGTGGGCTTGGTTTGCCATGGCATTTTCAATGAATGTTAGACTTCCGCAAGTACATGAAATTCAGTATACAACGCCCTATCTTCATGTCCTTCTACTTGGATTATTCTGTCATCCCCTTTACTTGTTGTTATCTTTATCGCATCACGTATGATTCTTCATCTAGTTGTATTTTAGGATCACATATATCCACAATCTATCTATTATATACTAAAAGCAAAATGAGGGAGTTTAATAGAGACACCACGTTAAGCCACATCACCTAAATTATTTTTGATAGTTAGATTTAAAATTGATGGTTCAGATTAAATAATTAGTTGCGTAACACGATGGTTCAGATTAAATAAATAGTTGCGTAACATAAGACACGTGTTAACTTGCACACGTAAAAAACTGATCGGATTCTAAAAAAAAACTGATCGGTAGTTTCTTAAAAGAATATCGGGAGTTAAGAGTCCACGTTTGATCGGTAGTTTTCCCAAAAAAAAAATCCGAAAGTAAGACTACACGTACGTGTGAATATAGGACTGCACCAATCTGATCTAATCTTTTTTGAAACCCAATCTGATCTAATCTAATACACAACTAACTCACGTACACAACTTGGACCAAGGTTTCAAAACAAAAAAAAAGTTGGATCCAATGCACTGCGCACGTACGTATATGTAATGGTAGTTGGAAAGTGATTCATTACCGTGTACTACTAAGACACATATAACCATTCCTAGAAAAAAGACATACTCCCTCCGTCCGAAAATAAGAGTGTATTTGATTTGTTCAAATATGGATGTATCTACATGTGTTTCGTATCTAGATACATTCATATTTGGATAATCTAAAACACATATTTTGGGACGGAGGGCGTATATAACTATTTGACATGCAATTTAAATCGACTCGGCAGTAAAAGGTAAAGAAAAACTGAATCATCGGTTCATCCGATCCATTAACCCGCTTGGCTCTAAACACATTAACGAATGAAGCACTCTTCCATAAACCTAGGTCTTACACGGCTAAAGACAAAAAAAAATAGTGTGCATGATTCTATAGCCAACGACGGAATACGGCGACAAAAGAAAAATAGTGTGCATGATTCGATCTACAGCCAACGGCGAAATATGCCGCAGACTGTATAGCGTCGGAGAAATAATATAATGTGAAAATTAACATATTGTATGTATGTATTTTTTTTCGATAAAAGGCGCTTTATTACACCCGGACTCCGCGTACGGATGAGACAAACATGCATAGGTGCATGTCATTCGGCTCCAAGAATTATTTTTCCTAGCGACCAGGTAAAAAACATTAACCCAACTGGCGCGAAGCAGATAAAAGAATGAAACACCCCATGAAGGTCTTACACGGCTGAAGACAAAAGAAAATAGTGTGCATGATTCTACAGCCAACGACGGAGTTCGCGGCAGCTTGTATAATGTCAGAGAAATAGTAGAATGTGAAAAACCAAATTGTGCACGTATGCATTTTTTCTGATAAAAGCCATTTTATTACACCCGGAGTCCGCATAGCAAATTGGACGCATGCATAAAATACTCTACACAACTGATGCATGCTCGGATTGAGTTAAGAATAGTCATCAATGTCCCCGCAAAAAATCAACGCAAAGTTTGATCAGACAAAGCACTCATAAAATTTGATTCGTGGCAATAAATTAATGATGCAAGTACCACAATTTAAATACATAATAAACAACATATATCGAATAATTGAATTTGTTTTAAGGGAAACCAAATACAATGAATAATCACACAACTACACGTATAGTCAGACAACATGTATTGAGCAGTTGAAACACAACGCCTTTTCCACTGAAAGCTTAATATGTCCTGATAAGGTATCAGGTGCATATAATGCTAACCATGTAATTTGATCTCCGGTGAACTAGAAGTACAACAATCCCGGCTAACCATCTGACCCATTGTTTGTTTTAATAATTTGTGGATATTATGAACTGTGATGTAATTATGCATGGATTGCTTAGATATGTATAAATATGATGTGTTTCTCAACTGGACAAACACATATTCTAGAGTAGAACATAGATCATGGTAGGCATGCCTGGATGTAAGGATTGTCGCTCACCAGTAGAGTTCATGATCATTAGAAGTGACAAAAAAAGGTAGATTGAGAAACACTAAAAACTACATATATGATGATAGCTACCGAGGGGATCTGATGACAAGTTGGCCCGAATTTGTGGTGCCATGGAAATAGTAGAGATTAGAGAATATGTTGTAAACTCGTGACTAATTAAAATTTGAAAATAGTTGTGTCACAAGACATGACAAATAAATCTTTAGGTTTGTAGATCGCCTGGATTGAAAAGTGGGAACAATATAAAATGAGTAAAAATAGATCAAATAGCACTCCTATTACAAAACAATGACATGACATTTTTTAAAATATTGCACTCAATATTAGGCCTGAAATTAAATAGGTTCAAACTATTTTACAACATATTAATTTACTTACCATCACATTTTTGGTGTCCATACAACCATGTAATTAACCATTTTCATAGACCTATTCAATGCGCTAAACATGATGCCCTCGCATTTGCGATGGCCACCTTGCTAGTTATCCCTAAATATAAAAAATATTAAAATTTGTAGCCACCTACTTACCTGCTCTAGGCGTCATCGTTGATCCTTGAATTTGTATCAGAGCCTCGGACTCTCATTTTTTAGATTTACCCCCCTAGAGGCATAGATGGAACTCGGGGAGATGGATGAAAAAATTAAGAAACTATCCGCTATGTTGAAGTTGTTGTGTAAGGAGCATTTATATGCAAAAGATGTCCAAAATAGGGGACTTCAGATAGTCCTGTTGATGATGAGAAGGTGTCTTAAAATCTTCTTCCAAATCGCTCATGGATTCTCCTGGACATAAAAGCTATGAGTTATTCCTTGGTAACGGCTTCCCAAATAGTTCATTTACATAACACTCTATTGGAGGTATGCCCTAGAGGCAATAACAATTACTATTATTAATACCTGTTTCATAATTAATGTTCTTTTTCTGTGCTACAACTGCTGTGGTTTCTAAATGTGAGATTCAGAGGAAAACCTGCACGCACGTGTAGAAACATAAACATCTCATAAAAGGTCCTAGTCTTGCCTCTAAAATTAGCTTATTTTTGTTTGACGACCATATTTTCTTTTAATGGGTATGACTTATACCAACAATATTGGGAGCACATTATTGTTGATGGTACAATGGTCGCTGGACATACCAAACAGTTTGATTTACTACGAGATCCTGTAATATAGTAAATAAAAGATAGGTTAGCACGAGTATATCCTTAGACCAAGAGGATGTTAGGATCCGTGTGATTGAAAGCTTGCTTTGGTTTCTATCTAGTATCACACTGCAAACTGGGTGATCAAGGTAGATTCTAGGTGACTTTGGAAACATGTGTCGATGATATCTATCCAAGATTGGGAATTGCTCCTCTTGTTCATAGAGAGATACATCTAAGGCCCACTCGGTATGAAGGTATCCAAAATAAGTATGTGCATACAAGAGGCGAAGAAAACATGCGTCCCGCCGATGGAAACACATGTCGAAGAATGGTCTAACATGCATCGAAGGCATCACATGTTTGGGCCTTCTAGCGTATGCGAGGTGGAAACCCAGCCCGACAGAACGCCTCCACGCGCACACAGAACGGCTCCATGCAGTGCGCTTGCTTGGCGGTGGCAATCGTGCGTAAACACCCGAGAAACTAATAAACATGACTTATAAGTGGCAATTTGTACCTAGATACCCCGAAAACGAACACGTACGACTTATGCGTGGTATGGTGGGTAATTTTCTCCATCAAGACTCAATCCGTATCTTAGAAACCACCCCGCGCCACAACAGACAGTCACAAAAATTTGCCGCGAGCTGGAAATAAGAGAAAAATCGAAATCCACGCATCTTTGTATATATATTGGGTTACGTGAATGATTTGCACGCTATAACATGTAGTAGTCACCGCATGCATTTAGTTACAATGATATGGTTCTGCACGTATGCACCATGGCCATCACGATTGCAACTTTTCCGAGTAGTCATCATGCATCCTACAGTCGTTCCGTACTGGCCTAGTGGCCTTGCACTACATAACTAAGGCTCTTGATGCTTGTATGAGTACCGGCACCGCGTGGATTGTCACGGAGAGCAGCAAAAGAACAATAATTGCCATTGTATCCGCCCAGCCCCTGGCAGCCCCAGCCATGTAGGCTCCCATAAGACCCAGCAGGACTAGCATGAGAGCCATGTTGGTGGCTTTGATGAGCAGTTTTCTATGTTCGGCCTGGTGTACCCACGGGAGGATCTGCTGCAGCTGCAGGGCGACCACGAAGAGGGACGCCATAAAGGAGGTGGTGTTGCTGTAGAAGAATGCGAGGTACCGCTGCCTGTACCGGTCGTACAGCACAGGGCTGCTTGCTTCTCCGAGCTTGCTGTTGTCCTGCCAAAAGCCACCTGGTGGGTTCAACCCGGCTTGGTAGGTGGCGCTTGCCGCCAGGACTCCAAGGAGCACCAAGTGTTTGTGCCTGGCGTACACTTGACGGTACTTCATCTCTTGCTCGGATCTGAGTAAGATTATTGGTCTAGGCGCTGGTCTTGGTCTGGACGTGTGCACATGCCCGAAGATGGCACTGCTTCCCTCTTCGTCCTCCTCGTCCTCCGCCCCCTCCACCTCTTCCTTCTTTAGCAGGAATGCACGATACTGGAATGTGAGGACGCCTACCATGGAGACCACGATGATGATGACCACAGACACATATGCAGATGACCACACACGTTTTGTGGTTCCGGCAGCGTATGCAACCATGAGGCCAAGCAAGGCCACCACTATGCACGCGTAGAAGAGTGTGTAGCACCTTAATCCAAGACGGTCAAGTTTGGGGGTGACCAAGAACAAGAGGATGACTGCCATGGATGCCATCAAGCTTGCTGTGTTGCAGTAAGAGAAGACCCAGAATCGGCGAGGGTAGTTGTCCATGAGCAGGGGCGCACCTGCATAGTGGCCGTCGTCATCCTGGCGTCCGAAGCCGCCTGGCGGGTTCAGCCCAGCCTGGTAGGTGACGGTGGCGATGAAGATGGCGAGCAGCACCAGCCGCTTATGCCTCTTCGTAAGCATTCTGTAGTTCATGTCCTCCATGTTGAGTGTGGCACACAACACATGTATCGTCAGGTAGACGATTACGCCCCCGGCCATCGCGAGTATGTAGGTGGAGCTCCTTGACTCCTTCCAGCTCCCAGCTGCGTACGCAACCATGAGTGCGACAGTATCCAGGATCATAGACACCAGCAGCATGGTGTGGATCTTCTCCTTCTTCACCATAAGCATAAGGATGGCAACCATGGACAGGAGGAAAGCTCCCGAGTTGCAGTACATGAAGACCTTGTAACGGCTGGGCTGTGTGGACAGGAGTATGGGGTACCCTGCCCGGTGCCCATCCAAGTCGTCCGGCCAGACGCCACCAGGTGGGTGAAGCCCTGCTTGGTAGGTGACGGTGGCTGAAAGAGTGGCTAGCAGTAGAATGAGGGATTTAACCTTCCTCCATGCCTTTTCCCTTCTGATGGTGCTGCTCCCCATCTGGACAACCACGCTGCCGATCGGCTCTTCTTGCTCGTCACCACCAACCGTTGTCGATGCACCGGCTTCCGAGCTGGAGTGACGACGGCACCAAGCGGTTCTAGCCATCAGAATAACAAGGGAGATGTATGCAAGTAAACTGGCGATGAGGCACAAGACATAGACATTAGTGTCTGTATTCCGGTACGTCCCGGCCACGTAGGCTCCTAGCAGACCAAGCAACCCCGCGAGTATGGAGACGAACAGTGCAGCGGACCGTATGCCTGGCTCCCTGCTCCAACGGAGTACACCCGTTGTCGTACATTGCAGCGTGACGACGCAGAGCGACCCCATGAATGTTGTGACGTTGAAGTGGAAGAACACCCGAACTCGAGCCTTGGCCTGGTGGTTCAGCCCGTTCTCGAACCTCTGGTTTTTGCTCTGGACGCGGTCCCAGTAGCCCGTCGACAAGCTCAAGCCGGCAACGTAGGTCATGACCATCGTGAAGCTGGCGAGCAGCATCAACACCTTGCGCCGTTCTTTCGGCTGAAGTGGTCCCTCGTCATCCAGCTCCTCCTCCTCTTCTTGCCACGACTGTGAGAAAAACCGCCGCCATAAATGAAAGATGATGTAGGTGAACAATGGGCTAGCCACCACACCAGGATACAGACTGTAGATCGGTTTGGCTGGGCTGGCCACGACGACCTGGTTAAGTACAAAGCCAAGAAGACCCAGCAGCAGGATCCCCAGGAGTACGAAGAGTTGCAGACGCCATTTCGGTTTCTTGAGGATCAGCGGGAATATTACCACGACCGACGCGGCAAGCGCCGTCGAGTTCAAGAAGAAGAAAACAAGGCTTGTGTTGCTGCTGGTGACCAGGTGGCCGGACGTTTTCTCCTGCGACACTGCACCCGGTGGGTTGATCCCGGCCACGTAGGTCGCGCTCAACACAAGCGTGACGAGCAAAAGCAGCTGCTTGCGAAGCTGGTGCTCCCATCGTGGATTCTCCTCGGCCTCCAACATCTCCATTGCTTCGCTTCGGTTGAGGTCGATAAGCTCGGCCATCAGGTCGCACACGCTAGTAAAAAACTAGCTAGGACCATGTAGCTAGGGTGGTGTTCCTCGACTCGGTGGACAACCTGGAAGGGGGAATGGCGAAGAGTATGAGAGAGACGATGCTGGCGAGCGGCTATACAGTTCCAGGACTACTAAATATAGGGGGTCACAACGTGCAGCCACATGCGCGTAGTCTATAAAATGTTTCTTTTAGTTTTTTCATGTGGAAGTACTATGCTGGTCGTTGGCCATTCGATTACGCAAATGTCTTGCTGACAAATTTACTCCCCCGGATCGGATACGGGTGGCGGCCCTGAAACCCAATTTCACTTGTAGATTGGCCCCCGGCACTATCTCTACAATTTATTTTTTATGGTTGTTGGAGATTCGTGCAGAATTTTTTTTTGCAGAAGGACGCTCACACCTCATTCCAGAGTTGATTCTTAAGTCCATTAAATTTTACACAACGGCCCTTACTATTTCAGATATTTCATTTATAGTTTGTCTTTAAAAGATTTTTTGTCCAGATACGAAATCTGAAATGGGACAACTTTTTTTTTTAATGCATCATGAACTCAAAAGTTTCGGTTGCTTTCTTCTCCATTGCAGTTCACCTTTTTTCGCTCTAGAAGACGAACAATTTTTTTGTACACCGAATTAATGATTCATAAACAACCTTTGACAGTAGCAATTTTACCAACAATTATTTCAGCTTCCAAGAGTTTCATAAAAGATTTACAGAATATAACAAGATTTGGGGCTTTCACAGATTCATAGAAGTTCCATTGCATGTTTTCCACACAGTCAATGAAGACTCAAATCAGCTTCTTACACGATTCATATAATAAACATCTAATATGGAACATTTCAGAGAATATTCATATAATTATCATACACAATTCACAGATCCAAAAATAAGATGTTCCAATTAGTTTCATACAATTTTCACACACAATTCACAGATCCAAAATAACCAAACAAGAATATCCAAGCAAAAAAACATGAGCTATAACTATTAACCTAGCATTTCATCACAGATCCATACAAGAAACGAAATGAACAAATATAATAGATCAATTCTGGTATGAATACTGATACAAAAACGAATCTATTATTAATCATAGATAAAAAACGCATCTCAAATTCAAAACAGAAAAAAGAAGAGTCATGGATAGGCCAGGGAACAAGATCCGGGCCCAAAACATCACGATCGTGGCTGGCGGCGTGCAGAGGCGGACTCGTTTGCGCGGCAGCGATCTGGAGATTGAGGGTCGGGCCGATCCGCCGCGAGCATGGCCTAGGGACGCCGCGGGCCTAGCCGAGGCCAAGGGGCCGCCCCGCGCCTGGCCGTCGCACGCTAGGGTTCGGCCCTTCGGCAAGGCGGAGGCGTCGGGGACGGGAGCTGGGTGGTTGCCGGCCCGCTCCTCGCCGTCTTCTGCGGCTGCCGGGTTGATTATTCACCGCACCCCCGAGCAGTGGATCGGGAGAGGATGTGCGGCACCGTCTCTGTCCGCGTCCTCGCCGGCACCATGGAGTAGCGGTGGGACACGAACGGACAGGGGCGGCGTCGGGTGTGGGCAAGGAGGCGATTGGGATCCGCCGCCACGGGAGATGTGTTCGGGGCGATGGGGTAGGTGTAGGGTTAGGGTTTGGAGGCGAATGGGGTCGGGAGGTTATCCACGCCGGGGGAGGACTGCGGGTTTATTTTCACTTTTCGGAGGGGTTAATTTGCAAATTGACCAGACGCTTTGACTGGGTGTACTTTGCACAAATCGAGGGCTAGCATAGTGTCGGGGGCCAATTGGCAAGTGGAAAATGAGTTTTGGTGGCGGCTATAGGTGGCCATCGGCCGGCCCGACACGGCCTGATTCGTGCTCGGGCCTAGTCGGGCCACGGGCCCTCATTGAGAGAAAAGGCCCGGCCCAGCTAACCAAAGAAATAGTAATTTAAGCCTTAAAATAAAGAAAAAACTACGAAAAAAATAAATTTGGGCCTTACCGTGCCTATGGGCCTCTTTCTCAAAAAAAAGCCCGGCCCATCGCGGGCTTCGTGCCGTGCTGGGCCCGTGCCTTTTTTTCGTGCCTCGGGCTGGCCCGAAAAAACAAGGCCCGATGACCACCTATAGTGGCGGGCCCAACACCAAAGTTTTAAATAACGGCTATAGCCTAGCTATAGTCTTTCGAGAGGTTTCGCGTTGAGGCTAGAGTCTTCATAGGCTAAAATAATAATAGCCACTAATAGCCCGGCTAAATAAATTTAGCCCCAATTTAGCCTCTTAGCGACTATTTTCCCGCCTAGGGACGCCAAATATTTTGGCCCAAATTTTGTCCGAACAACCCAATTTCGAAGCTTAGTTCGATAGCTATGCTAACCTAACCCCAAAATCTCCATTTTATTGCATATATAATATTTAGACTGCACAATGTAATACATTGCTCCTACTTAAACTACTGGTCATGTGTATCTTATGTGACTATGTTATTACGTTATGCATATGTGAATAATGATTTTATATAGAATATATGCTGCCTATTTGTTTTTTCATTATTTACCAAAACCGCTATATCGCAGTAGTCCGACTATAGTCTTTCTTAACTTCTGAAATCACCGGGCTAAAAACAATAGCCCGCTATTTTAAACTTTGCCCAACACCCCAACCGAAGGATTCCATGTGCCAATAGTTTTTGCCGTGTCCTGGACATCGGACACACGGCAAAAGTAATCTTTGCCATGTGCCGCAGACGGCAAATAATACGCACGTCGTCGTAGAATATAGAAAACGTGGGAATGTTCAGCACACGCCCAGGCAACAAAACGCACACGGCAAAGAAGTGACATCCAATGTTCAAAAGCAGACCCCTTTGTCAGCTTTTTGCCATGTATCATATAATAATTTTTTAATTGAATTTAAGGACCAATATTCATTTTTTAAATACAATTTTACTTAAGCTATTTTGAAGTTGAGCTGATGCGGCTCAGGAAACTTGTAATGAATGATGCTTCAAGCGATGTTGTCCTCCCGATTGGTCAGTCTTGATAAATGAAGATATTATAAACTTCCCAATGCATTGTCAGTATTACTGATTTTCTCACTGCATGCACTATGCAGCTTAGATGCATGGACAGAGAATAAGAGAAATGTTAATATTCACACGAATGTTTCTTCCATTGCTTTAGACTTGCTATACTTTCCTTTTGCATATATTTAATTGTTTGTTTGATTGAAAATAAATACTTATTTATCGATTTCGAGGCAGCATAGAGTTGGCTGCACATTCCCTGGGCATGTTCAAGCTGATGAAACATGTTAAGGAGACCTACGGAGAATGTAGGTAGCCTAAGATTACACTTTCACAACCGATTAGCTTATTTTCGTTAAGAGAGTCGACGATGTTTTGGAAGTTGTTTATGACAGGTATGGATGATGCAAACAACCGGTTTTCAAGACTGCAAGATGTCCTGCAAGATGGTAAAAGGATACATCATGTCTAGCCTCCTAGATTCTACGAGGTGAGGTTCCATTTCTTTGTGCATTAACACAACTGACCACCGACACTGCACATGATCCATGGACATCATTATAATCATGTCTTCAGCTTGCTATTTACGTACTCTGCATCCTGCAAAACTGTAGGAAGGAAAGGTTGCAATGTCCATTGGTACTTCGTACGGTCGCTGCTCGATAAGTGGGAATAGAACTCAGGGTGTTCGGCCTTTACTACAACAACCTGACAAGGATGCGTAACATATCAATCGAGTGGTTCGGTCAGGTTCTAGCTTAGAAGAAAGTGTCATGTAGATAACAATACAAATGTTTCATCACTCACCATTTGAAGTGTGCACAGTTAACATTTCAATGCTTATTTTTGGAAAATCTTGGCATGTCCCTTTCCTTATCATGATAAGTTTAATTCTCTAGTTCACAGCAAGACGGAAAGATTGACAACCTTTCTGAAAAGTTGGGAGTAAGAGAGTTTGTGTTTTGTGTGAAGGTCCACGCTTGTTGAAGCGCTAGACAAAAAGCAACCTACTGATCGTCTTTGAAGTCTTACTAGATTGATAACCCTGATTCCTTACCTGGGGAAAATTACTGCTAAATTACATCATACATTACTCTAGGGTATCCCAACTGTGTATGTGAGTCACACTTAGCAGCGCGTTGTCGACCTACGACCACGTGGTTGCTGAGACCTTCTCCGGCAGCGCCATGACCGGCGGCGGATGCATGGCTGTGGTAGGTGTTGTTGGGCGAAACCTAGATCTGATCTGGGTGTATCTCCCGTGCCGCCTAACCAGATGTTCATCGCTGTGTGGTAGGGCCGGATCCGATGCAGGGTTATTGATACGTCCATTTTGCATCACTATTTTATATCATAATTTGTCATTATCTATCCTTATATTTCATATTAATACATGATACTTATGTTATTTTGCCTTATTTTGCATGTTTGATGATTATTGGGAATTATCCTTCCGGAGTCAGGTTTCTGCTGGAAAAAGCGTCGTCAAGTCAACATATCAGCGGAACTCCAAAAATCACGAAACCAATTCTGGGGGTCTTATAATGTCAGATGCCGGAGGCAGCCAAAAGGAGGCAGCCAGGTGGGCCAGGTGGGCCCCACGCCACACCTGGGCGCGGCTGGCCTGTGGGCCGCGCCCAGCTATGGCGTGGCCACCTGGGTCCACCCCCCAGGTTGCCTCTTCGCGTATATCTGCCTCCCGAAAACCTAAGCACGGGGGGACGTCCACGAAATATTCCGCCGCCTCCACGGGACGGAAACCACCGAGAGAGAAAGAGCTCTCTGGCAGGGAGATCCTGCCGGGGAAATTCCCTCCCGGAGAGGGGAAATCATCGCCATCGTCATCGTCATCACGCTGGACTTCATCGGGATCATCATCACCACCATCCACTGCGCCATCACCATCATCTCCACCGACTCCACATCCATCTTGCTGTAACATCTAGGGCTGTACCTTGTCTAGTTCATTGGGGAGACTCTCCCGGTGTTGATTACTCCTTGTTATTGATGCTATTGAGTTTGTTTGGTGGATTAGTGTTCATGTCCAGATTGTTATTCATTGCCATATCATCTCTGATCATGATCCATATGATGTCTTGTGAGTAGTTTGTAGTTCTTGAGGACATGGGGAAGTCATGTTGTTAGTAGTGAAATAATGCTGCGTTAATATTTAATGGTTTGATATTTAAGTTGTGGTGTCATTCTTCTAGTGGTGTCATGTGAACGTCGACTACATGACACTTCACCTTTATGGGCCTAGGGGAATGCATCGTGTACCTAGCTTGCTAGTTGAGGGGTTGCCGGAGTGACAGAAACCTGAACCCCCGTTAGTAAGATAGTGCACGAGGGAGCGTAGGGTCTCAGAGTTTAAAGCTGTGGTTAGATTTATCTTAATTACTTTTCTGCATTCGCGGATGCTTGCAGGGGGTATAATCACAAGTGCGTATTAGTCCTAGGAAGGGCGGTGCGTTAGCATAGATTCACCCACACAACACTTATCAAAACAATGAAGATTAACCAGTTGCACGAAGCGAAAGCACTTGACGAAATTCCCATGTGTCCTCAGGAACATTTGTCTCTTATAAGTAACACACTCGGCTTGTCCTTTGCACTCAAAAGGATTGGGCCACTCGCTGCATTTGTTGCCGCGCTCGTTTATTTACTTGCACTGTTTTTACCTGCTGTTTCGAATACTACTGAAAACCTGTCTGCTAGCTTTTACAGTGAATTCTTGATCAAAACTACTTGCCAGCACCTTCTGCTCCTCGTTGGGTTCGACACTCTTATTTATCGAAAGTACTGCGATACCCCCTATACTTGTGGGTCATCAAGACTATTTTCTGGCGCCGTTGCCGGGGAGTGAAGCGCTATTGGTAAGGAAATTATTTACTGTAATGACTGTTATGGAGTCAAATCCATTTGGTTCGCTGTTTGGGAGGACTACTACCACTGCTACGGTAGTAGATGATCCTCCATCTGCTGAGATTGTTCCATTTAAAATACCTACGAAAATTGTTGGACGTATTATGGATAACCGCTATGATGGAACTGTTCATCCTGGTAATCATTTGCTTTATATACATGAACTATGCGGTTTGTTCAAGTGTGCAGGTATTTCGATGGACATTATTAAAAGGAAATTATTTACTCTGTCGCTGGATGGCAGAGCTGCTGAATGGTATAGTCTGCTGAAGAATGGTCCTTCATTGAGCTGGGCTGAAATTGTCCCTCTCTTTTATTACAAGTTTTATCCTCCAAGTGAGATTCATAAGGATCGGAATTCTATATTCACTTTTTGGCCTTATGAGGGAGAAAGTATTGCCCAAGCTTGGGGGAGATTGAAATTATTAATGCTCAAATGCCCTGTTCATGGGATTCCAAGTAATATTGTCATCAATAACTTTTATGCAAGACTTTCCTATCATGATAAAGATTTATTGGACACTTCTTGTTCTTGGTCATTCACTCGTATGAAGGATGAAGATAAATGGGATCTTCTTGATCGTATCCAGGAAAATACTGAAGGATGGGAGAACGACAAAGGTAGGGAGTCAGGTATAAATTATGATTTCGAATGCATTAAATCCTTTATGGAGACTGATAGTTTTCGTAATTTTAATGCTACTTATGGTCTTGATTCTCAAGTTGTTGTTAATTACTTTAAGGCCTTTGCCTCGTATCTCGATATTCCTAGACAAGGTTGGGAAAAGTATCATGAACCTTATGAAGATAATGCTAATTTTGCTCTTGCTAAAAATGTTGAAGTTCAAACTGTTGATCGCATTATACCAGAACCCTATATTGAAAAAATACCTTTTCCTGTTAAAGTAAAAGAACACTCTATTTTGGCTAGTGTGGTTAGCAAAAGTGAACGTAAACCTAGGGAACCTGATGAGCAAATTAGTGTAGAACATGAAGTAGCTATGGTTAAGGAACTTGTAACTGAAAATGTAGAAGGAGGTCATATTGTGTTTTGTGAAGAAGCTTCTAACATGGTTACACATCCTAAAAGAGCTCGAAAGCCTAGTGTTCCTGTGCTTTCTGTTAAAATAGGTGAGCATTGTTATTATGGTCTCTGTGATATTGGTGCTAGTTCCAGCGCTATCCCTTATGCTCTCTACAAGGAAATCAGGAAGGAAATTGATCCTTGCGAATTGGAAGATATTGATGTGGTTATTCAGCTTGCTAATAGGGAAACTATCTGTCCAGTTGGCATTGTCAGAGATGTTGAAGTTTTATGTGGTAAGACTAAATACCCTGCTGATTTCTTAGTTCTCGGTTCTGCTGCTAGTGACTCTTGTCCTATTATTTTTGGTAGACCTTTCCTGAATACTTGTGGTGCTATTATTGACTGTCAAAAAGAGAAAAATTTACTAGATTCGATGGAGAGTCTTATGAGTTTAATTTTTCAAAATTTGCTAAGAATCATTATGAACCTGAAATGCCTAATGAGAACTTTCAAGTTGAACAGCTTGCTTCTATTGCTGTTGGTCCTAACAATGCTTTGCAGCAATTTTTGGAAGACCACGAAAGTGAAGTTTTTGCAGAAGAAAGAAGGGAGATTGACGACATCTTTCTGCGTCAACCTCAAATGCTTAGGCATGATTTACCTGTGGAGGACCTGGGAATTGCGCCCCCTCCTAAAGAAGACCCTGTTTTTGATCTTAAGCCTTTACCTGATAATCTTAAGTATGTTCATATTGATGATAAGAAAATATATCCTGTTATTATTAGTTCTAAACTTTCAGGAGATGAAGAAGCAAAATTATTGCAAGTTCTGAAGAAACATAGAGGCGCAATGGGCTATACTCTTGATGATTTAAAAGGGATTTCTCCTGCTATATGTCAGCATGCTATTAATATTGAGCCTGATGCCAAGCCTGTTGTTGAGCATCAACGTCGTTTAATTCCTAAGATGAAGGAAGTGGTAAGAAATGAGGTATTAAAACTTCTTGAAGCAGGTATAATTTATCCTATTGCTGATAGTAGATGGGTTAGTCCTGTTCATTGTGTTCCTAAGAAAGGAGGAATAACTGTTGTGCCTAATGAAAATGATGAGCTTATTCCTCAGAGAGTTGTAGTTGGTTATAGAATGTGCATTGATTTTCGTAAGGTCAATAAGGTTACTAAGAAAGATCATTATCCTTTGCCTTTTATTGATCAGATGTTAGAAAGGTTGTCTAAGAAAACTCATTTTTGTTTCCTTGATGGTTATTCTGGTTTTTCCCAAATAGCTGTTAGAAAGGAAGATCAGGAGAAAACCACTTTTACCTGTCCTTATGGTACTTATGCTTATAGACGTATGCCTTTTGGTTTATGTAATGCTCCTGCTACTTTTCAGAGATGCATGTCTGCTATTTTTCACGGTTTTTGTGAAGAAATTGTGGAAGTCTTCATGGACGATTTCTCCGTCTATGGAACTTCTTTTGATAACTGTTTGCACAATCTTGACAAAGTTTTGCAGAGATGTGAAGAAACCAATCTTGTTCTTAATTGGGAGAAATGCCATTTTATGGTTAATGAAGGCATTGTTCTTGGGCATAAAATTTCTGAAAGAGGTATTGAAGTTGATAGAGCTAAAGTGGAAGCAATTGAGAAAATGCCATGCCCCCGAGATGTGAAAGGTATTCGTAGTGTTCTTGGTCATGCTGGTTTTTATAGAAGGTTTATTAAAGATTTCTCTAAAATTTCAAAGCCACTTACCAATCTTCTTCAAAAGGATGTTCCATTTGTTTTTGATGACGAGTGTAAAGAGGCATTCGAAATTTTGAAGAAGGCTTTAATAACTGCTCCTATTGTTCAACCACCAGACTGGACTTTACCATTTGAAATTATGTGTGATGCTAGTGATTTTGCTGTAGGTGCTGTTTTAGGACAGCGAGTAGATAAAAAGTTAAATGTTATTCATTATGCTAGTAAGACTCTTGATGCAGCTCAAAAGAATTATGCTACTACTGAGAAGGAATTTTTAGCAGTAGTGTTTGCTTGTGATAAGTTTAGACCTTATATTGTTGATTCTAAGGTAACTATTCATACTGATCATGCTGCTATTAAATACCTTATGGATAAGAAGGATGCTAAGCCTAGACTTATTAGATGGGTTCTCCTGTTACAAGAGTTCGATTTGCATATTGTTGATAGAAAAGGTGCTGAAAATCCTGTTGCTGATAATCTGTCTAGATTAGAAAATATAATGCATGATCCTATTCCTGTTGATGACAATTTTCGAAATGAGCAGTTGGCTTCTATAAAGGTAAATTCGAATGATTGTCCCTGGTATGCTGATTATGCTAACTTTATTGTTGCCAAGTATTTGCCTCCAACTTTTACTTATCAGCAAAGGAGGAAATTCTTCTGTGACTTGAGGCATTATTTTTGGGATGACCCACATTTATATAGAGAAGGAGTTGATGGTATTATGAGAAGATGTGTTCCAGAGCATGAGCAGAAGGAAATATTGGATAAATGCCATGGTAGTGCTTATGGAGGACATCACGCCGGAGACAGAACTGCACAAAAGGTTCTACAATCAGGTTTTTATTGGCCTACTCTTTTTAAAGATGCAAGAAAATTTGTTTTGACCTGTGATCAATGTCAGAGAGTTGGGAATATTAGTAGACGTAATGAGATGCCTATGAATTATTCTCTTGTTATTGAACCTTTTGATTGTTGGGGATTTGACTTTATGGGTCCTTTTCCCGCTTCAGATGGTTATACTCATATTCTAGTTGCTGTTGATTATGTTACTAAGTGGGTAGAGGCTATACCAACCTCTAGTGCTGATGGTAAGATGTAACACCCCGGCCACCCCCGGGCCGGGCCTGTCACCCCTGGCAGCTCGCTAGGATCTCCAGACTGGCCCCACAGATCAATACTAGTCTTTTCTGCGCACTTTGTCCTCACTCGTGCGCACCCGGAACGAGTTCCCGGTCGGTCACCCATCCTTGTGAGTGCTCCGGGCCAAGCACGCTTAACCTCGGAGTTCCTTCCAGATGAGCTTCCGGAAAAGAAGTTGCAACTTATTGATATGAGTATTCTATCAATCCTGTTAAGCCCTGAGCCATGATCTCACATCCTTCCCCCCTTAGAAGACCGACGCCCTCGTCGGTCAGCCCCCAGTCCAGGAACTTCCCCTCTTGGCACTCGTCTGTGCGCTCAGTGCCGGCACATGCTCCAACATGTCCGCCCACTGACCCGCACACGCCCGAGTTACCGCGAGGGTCGGCTCTGATACCAAATTGTAACACCCCGGCCACCCCCGGGCCGGGCCTGTCACCCCTGGCAGCTCGCTAGGATCTCCAGACTGGCCCCACAGATCAATACTAGTCTTTTCTGCGCACTATGTCCTCACTCGTGCGCACCCGGGAACGAGTTCCCGGTCGGTCACCCATCCTTGTGAGTGCTCCGGGCCAAACACGCTTAACCTCGAGTTCCTTCCAGATGAGCTTCCGGAAAAGAAGTTGCAACTTATTGATATGAGTATTCTATCAATCCTGTTAAGCCCTGAGCCAGGATCTCACATAAGACTTCCTTAAAAATGCTTAAGGATGTTATTTTCTCGAGGTTTGGTGTGCCTAGATATCTCATGACTGATGGTGGTTCACACTTTATTCATGGTGGTTTTAGAAAAACTCTTGCTAAATATGGTGTCAATCACAGAATTGCTTCACCGTATCATCCTCAAACTAGTGGTCAAGTAGAGTTATCAAATAGAGAAATTAAGTTGATTTTGCAAAAGACTGTCAATAGGTCTAGAAAGAATTGGGCTAGAAAGCTTAATGATGCTTTGTGGGCTTATAGAACAGCTTATAAAAATCCTATGGGCATGTCTCCTTATAAAATGGTTTATGGAAAAGCTTGTCATTTACCTCTAGAATTAGAACACAAGGCCTATTGGCAATCAAAGAGCTTAATAGAGATTTCAAATTAGCTGGTGAGAAAAGGTTGCTAGAGTTAAGCTCTCTAGATGAATGGAGAAGTGAAGCATATGAAAATGCTAAACTTTTCAAAGAGAAAGTTAAGAGATGGCATGACAAGAGAATTTTAAAAAGAGAGTTTAGTATAGGTGATAAAGTTTTATTGTATAGGTCTCGTCTCAGATTTTTTGCAGGAAAATTACTCTCAAAATGGGAAGGACCTTACATTGTGGAAGAAGTTTATCGTTCTGGTGCAATAAAAATTAATTCACTTGACGGTGACAAACCTCAAGTTGTTAATGGGCAGAGACTTAAACATTATATTTCTGGAGAATCTTATAATGAAAATGTTGATATTATTCAAATGGTATCTCCGGAGGAATTTATTAAAACTCAGAAACAGGAAACTGCAGAGTCTGATTTGAAGTAGGTATGAGTTTCGGTAAGAAAAAGTCCGCGTTTTACTTCGAAACTTTTATATTAGTTATTTTATACAATTTTGGAAATATCAAGACGAATAAGTGCCGGAGGAGGTGCCCGAGGGCACCACGCCACAGCAGGGCGCGGCCCCACCTGGGCCGCGCCCAGCTATGGCGTGGTCGCCTCGGAGACCCCCTCCGACTCCGCTTCGCCCTGTGCTTCCTTTTCACGCGTTATTTTCTGCTATATATTTACCCGGATCTCCCGAGGTCCGTATCTCGTGTTTTTGTTGCGTTTGTTTTCGAGCAGTTTCTGTCAGGTTTCCCTATCAAGATTTAGATCCACCATGTCTTCTTCCGGAGCTCCGAAGGGCAAACCTCTCAAGGGGAGCGTCAACCCATACATGGCTGAGGTGAAGAGGCACCCACAGGAGTTGCGCAAGGTTGACGGTGTCATGGTGCAAGAAGATGTTCGAGGACCGAAGAAGGAGGGAGATGTCATGGCCAGGCTAGAAGAAGTGGAACATGAAGTTTTTAGGTACCAGAAGATGATAGAGCGTGGTGTAGAAGCCAATCACAAGATCATCTCCGAGCTCAGGGATAAACACCAAGAGGAGACCTCTAGGTTATGGGATGATATCTTCCTGCTCCATCAGTCCACCACAAAGTTGCAGGCCCAAATTTATGACCTGCAGAATCAAAATTTTGAGTATGAAACCAGGTTTCATCGCATGAGTCTGGGAGCCAGCGCCAGGACCCTTGAAACCAAGTCCTCCTTTGTTGATGGGAATCCTTTCTGGTGGAAGAATTATAATAATGGGCCTCAATCATCACCGCAATCACCACAGGGAGTAATTCACCATGGGTAACAACACACTCCCAGCTTGTTTCAAGCTTGGGGGGGGGGGTGTTTTCAGTATCACCATCTTTATCTTTATCTTTATCTTTATATTTTTGCTTAGTACCATGAGTAGAGAAGTTATCATATGAGATAGTTTGCAATGTGGAGTATCACTCCTTAGTTGGTTATCGTTGTATCCGTTGGTGTGAGGTTTATTGTGATGGAATATTAATGAGAAGCTTTATCTTTACTTTCTGCACACTTTATTTTAGCCAGCAAGTCCTTTGTCATATGCTGATCTTGTTACATTAGTATTGGCATCACTTTGGGTGCAGCAAGTAAATTTAGTTGGTTGTGGCAAACTTAGACTGGTCAGTAGTATCAATACTTTTTACACTTAAGTAGAAAAGAGGGAACTGGTTGCAATAACATTATCCCTATTGTTTTCCTCTTTGTTGGCCAATGAGTTTATTATTCTTGAATTAAAGTGTTTTGTGCCCACAAAGTAGATAGCATGGTTGTTCTATTAGATCTATAAGTGTTTGTCTCTCTCAATTCTTGTGCTTGCTACTAAACCTTGCTAGCCTAAAAACCTTGTACTGAGAGGAGATACTTCTCGTGCATCCAAAACCCTGAACCAAAGCACTCCATTCGTGTCCACCATAACTACCTATCATGTAGTGTTCGCACTACTCCAAGTACATTTTCTCGTGTGCTACCTTTAACTATTCAAAACTATTATTATATCCCTTTTTGTGTCACTGTTCACCAAGCTCATAAGGACGTGGTAGCAGATGTGTCATCTTCCATGCTAACTGATTTACAAGGATTGGCAGCTTCATCTGCTTCTCCACCTTTTATTTTGCATTAAAAGAGCTGGTTAGTCCACCCTATAAATAAATAAATAGACACTCCTCCACGGTGATTGTTGGTCGGCAACCGAGGATTCGGTCAAGCCATGGTTTGTGGAAAGAAATGGTTGGGAGGAGTGTCATCAATAAGTGCTTGTTACAAGTGCAGTTCTATAAACTCTCGGAACCGCTCTAAAAGTTAATTAGTATGGAAGATGACAAGGATTCTACCACTGATTTGTTGACCAATAGCATACACCTCTCAAAGCAATATTTTTACACTCTCTATGCCTTCGGGAACTAAAAAGCTCTAGCACACGTTTTAATCCCTGCTTCCCTCTGCGAAGGGCCTATCATTTATTTATTGTTGAGTCAGTAAACCTATTCCCTCTATCCCGAGCAAGCACTCGAATTGTTATAGATACAATCATTTATAGTTCATAATATTTCCTATCATGTTTTGTCTACTTTGCTTGAGCACATGAAGTTTTATCTTTGAGAATATGACTTTGACAGTTTTCTTTGGAATGTGAAAGGAACAGTGATGATTGAGCAACTCTATTTCTGCAATATAGCTCTAGTATAAAGACTCTTCTTGAAAGATAAGTTAGAATGTTGATTGTTCTTGACCAAGAACACAGTTTGCCACATCCAATTGGTTTGCTTAATGTACCTTTATTTGTGGTTGTTCCATTACTTGTTCCAAGTTAAGTAGAATGTGTAGAGACTGCTGTTTAAAATGACTTGTTTAGCTGAGTAAATACTGATGCTTCTTGTCCGTATTCTTTATTATCGACACTTCACTCCATAAACATGTGGACTTGTTTACTGAGCTCAGTTTTCGCTTGGGGACAAGCGAGTCTAAGCTTGGGGGGAGTTGATACGTCCATTTTGCATCACTATTTTATATCATAATTTGTCATTATCTATCCTTATATTTCATATTAATACATGATACTTATGTTATTTTGCCTTATTTTGCATGTTTGATGATTATTGGGAATTATCCTTCCGGAGTCAGGTTTCTGCTGGAAAAAGCGTCGTCAAGTCAACATATCAGCGGAACTCCAAAAATCACGAAACCAATTCTGGGGTCTTATAATGTCAGATGCCGGAGGCAGCCAAAAGGAGGCAGCCAGGTGGGCCAGGTGGGCCCCACGCCACACCTGGGCGCGGCTGGCCTGTGGGCCGCGCCCAGCTATGGCGTGGCCACCTGGGTCCACCCCCCAGGTTGCCTCTTCGCGTATATCTGCCTCCCGAAAACCTAAGCACGGGGGGACGTCCACGAAATATTCCGCCGCCTCCACGGGACGGAAACCACCGAGAGAGAAAGAGCTCTCTGGCAGGGAGATCCTGCCGGGGAAATTCCCTCCCGGAGAGGGGAAATCATCGCCATCGTCATCGTCATCACGCTGGACTTCATCGGGATCATCATCACCACCATCCACTGCGCCATCACCATCATCTCCACCGACTCCACATCCATCTTGCTGTAACATCTAGGGCTGTACCTTGTCTAGTTCATTGGGGAGACTCTCCCGGTGTTGATTACTCCTTGTTATTGATGCTATTGAGTTTGTTTGGTGGATTAGTGTTCATGTCCAGATTGTTATTCATTGCCATATCATCTCTGATCATGATCCATATGATGTCTTGTGAGTAGTTTGTAGTTCTTGAGGACATGGGGAAGTCATGTTGTTAGTAGTGAAATAATGCTGCGTTAATATTTAATGGTTTGATATTTAAGTTGTGGTGTCATTCTTCTAGTGGTGTCATGTGAACGTCGACTACATGACACTTCACCTTTATGGGCCTAGGGGAATGCATCGTGTACCTAGCTTGCTAGTTGAGGGGTTGCCGGAGTGACAGAAACCTGAACCCCCGTTAGTAAGATAGTGCACGAGGGAGCGTAGGGTCTCAGAGTTTAAAGCTGTGGTTAGATTTATCTTAATTACTTTTCTGCATTCGCGGATGCTTGCAGGGGGTATAATCACAAGTGCGTATTAGTCCTAGGAAGGGTGGTGCGTTAGCATAGATTCACCCACACAACACTTATCAAAACAATGAAGATTAACCAGTTGCACGAAGCGAAAGCACTTGACGAAATTCCCATGTGTCCTCAGGAACATTTGTCTCTTATAAGTAACACACTCGGCTTGTCCTTTGCACTCAAAAGGATTGGGCCACTCGCTGCATTTGTTGCCGCGCTCGTTTATTTACTTGCACTGTTTTTACCTGCTGTTTCGAATACTACTGAAAACCTGTCTGCTAGCTTTCACAGTGAATTCTTGATCAAAACTACTTGCCAGCACCTTCTGCTCCTCGTTGGGTTCGACACTCTTATTTATCGAAAGTACTGCGATACACCCCCTATACTTGTGGGTCATCAGTTATCTGCCTAA
The DNA here is from genome assembly GCA_947311845.1 of Poa pratensis. Lineage (NCBI taxonomy): Eukaryota > Viridiplantae > Streptophyta > Magnoliopsida > Poales > Poaceae > Poa > Poa pratensis. The sequence goes on along the minus strand of CAMZMU010000100.1, from coordinate 15,077,963 downwards.
CATAGATGTCATCATAGACTGTCGGATCGGTGCTCCATCGACCACTCCTATATGAGTCATGCACGTACTTGTATTCTGGGGGAAAATTATATTTTCTTACGGTAGTGTGCCTTGGAACTCTCTAGATGATGCATGTAAACTTTTGGGGCTTCCATCCTGAGTACATAACATTATTGAAGACGAAAATAAAAGACGCCAAAAAGTACCTTCAAATTGGGTGAATAGCTCCTATGCGACGTTTTTCCATGCTAATCGATGGACATCGACGTCGTTGGTTGAAATAGCTCGCGTGCGATGCCATCTCGTTGCTGAAATAGCTCGCGTGCGACAGTCGGGCTTAACCGCAAGGGACAGGTTAGGGGTTGGAATTATGTGAGCCTGGTGGGACCCCCAGTTATCCACATCAGCACGGGACCCACAGGAGCACCTCCGAGCGCGGGACCCACCTCTTGTCCATGTCATCATCTGGTACAAAACAGATCCATCTCGCCCCCGTGCCAGAGCCATCCCCGCGAGCGAGCTTTCCGACCGTTGCCCGCATCCTCTCGTCCCCTTCTTCTCCGGCGACAGCACGCATCAACCCTGTAACACCCCAAAATTTCGTCCCTAATTTTAGTGGTGTTTTCTTCCACCCGAAAAACTTTTCCCTCGTACCTCAAAAATTTTTGCCCTCTGGTGCTAGATGATGCCCTCGTGTTTTCTTATCTCAAATAATTCCAGAGAACCTCGGTGATTCCTTTGCCACTCCTGGAAAACTGCACCGGATATTCCAAGATTTCATTATCCACTTATTAATCTCCCATGCAAAATATTTCATAATTTCCACTGCAATATTTCCAAAACCGTGGATAAATATTTCAGTGCAATCCCTGTGTGCCACTGATAATCCAGCTCAACGTTCTTATCCTCCTCATCCTTAATGTCTTGGAACCAAGTAGGCACACCGGTGCACCGGTGCAATTTATCCCTCCATTCCCCTGGCTATGAGCAGCAGCCCGAGCTCCTCTCCCTGGGGTGCACCTCATTCTCCTCCCTCTCGTGCTCTTGCTAGCCATCCATCCAGAACATCAGTTGGAGGCCGAACCATCCCGTTCATCCTCTGCTGCCGCCATGGCCAAGCTCGGGAGAGCTCGGACGGCCACCCTCCCGTGGACCCCGGCGACCGCAGCCTGCCTCCCTGGACGCGGTGGAGCACCACGGTTCCATCCCCGCCGTCGGCCGGCGTCCAGGCGGTGCGGAGCGTCGCCAGCAAGCTCCGCCCGTGCGGCCACCATGGCCGAGCCACGGCCGAGCTCGTGGCGCCGCCCCTGCCTTCCCCCTGCCGCCCTGGACATCCATGATTGTTGCCAGATATTGGCGAGGATTCATCTTCTACCTTTGCAAGGATTTGGAGCCAGAGCGTGCTAGGATCAGTAGCCCAGCCAGATGCCTGTGGAGTGGAGCCGCTCCAAGCCGTTGCCTTAGTCGTCTTCCGCTGCCAGTTAAACTCTGTCCTGAGCCATGCTTGGCTTGATATTTTTGTCATGCCTTGATGGCCTTGTAAACCATTTGTAGCACTTCTTGTGTCTGATTGTGTAATGATTTCCACTATGTTGCACTGTCGCGACGTGCGTCCAGATGTCCTGGGCTGGCGCACGGGACGACCGCCTCTCTGGTGATATGTGCCAGGGAGGGGTGTCACAAACCCCGGCGGTAGAGGTTTGTCTTCGAGTTCCGCTTCCGCCTCCCACTCTCAATGGCCGCGCTACGGTCCAGTGCCGCTGGGAAGGTGCCCTGATTGCCCACGGACGGCACCTCTGAAGCGGCGGGTCACCACGAGCGACAAGAATGGCAACGCCGGGTGCGAGTATGTGAAATGCGAGAGCAAACCAGAGCCGGGGAAGCTGAGATATGACTTTCCCCTCTTCCAATTTCATTTTATTTTCCTCAATTTTGGGTTTTCATGGCACTGGAGCCGGGGAATTTCCTCAAACCAGAGCCGGGGAATTAGGGTTAATATTTGGTTCCTATTTTCAGGATCTGCTGCCATGCGACCATTTCGAGTGGCTTGATGTGTACATCAAGAGGATTGAAAAGGCGGGCACATCCCTGGTGCCCAATTTGCCATGAACTTTGCATTATTTTACTTATATTCCAATCATATTTGCATCATATAAGGGTTATATCAATGTTTTATAATGATTTTGGTAATATTTCATAGTTTTCCTATTTATTAGGAATTAACCCTGCAGAACCAGAAAACCCCTTTTTCCATGTTTTTGACTTTCAGGGACCAAACGACGTCAAAATGACCTAGGATTTTACGGGGCCCAATATTTGGAAATAAGAAGACGTACCAGTCAAGAATCCGTGAAAAAGGAAGTCCGAGGAAGAAAAGGGATAGGCCCACGCGGCCAGGTACAAAGGCCGTGTGGGACCACCTCTTTTAATCCTCGTGGCTCCGATGCCGTCCGTTTTCGTCTCCGTGGCTTCATCTTGACCTAAAAACGTCTATAAAAATAGTCCCTCGAGGAGTTTCACGGGGAGGCGGCGGAAAAACACAAAACCAAGAAACAGGAGACAGAAGGCTGCCGCCGGAGAAGATCGGAGGGGGAAACGCCGCCGGAATCACCTCCAGAAGGCTCCTTCATCCCCCCTCCGGAGTCTCCATCAACACGACCATCAAGACCAGCACCATCTCCATCACCATCTTCGTGATCCACTTCATCCCCCTCATAGTTTGAGATTGTTCGAACCCTAGCTATTGCTTAAGTGCTATTCTACCTGTGTATGATTGGCTACTTGTCATTGTTTGAGGGTGAGATTATATTTTCAGATTGTGTTGTACCACTTATACCATTGAATCATATCATGTCTTGGCGTTGTGAGTAGTTCTCTCATGTTCCTGGGGCATAGGATGAATTGGCAATGATTTATATATGACATGTGTTGGTATTTTGTCTAGTTTTTATCTTTGATGCAATTCTATGATGGTGTTGTGCGAACGTCGACTGCACCTCACTTCACCTTTATGGCCTCATAGGAGAACACACTAGTGTAATGAATTGAGGGAGACTTGGGAGGACACGTAAACCCTTGACCGAGTCATGAAGTTACATTAGGAGGGGATTTATATCGGGGACCTTAGAGTGTAATGCTATGGTGGGACTTTATGTCTTAATAACTCTTGTGCAGTCATTTACTTGGCCATGAGATACATCATAAGGGGTTTAGTTTATTTATTTAGCTACACCTAATTATGGCTCCGTCCAAAGAAGATTAAAACTTGACAAAATGGTTACCTTGTTGTACTAGAAATATTTATGCCATGAAATCCATGTAGCCCTTGGGAACGTTTTCCACGCATAAGAAACACCACTCAAGCTTGTCCTCTTGCTGCATAGAGGATTGGGCTTTCTCTCTCTTTGAGAGCTTTCACTCACATCATATTTTATTTCCAGCTTTGCATTCTTTACACCAAAAACTCAAAAACACTTGCATCATTCTACTTTGTCTAGTGCATAGATAATAAGAGAAGTGACACTCTTATTTGAGAGGATAAATACTTATACCTTCTACTCCTCGTGGGATCGATACTAATACTTACACATTGAAGATTTCAACGATCCCCTATACTTGTGGGTATCAGACATTTTCTGGCGCGTTGCCGGGGAGTGTAGCGCTTAAGTTTTTATTCTTGTTTGCACTAGATATTTATTTTCAGTTTTGCATATATCAAAAACACAAAAAAATTAGAAAATGGAAAATACCAAAAAAAAACTCGTGCTATGGGCATAAGTATGGATATAAAAGATGCTTTGTTTAGACACTTGAATGCTGCTAAGATTGCCATGGAATATAGAGAATCAAAGGAAGGGAAAATACTAAAAGGTTTCATGATGGAATTAAATTATATTGCTGAGGAGTTGCTTTTACACCATGATGTAACTTGTATTTTTTGCTCTGAACAAAAAGATAAACATTTTGAATTTCAATGTAGGTTCCATGAAGAATGTGTTATTGCATCTTACCATACTGGTGATTATGCTTATTTAGGAATGGAACAAGTAGAGGAATTTGTTACTTATTATGCATCTAGTGAATTGCACACCTTTGCTAAGAAACATGAAACTTGCCCTATAGCTAATAAATTTGGAAGAGAGATAGATTTTATTCTTGAATATTGCATGGACAACTTCTCTCAAAATATTTATGCTGTTGAATATAATAAGGCTCCCAAAGAGAGCACCGATGTTTTGCAGGAAGAAGATGATGAAAACATAAGCTTGGAAGAGGAAGTATGTGAAGAAGAGGATAAAGACCTAAGCTTGGGGATGCCCATGCAAACCCAAGAAGATGATGAAGATGATGAACAACTAGAGAATGAAGAGAGGAAACTTCCACCTTCACCACCTATGGATGAGGGTAACCTTCAATATATTGCTGATGATAAACTTTTCCTTAATGATTCCGATGATGAGGAGGAATACCAACCTATGCCTAATGAGAACATTATTGATAATAATTTTAAAGATGATAATGAGGAGTATTGCTTAAATATGCTATATGATAATGCTCTAGATGATGGTCATATTTTGCTTGATGATCCTCCATGTTTAGAAATTGTTACTACTTTATGTGAGGATAAAAATGATATAGTTGCTGCTTGTGACAATACTCTCACTCATGAGAGTCCTACTTTGTTCTTAAATTCTCCTAGTCATACCATGGAGGATAAATTTGCTTATGTTGAGAAGTACTTATGTGGGCTGAAATTATCTTACGCTAATAACCATTTCACCCACAACCATCATGTTTATGGTGCTTCTTGCAATTATTTTGAGAGAGGAAAACATGCTAATATCGTACATGATAGTTTTAATAATCCTCTATATGTTCCTAAGCTTGCAAAGTTGCACCAATCTAAAAGTTCCTTTGTCAAATTTGTTTCCACTACTTGTAACTATTATGAGAGGGGAAAATATGGTTCTAAACATTTCAATATTATTACGTTTCCTCTCTTTAAGTTCAAAGTCTTGAAATTGCTCTTGTTTTATTTTCCTATGCTACTTGCTTTGTGTTTCAATGATTTATTTTCTTACAAGATTCCAATGCATAGGAAGAGAGTTAGACTTAAAAGTAAATTGTTTAATATTCTGTGGTGTGTTCCTTATGCTTCAATTTCCTATTCGGTTTGAGCACACCTTTATATCTTTACAACATGTAAAATAACTTTACTTACTGTTTTCTAATTGCTAGTTTAAGATTTTCATTTTATATAAAAATTTGGGAAAGTAAATGAGAAGGATGAGTAATGGAGAAGTTGGGGTCGACCTTGAACATGTGTTGTTCATGCCAATGGAACCGTTGCAAAGTATCTATCATTAAAACTCATCCCAAAGCTAAAACCAAATAAAAAGAGTGTTTATGGCAAGAATAACCTCTTTTGAGAGGTAGGATGAAACAATAGTGATTTGCTGTCCATAAAACAGATTCCTAAGCTTCACTGCGAAAAATGTTAAAAATCACAGAAAAGGAATTTTGAGCTGAAATTTTAGGACAGCAATCTTCAGTTATTATTACACATTTCATTAGTTCAAAGTTTTCTGATTTGAGCAACGTAAGTGCCTCTGAAAATTCACTCTTTATGGGCTGTCCAGTTTTTGACAGATTCTGTCTTTATTTTGCATTACTCTCATTACTTGTGTTTTGTGTAGTTCTATTGATCAAAGAGCAATACACAACCATAGTTACAGTAGTTAATGTTTAGAATCAACTCATGATGTGTCTTTGCTATACCTATGTGGATTTAATTTATGGAGACACTAACCCCTCTAATCAAGTTTTATGATGAGTTTTGTGTAAAGAAATTTTCAAGTGTAAGAGTTGAGGGTGATGAACAATGATCAAGAGGGGCAAACACTCAAGCTTGGGGATGTTACCCCTAGGCTCACCCTACATATTTCGAATAAGTACAAGAATTCAAGCTTGGGGATGTCAAGCCACCTCACTCCAACCATCTTGATACCAAGAAAGTAAGCCTAGCTACATGGCTATAAAGAAAGCGTTTTACGGGAGGCAACCCGGTTATTTTTATTTTTGATTTTCTTTGTGTCCTCTTGCTGTAACAAGAGACTTAGGTTTTTAGTTTAGTTTCTAGAATTTCTAATAAAGTGCCAAGTTTTACCAATTTTGGTTTGAAAAAGTTGCTTATAGCGTTCGGAGATATTATTCCAGCACGAATCTGTGCACGGTATGATTTTTAATTCCTATTCTATAACTCCGAATGAGATGATATTTTAACTGTAGAAGCAACTTTTCATCCTCTGTATGCATGAATGTTTTCAGAATTTTTAGACAAATGTAGGTAGGGTAGAAAAATACGTTTTGCTGCTGCTGTTTTTTTTTTCTGGACAGATTCTATCCCATTTTGTTTGATGCATGCTTAGAACTTTTAGCTTGAATCTTTTAGATCCAATTGAGTTTATGAGTAGGCATACAACATAATACACTTACTGGACATTCATATAATTTTTTGTCTAAGCATTATATGCAGCAAGAAACCTATTTGTTTATCACTACTAATGTCACCCCACAAAAAAGAAATGGGAGAAACGGTGTTTTGAAGTTTTTTCACAGGTGTTAGAGGAGATGCACCAAGAGCTATCTAAGGATGGTGAAGACCATAAGTTTGGGGATGTGAAGACAACCCCATTGAACCAACACACTCTCGGTTTGCACACGTCTAACTTCTGTTTTTTTTTTTGACCGGCCAAACCGTAGGGGAGACCCCCACGGTAATTTTCTGTTTTCTATTAAACAAGCACAGCTGACACCCACCAAAAAGGCAGGTTCAGTTACAGAGTCACGCCATTACAAGATACAAGGTTGAGAGGATCAACCCAAGTAAAAGAATAACAAAATTTAAAAGTTTAAACAGAGTCTATCCACTGAAGAAAACTAGTACGCTTGGAGGGCTTAACCCTGTGAGAAGTAAGGAGAGCATCTTTCCTAAATCTTGATTTCCATCTCCTGAAACTTGGTCTCTGCGCTTCAAATATGAATTCATTCCTTTCCTTCCAAATATTCCATGTCGCAGTTACAGTGATCTCCATAAAGCAAGGTCCAATAAAATTCTTTTTTGCTGTAGCGAACGATTCAGAGATGTTATTTCCTCTGGTCCAGAGGATTTTTAGGTGATTCCAACATCTTGTCGCAAAGGGACATTCAAAAAAGAGATGATCTCTCGTTTCCAAAGCACCAGTATCACACAGAACGCAATTTGGCCCAGAATTTAAATGCCAATGCCTTCGTAACATCATGTCTCTTGTATTAATTCTGTCGACAATCATCAACCATGCAAAAACTCTAAGCTTCGGAATGCATCTGCTTTTCCATAATTGCTTGAAAATTGGTTCGGAAGGCAGTCCTTGAAAAAGGAATCTGTAATAACTGGATGAAGAGTAAACCCCTTTGTTCAAGGAATAGATCCACTGATCATTATCTCCACGGCTACTATTTCTGAGAGTACGCATCATAGTTTGCAATACATTGAATTCTGTGAAAGCTTGTTCGGACAGAGGCAAGAAGAAGAGCTGCGCCAAATTTTCAGTTTGAAGAGCTTGTTGAATAGAAATATCTTTGTCCCAGGCGAAGGAGAATAATCTGTCCAATTTGTCAGCTAGTAGCCCTGTTCCTTCCCATTTATCTTTCCATAACAGAATTGATTGACCAGATCCTGGCACACACGAAGTTATACCTCTATATTGGTAGGAGAGAGAGCAAATATCTTTCCACCAAAAGGATCCTACTTTCCCAACTGCATTAGGAGATTTATCTGCATAGTAAGCATGCCACACCAGATCAACCCAGGGTATATCCTTTTTGTTCATGAACTTATCCATATGTTTCAGAAGAAGGGCATCATTCTGCAATTCCAGATTTTTGATTCCTAGTCCTCCCTTGTCTTTAGGTTTACAGACTGTTTCCCAAGCTGCTAGTGCATGTACTTGATCTTCCCACTCCCCTTTGGCCCAAACACAATGTCTTCTAGCTCTGTCCACAACTTTTATTGTTGTCTTTTGAATTTTGAACATGCACATATAGAAAGTTGGTAAAGCCTAACTGCGTTCGATCAATGCACTTTATCGCATAAACTTGGAGCGTCTTTTTGTTTGTTTTGGTTTGATTTTTATTTTGAGAGACCACCACATTATCATTTATATATATGAGAGAGCTACTGGAAATATGGGTTGAATTATGTTGGATGCCATTATAAGATTGGGAAAAGGGATGTTTGAGTTGATTTTAAAAGATACATATAGTTGCATGATTCAAGAGCTTGTTAATGAGTAATAATTTGTTAGTGTTTTATCAAGAGTTATCTTTCATTCATGTTTTGATGTTGAATGTTACTTTACTTTGTTTAACATGAATTTGTTAGTTCTATGGACACTCAAGCATGCTTTTAGACGGTCAACTTTCTCTCTCTTGCTAGCCCAAAAATTCCAACAAGCAAAGACTTGTTTCCAACACCTTCAACCAAAGTTTTTCCAGTGAGTCCACCATATCTACCTATTAGCTTTATGCTATTCCGAGTATGTTTACCATGTTATTTTGTATTATCTATACCTCTGAATTAAAATGCTTATGTTGTTGATTGTTATGGGAAAAGTTGGTTATATAGCTCTCACGAACTTGATGCACATTTTACTTTTATTGCACTTAATGAACATGACCCATTGTGATTAAAATTATGATGTTGTGAGCTTGACAAATGTCTTTGGTGGAGAGTTAGCCCAAATGTGCTGTCACATGGCAAGCTTTCAACATTGCACTTCATTATATTTAGTTGATGTCATGTACTTTTGTTTATGGATGCTTACCATGGGTGAAATAAATGTGGAAATGGAGTAGGTTTAAATGAGTTTGTATAACTAGTCGTTAACCCGTGCGACTGCACGGGCTAGTTATTTAAATATTTGCATAATGAATTACTATAAGAATTATTCTAAACACTGGTTATATTTCTGAATAATATATTTTATAATAATTAAGCTCTTCAATGTAAATTATGTATAATACCGCAGTTATTATTGTAACTTTATAATCAACTAACAATTATATTTCACTTTGATTCATGACATTTAGATTTGTTTACCTGAAATAACATGAAATTTTTCATGAAGACATGTGCCAACAGATCATGTAGAAACCAAAATGTTAAAAATGGTATGTTTCGGCAGAAGTTCCTCCATTTGACAATGCCGAATATATCTATGCGGAATTACAGAAGTTTAAAGTTAGTAATGTTTCGAAAACAAAACTACAATTATGGAAAAATATGCTATCCATATGTTAACACACTCATGAACAAAACCGGGCAGTAGTTTCTTAAGTTTAGTGCACAGTCTTGAACCATGAAAAGAACATCAGTGATGCATATAATCATGACATCCACCAACCAACTAAACAAACATGAGCCTATCAGTTACTGCCTTGTTGGTATATTGGGAAATATATTGCTTCTTCATGCATACGTACTCATTCCGTTCTATTTTTTGAAGGAACCATCCAAGTGGAATTGCTGAAAGATAGTACACTAACAAACATAAATAAATCTTTGGCAGTGGTAGCTTTGAGAACAAATCATGTTCAAAAAAGGTTTAATTAATTTATATGAATCTGAACTCACTTGCCGAGATATTTTATACAGAATATGAACTTACACAATTTAACAGACAGTCCATTTCTTATATCATATAGCTTCCTTAAATTCACCAATAGAGGAAACATATTTTCTGAACCATTAGATCATGTTAAAGTACGATCAACTAATTAAACTAATCTGACACATTGTAGTGGGTCGCTGGTGCCCAGGACACGACTGGAATATACAACAACGACATAGACAAATAGAGTGGGCTAAGACTGATATAATCATTTTTTCCAACGGACATATATGCATGAACTGAAAACCGAATAGTCAAAAGCTTATATGCACGAAAATATCTCCATACTGTGTAAGTGTAACCAATAATAATGAAAAGTAGACGCAAAAAAGCGTACCAACGGGCTACTCCTCCAGAGTTAAACTTATCCTAGCAATAGCCTCTGTTGATTTGTTTGCAGTGTGATCTTAATGATTCTTGCCAGGAAAAAACAGGCATTCGCCAAAAAATTATTCAACAATAATTACACGAGATGTACAATAGAAAAGGTAGTGTGAGCATATCATGTTTACATTTTGCTTAGTTGCTGGAACATATTTCGTGGGACGGAAGAGTAACAACATGCACATGTTATAAGATAGGTTAGGAACGGATAATGCCTGTAGTGTTAAGAAGAACTACTCCTTATAAGAATAGGACAGTATGATACAACAATCGAAGAAAGGTTTCTTACTGAACGACATACCTCTATTAATTTGCGTCAAAGAATTCTGATGTCAACAATGTTTGGGCTATTCTAAAACACCTGAACACATAAGACCATCGACTACGCTGGAATAAGATTAGTCTAATGCTGTGCATACGTACTAAAAAAATACCACATGAGGCACCTTCTAGTTAGTTCCATGATACGTCCATTACATTTCATCGAGCGCAAGGCACAAGCACAAAATTTATGTATGGGAAAATCGATTGCTTGTGACTTGAGAGCAAATAAACATAGCAAAAAATATATATATGCCAAGATTGTATTAGTACCATCTACGCTAGGTTTCCAGTTGATATGTCGAGTCCAATTCTGTTAAGAAAAGGTAGTTCAATGTTCAAAAGACTAAATTTTGTCGTTCAAGGCTATAGCATCACTTATAGCTGCTTTGGAAAAAAATTAGGTAACCAACAGTTGTATTAAAATATGGAGAAGCTAAGCAAGAACGCTGCACAAACAAACATCATGGCTGTATATTGGATCAAGTACAACGGACATGTTTTCCAATAAATTGCAGTGGTGGGCATGGGTAAACTGCCGAACCGCAGTGGATCACATCATACCTCGTGCGCCGTACCCCAGCCCTTGGATTAATTCCTGTTATAAGCTATATGCCATGTGATGAGATGAAACTAATTAATCGTAAACTGTGGTTTGGAAAATCAATCACCGGATGACCAAACCTCGTACGTACTACTGCATGCTACTTTGATTGTCCAAGGTTATATAAAAGGTTGAATTAGTTGGTCATGGATCAGTCGGTAGTTCTCTAGCACAGCACATCGATCTGAATAGCTGAAAAGAGAAGGAGGGGTTGCATACCTGGGATCAATCATAGTTACTGCTTGATTAGCCATGTAGATCCACGTTGTCCAAGACTCCAAGCTGCGTCAGATCGGGAGAGGTCGCAGACCAAAGCAACCTTTGACCGGTGCTACCACAGATCGCACGATCTACATGATGCGGTGAAGGCCACGGGAGAGGTAGATCGTCCTTGGCAAACTATGTGTCCGGCCGGATCGTGCAAATTTTGGCAACTGCCGCCGTGGAGGCGAACCATCATCTGCTTAAGGCAAGGCCATGGGCAGACGCAGTGCATGACAGAAATCAGTCAGATCCTTGGAGGTGGTTTGGGAGGATGTGATGCAGATTGGCTACGGGGAACATCTAGTCTGCATGGCACCAAATAATTAATTAGGGATCGATCTGGAGGATGGTTTTGGAATCGAACTGAAGCCGAGGAAGATATGTGCGAGAAGAGTCACGTCTACGCGTTGGACAATCAACTTTAATCCGACGGCTTTAAACAGATTATGGGTAGATCTGATGGACAAAATTCTCTAACCTCGAGGATTAACGTGGAGCCTCGTATGGTGCCTCCAATTAGTAAATATAAGATAAGATGGTTAGAGAGACGCCTGGGCCGCTAATCTAAGCCATGCATCATTCATGGTGGAAATTTTCTTACATGCTATGGTGAACCTTCTGTGATACACCTTACAATAAAAAGCTATCCAATAGTAAATAAAAAGGGTGTTGAGATTGTTCATTATGTTTGTTTGTCTTGTCATTTTGATATGGGCTTGTTCCATATCCTGGGACAAGAGGTAGCCCAGTTGACGCTCTTGATGATACTATTTTACTTATAATGATATTTAAATTGAACTTGCTTTGTTTTCCGAGTTGAGTAACACATGGAGTAGGTACTCGTATTCAAGGGGCATGAGACTTTCAACCCATACTTTGTCAAGCACATTACTCATATTTGCTTTCACTTTAAACTTAATCATTCAAGATGCTATGATAGGGGCAATGAGAGCTTGACACCAAGGAATACCACATTACAATCATTAACTTAAGTAGAAGCATTTGGAAGTTAGATGAACTTATTCATGTTTTACCTCTACTCATATATATATAGCTTTCCAAAGTGTCCACCTTTTATATTCAGATTTTCATCTACACTCTATGACCATTGTAGGATGTTCTTACTTATCATTATGCATACTTGAAGTCCATAGTGCTTTTTCATTTATGTTACACTTTGTGAATTATCATTGAACATCCTTACATTGAATATTTGATATCGCTTCATAAACTATCTTGCATATTGTTACATCTTATTAAGAATGAGACATTTGACTCTATGTAGCAATAGTAATCATTTTTGATATCCATTGATAGTATTGAAATGTAAAGTCCATGTTAGTTTTATCACCTTCATACTCGAGGACGAGCATGGGTTAAGCTTGGGGATGCTGATGCATGTAAAATGCATACATGAACTTTGCATTATTTTACTTATATTCCAATCATATTTGCATCATATAAGGGTTATATCAATGTTTTATAATGAATTTGGGAATATTTCATAGTTTTCCCATTTATTAGGAATTAACCCTGCAGAACCAGAAAACCCCTTTTTCCATGTTTTTGACTTTCAGGGACCAAACGACGTCCAAATGACCTAGGATTTTACGGGGCCCAATATTTGGAAATAAGAAGACGTACCAGCCAAGAATCCGCGAAAAAGGAAATCCGAGGAAGAAAAGGGATAGGCCCACGCGGCCAGGTACAAAGGCCGTGTGGGACCACCTCTTTTAATCCTCGTGGCTCCGATGCCGTCCGTTTTCGTCTCCGTGGCTTCGTCTTGACCTAAAAACGTCTATAAAAATAGTCCCCCGAGGAGTTTCACGGGGAGGCAGCGGAGAAACACAAAACCAAGAAACAGGAGATAGAAGGCTGCCGCCGGAGAAGATCGGAGGGGGAAACACCGCCGGAATCACCTCCGGAAGGCTCCTTCATCCCCCCTCCAGAGTCTCCATCAACACCACCGTCAAGACCAGCACCATCTCCATCACCATCTTCGTGATCCACTTCATCCCCCTCATAGTTTGAGATTGTTCGAACCCTAGCTATTGTTTAAGTGCTATTCTACCTGTGTATGATTGGCTACTTGTCATTGTTTGGGGGTGAGATTATATTTTCAGATTGTGTTGTACCACTTATACCATTGAATCATATCATGTCTTGGCGTTGTGAGTAGTTCTCTCATGTTCCTGGGGGCATAGGATGAATTGGCAATGATTTATATATGACATGTGTTGGTATTTTGTCTAGTTTTTATCTTTGATGCAATTCTATGATGGTGTTGTGCGAACGTCGACTGCACCTCACTTCACCTTTATGGGCTCATAGGAGAACACACTAGTGTAATGAATTGAGGGAGACTTGGGAGGACACGTAGACCCTTGACCGAGTCATGAAGTTACATTAGGAGGGGATTTATATCGGGGACCTTAGAGTGTAATGCTATGGTGGGACTTTATGTCTTAATAACTCTTGTGCAGTCATTTACTTGGCCATGAGATACATCATAAGGGGTTTAGTTTATTTATTTAGCTACACCTAATTATGGCTCCGTCCAAAGAAGATTAAAACTTGACAAAATGGTTACCTTGTTGTACTCGAAATATTTATGCCATGAAATCCATGTAGCCCTTGGGAACGTTTTTCACGCATAAGAAACACCACTCAAGCTTGTCCTCTTGCTGCATAGAGGATTGGGCTTTCTCTCTCTTTGAGAGCTTTCACTCACATCATATTTTATTTTCAGCTTTGCATTCTTTACACCAAAAACCCAAAAACACTTGCATCATTTTACTTTGTCTAATGCATAGATAATAAGAGAAGTGACACTCTTATTTGAGAGGATAAATACTTATACCTTCTACTCCTCGTGGGATCGATACTAATACTTACACATTGAAGATTTCAACGATCCCCTATACTTGTGGGTATCAGTTGCTACGGTGCAGAATGGGGTGCGGAATGCGGATGGGCTTGCGGAAGTGAAGGCCGAGTTGAAGAAGATGAACAAACAGCTAAAGAAACTTTTCGATCTGAAGAAGCAGGACAATCTGATGGCTGCAATTTTTTATTTATGTGCAATTGCTCTTAGAGTTGTCTATGTGCTGATCATTAGTCATTAAACAATGTAATTATTGTTGCACTTAGCTTGAAATGGACAATTTCAGTATGGCTAAGACTTGAAAAAAATGCATCACGAATCCACCCTTTATTTTTTGTTTGTTTCAGTTTGTATGATAGTGTGTAGATGTGTGTGCAATTTTCAGTTCAGTAGAAGAAAAAAATAAACAACGAGTAGGAGAAAAGGCCAGGCCGAAGTAAAACCTAGCCAGGCCGAATGTTTAAAGAAGTGTTCGTCCGGAAAAAAACATACGTGCACACTCTAGGCCACATAAACCTAGCCAGACAAAAATGGACAACGAAATCACCTCTGTCTCTTGTTTTTTATTCAGCTTATGTTATTTCACACATATATAGTTTATCTCATTATTTCCTTAGCGTCTCCCTCTGCCCTCTCTTCTTGTTATTTTATTATTTCCTTGTATCATCTTACAGCATGTTTATACTGAATAAGTTTTGGTTTAAAAATTTCCTTAGCGTCTCAATTTGCCCACCCTTTAATTATAATATGAAGATTAATTCAAAATATAGTGAGACTTCGTATTGATACTATATAGGTAGAATAGATGCTAAGGAAAATTATTTGGCTGATTTGGAGATGGTCGAAAAAAAGTTGCTTAGAAATGGGGTCGTTTCCCCTAGCTTTGGAGCACATTTGTGAACGTTCAAAAAAATTGGTAATTAATTCAAACATGGTTATATTTTGGTACGAGCAAACACTAATATTTTATATAAGCACGAACAAACATGGATACATAGACATAGCGCATCCCCTTACAACATAGATAATAGACTAAATAGGGGCATATATGCCCAAGTACGACAAGGGAAAGTAAATAAACTGAAAATAAACTAAATAGCGGCATATATGCCACCATCTTCACTCCGGGCCCCTTCACTCCAGGCACCATCTTCTTGCTCGGGCGCCCCTTCTTGCTCACTCCTCATCGTTGATGTTGTAGGGGAGCCTGTGCACATGGCGGGGCGTGGGGAAGGCAGCCTCGTAGTTGGTGTAGATATTCTACATCGTGAATGCGATGAACTCACAGCCGCACCACCAGACGGTCCTGAGGAGGAAGCGGGCGTCCAACGAGTTGGCGAAGGTGGCCGTGAGCATCACGACATTTCCGAGATTGTCGTCAAGGCTAAACATGGGCCGTATGCCCACTGGGCGGTTGAGGTGGCGATAGCCGGAGGCGAGGAACTCGCGGGCGAGCTCGAACGGGGACCTCCACCTCGAGATCACCCACACGCGGAGTCTGTTCTCCACGAACACGCTAGGGGGGTAGAGTTCCTCCGGCTACGTGCGCGGCGGCCAGTAGGTGACTCCGGTGAACTCCATCTGGCTTTGTGCTTCGAGAGAGGAGAGGAAGAAGAGATCAGGAGATGGATCTGGCTGTGGCTTGTGTGGAGAGGGGAGAGGAAGAGAGATGTATAAATAGAGAGAAGAGGGTTGGCATGTGTATCGGCGTGCGATTACTCTCCCGTGTATAATTGCTGCGGTGCGACGGGTCAAAGTCTGAAAAGAGCTCGGTTTTTTAGTCTGAATCAAAGTCTGACGCATTTAATTGCTGCGGTGCGACGGCTCAGTGGCAGCGGGGCGTGCGTCTGAATCGGCGGCCGAAATTGCTGCGGTGCGACGTGGAAGGAGGCATGCATGCAATCTGAATCGCTCCCACTAGGTCACGCATGCATGGAGAGGCTAGACCCGACGGGCACGTAGCACAACAGACACCAAGATGGCCCACCACGAGCCAGTGACTCAAATTCGGGCTCACATAGTCAACCAATCCATTCCCCAACTGCCCACCCCCGAACCCTATGCGTGTTGGAAAAAAGAAAACATTAGAAAACAGGCCACCCAATCAGAGTGCAGAACGCGAGTCTCGCAGATCGCTATGGCTCAGCCAATCGCAACCGTCCGTGCTAGATTCCTTCTAGAAGGCGTCGATCCAACGGCCAACGGCCAAAACGCGGGATTCTGCGGGTTTCCTTCTAGAAGGCTTGATTGGACGGCCAACGTAGGGCTTATCCAACGGCCAAAAATATGAGCTAGGGTTAGCGGGGTTATGCGGGGTTTCGCCTCGGTCAACGGGGTTTTGTGAGGGTTGACCAAACTAGGGTTGAGCATAACTAATTCAAAAAAAATCAAAAAATATAGAAACCTGCGCACATGGTTTGGTAATGTACTATAGTAACTAGAAAAAAATATAAATATGGTTTATATGCATTTTTACGAAAAATCCTAAAATCAAGTGAGGGACCTCGAACACTTTCAAATGAGCATAATTAATTCAAAAAAAATCAAAAAAGGAAGAAACCTGCGCACATAGTCTTCTTATGTCATATAGTAACGAGAAAAAAATATAAAGATGGTGTACTTACATTTGCACGAAAATGCCTTCACTCAAATGTGAAATGTTGTACAGAGTAGTATGGATTTCAAAGGAGAGAGTAGGTGGGTTGAAATGTTTTTGAAAATGAAAATTGTCAAAACCCCACCAAAGCTTCATTTTGGAGTGACTAAGATAGATCAGAGCTTATTTTTTCATTTTCATGTTTTAAACTTTATTTATTTATGATTTGCAATTAAACCATTATTATGCAAAAGAAAATAATTAATATGAAGATTAATTCAACAAATAGTGAGACTTCGGAATGACACTTTATAGGTAGAATAGATGTCTAGGAAATTTATTTGGCTCATTTAGACAAGCTGGAAAAAAGACTTGCTTAGAAATGGGCCGTTTACCCTACCTTTGGAGCTCATTTGAAACACATTTTTCAGGAGTTAGCAAAAGGCCTCGGATTGATGACCATTTAGTTTGAAATCATTGCAACATCCAAACTTAGCATAACACGAGTGGCAAATTATTACAACAACACCATTCATAGTTATTACAACAAATACAACAAATCAAGTTTAGTACAACAAATCAAGTTTAGTACAACATCATTCTATTTATTTTGCCTCTTCTTACCACGGGCACCACTCGGTTTCTTCTCCTTCTCAACTTGTACAGCAAGCAACTTGTTGATACTCTTTCTTTTCTTACCAAAACCACTAGGCCTACCCACAGCACGGCCAAGAGGTTCATTTTGGACAACATCAGCAACATCTGGTTCAGTTTGCACCACAGCAAGGTCCAGGACAGGTTCAGCTTGCACAGCCAGGTCCAGGACAGGTTCAGCTTGCACAGCAAGGTCCAGGACAGGTTCAGTTTGCACAGCAAGGTCCAGAACAGGTTCAGTTTGCTCCCGTGCATCAGAACAGGTTCAGTTTGTGAACTGAAACTTCTCTTCTTTCTACTGCCACTGAGTCTTGCTTTTTTCTGTGGCCAGCATTGTTCAACAACAAGAGGTGGGCCTTTTTCTGCACGCTTCCTTCTGAAAAATAAATCATATCACTTGGTTAGACTGAAAAAAGCAGCAAAATCAAAAACAACACACAAACAACAAAATTAACATACTTTGGCCTTTCCGGAGTGTAACGGCATTGTGTGGAACCAATTCTATGCCCAAGTTCCTCACACAACTTGCATCTGTTTTTGTTACCTTTTTTAGGCCTTTTTGGCTTTTCATCTTATCTTTTTTCTTTTTCTTACTACTCCCACCTTTCTCAAACCAAGCTCTGAATCCTTTTAGTGAGGGGTGGACACATAGAAAATTCAAATTCCACCTCAGGCCACTGCGATTGGTCTGTCAGTGCTGGAATTGGAGTTGCATATGCAGCCTTGAATCTTTGCACCGAGTAATAATCATGCAAATATGGGTGCATATTTAACTTGGGTTTAGATGCCAAAAAAATTATGGCATGCTCACATGGTTTCCCAGTGTGTTGCCACTCTAGGCAGGTGCATTCATGCAAATCAGTGTCAACAACATGCCTCTTGCCAGTCTTTGTATCTCTAACTTCAGCACCCCACAAAAAATTTCTCAACAGATAGATGTGAAAGCTTTCTGCTCCTGTTGACCACTTGTTGTACCACTGCCGGAAGCTTATCCCCTTCCAAAATCTCACCAATTCTTCTTCTCAATTCCCACAAGCGCATGATCATGATCCTGATTTGGTCCACCATGTCATGCACAGGCAAGTCTTTCAACTCCTTCACCCTGTTGTTGAAACTTTCTGCCAAGTTGTTGTTGATATGATCGCACTTGATTGCAGTATTAAAACCTGACCTATACCATAACAGAGAATGGTAGGTGTTCAACCATGAAGCAAAATCATTCTCACTACATGCTGCCATTATCTTACCAAGGTGATAGGAATGTGTCTGTGAGGTGTAAGCTCTTGCTGCCGGCCACATGCGCCCAAATTCTTCTCCTCTGAATTTTTTTATCAGATTCATCCACATATGGCCAAAGCACTCCCTCTGCTCAGCATGAGGGAAAACAAACTTCACTGCATTTTCTAGCCCTTTACATGCATCTGTGTGGATGGCCAAAGGTGATACTGACCCTAGGGCTCTTTTCAACTGCATCATGAACCATGTCCATGATGCCTCTGTCTCTGACTGAAACATTCCAATGGCAACAGGAAACATCCAGTTGTGTCCATCAAGAGCATTGCATGCTGCCAACTGACCATTCCATTTTCCAGTCAAAAAAGATGAGTCGATGCTCAAATATGGACGACACCCTGCTTTAAATCCATCTACGCAAGGCTTTAAACACATAATTTTTTGCTGAAATAAACCTTGCCATCCTCTTTTACCTCAGTATCTATCTCCACCACACTGCCAGGTGACCTCTTCTCCACCTCTGCTTTAAAACTATACAACATCCTAAATGTATTTGCCCAATCACCATATAATGCTTTCATTGCCCTTTGTTTTGCCTTCCACACTGTGGTATATTTCAGCACAATGGGATACATCTTTTCCAGGTCAACTTGAAGTCTCTTTGCTGTAGTGTTTGGTGTCTTGGCTAAAATAGGAGTAATCTTTTGTGTAATCCAAAGCTGTGATGTCATCCTTGAAACTTGCTGTGAACTGCTCATACATGTATGCTCATGTGGAATTTGATTTACCCTGATTGTATGGCCATCAGGTTGTCGTCTAGCAGATATGTACCACTTGCAAGGTTTGGCACCTCCATCAAAACCTTGGCACCTAGCATAAAATTTCTTTCGATCAGTCCACAGAGTCTTGGCTCAAACTCATGTCTCACTGCATAGGTCTTGAAACACATCCTAAACTCATCCATGTTTGGCCACATCTTCCCCACCTCAATGACAGGGTTCTCTCTGTCATACACATGCACCAGCTCATCAGCATGTGCATCATCTACATCATCTGCAGCATCTAACATCAACTCTCCATCCACTTCTTCATTGCCTGAATTTGTGTTACCATCAGCAGGCAAAGTACAGTCATCCTTCTCCTTATCTCTGTCATCAACTGGAATTCCAAACATTTCGGCCATCTTAGTGTCAGCTATTGGTTCAATGACCAAATCTGTGCGTTCAGCTAATTCTACTTCATTCCAATCAACAACAACCTTCCTAGCATCATGGCATCTGGCATCCCTGTTCTGCATCTGCAGCAGCCCCGTTTCTTCACATATCACTGTCAGTTCAGAGAGCATTGGCAACAACATCTGCTTCTCTGCAGCCCACTCAGCATCTGCCATCTGTGAAGCCATCTTTGATGGCACATAACCAACCCTGGAATCTGGTTCAATCAATGAGCTCTGCCCAAAAGGTTGCTTTTTTCTTGTCCAACCTTCTTGTCGATCAATTTCATCAACCATATCTTCTCCATCCTCAATTCGGACATAAGCGTTCATGCAATCATCATACCGTAGCAGTGATACCTCTTGTTCTGGACCCCAAATAACGCTCTCCCCAATTCTCTCCACCAAATTCTTCACTGCCTTCTCCTCCATGCTCTGAAGTTCTTGGGGATCAATATCTGTACATTTGACCTCCCAAATAATCCTCGTGTCTCTCTCAATGTTTCGAACGCTACCATCACCTAGCTTGGCCTTACAAGGAAAGAATTCAACTGTAAATTCGAAGCTAGGCGCAGAATCTCCCCTGTCAATGGCGGGCGGGAAGCGGCAGTCAGCTAGGGGTGCAGGGGACGAAAACCAAATCGAGTTCAAATAAGCTAGAAGAGGGTGCGCATTACCGATTTGAACTCTCTCCGGGCTCCATCTCATTCAATCCACGCGCACCTCTCCACGCTTCTCTGATTTCAAATCGGCCGGGAAACAGATACAGGCCACAGACGCATCCAAAATTGAGGGGAACGAGACTAGGGTTGCGAAATTACTCACCAGAGAAAGCTGCGCCGCCGCCGAGAAGGCGCTCCACAGCTGGCGAGAAGAAATCGTTGCCACTGCCGGACAAGGGGCGGCGCCGTCGAGCAAGGGCGGATCGAGCGGGAGTGGACCAAGGTTGGTCCGTGCGGTGTCGTGGCAACCTCTTATGCTAGACAATTTCTACCGTTGGGGATACACCCGTTGAACCAAATTCTAGGCGAAGTTGACTTCTTTGCTTTGTGAGACAGCATGATGTGTTGATTTATTGTGCTGAATTCCGCCAAGGGTTCGATGGATAAGTTATCCTCTTGTTCTGTCATTGCATCCTCCACCTTCAGTGTTGTCTTGTTTGCTTTATGGCCATTTCGCATCAGGTGCCGATTTATCTTTCTGAATTCAATCGTGGCTTGGACGGAGCAGTTACTTAATTGTTCCTTGATTGCTTCCTCCGCATTCTTCACCTCCGATGCTGTAGCTGATTTGCAGTTAATGATGGCATCGACTCGTGTGAGGGAAGACAGATACTTCATTCCAAAACAGAAATTTTCATAGAGAGACAGCGTCTCCCGTGGACTGAATCCGATGGAAAACCTTTGGAGCGCTTGCATGGCTCCTCGTGCGAACTCCAGCTCGGTGCCACCAAATCAGCATTTTATAGAAAACAACTTAAGACGCTTAAAGCCACAATCCATGCCGACGGTGCACCTCCCTTTCCTGACCTTTTTGGATTGTGAGTCCATGATACCTGAAGATACTAACTTGAGAAGGACTGGATTAGGCAATTCCCCAAGGAAAGATACAACTTTATCATCAAATTCAACAATTTCAATATCCATGTGGGTAACGCTCACAAGGGCGGGCATCTTGTGTGCAGTTCCTTTGAGAATATGAGCAGTTATTGTCAGCGCAAATCTTCGTAGCTGATCAGATGGAGGGGACTCCAGCAGTAAGCCAAGCAAATCACCATGAAGGCAATCAAGAGTCAGGGATCGAAGCTCAGTAGAGTTTGCTACCTGCTTAAACAGGACCTTTGCGTGTCTGAGGAAAGTAGTAACACTCTTACGATCAGATAGCCGTGTTCCATCCAATCTTACGCCAAGGACCCTCAGCCGCTCTGACTTCCTCAGGAGCTCTGTCACTGAATCTATTGAGCTTCTGCTGTCAACACTAAGTGTTGATACTTCTTCTAGTCCCTGCATTTCCTGGATTTCTTTTGGCAGTTCGACAGAAGGGTCAATTAGCAGATGTGCCAGCTTTTTCTGTGTAGCTATAGATGCAGGAAAAATCCTCAGCTTTGTGCCCCTCAAATCCAAAGTCTCCAGATGCTCTAGTCCTGCAATTTCTTCTGGCAACTTATTTATATCAGTCCCTGCAACTCCCAGGTGTTTCAGCAGAACCAGCCCTTCAATGCCTTGAAAATGCTGCATTTTCAAGTGATCGGTGTCTTCTAGATCAAGTACTCTTAAATGTCTGAAGGACGGAAGAACAGGTGTCCCTTTAATTTTCCCAGAAGCCGTGAGGGCCGATCGACCACCCGTCCCTTGAATGCCACCCAAAACGGTGACAGAACGCACTCTGGATAGGTGCACCACTAATGAGGCCAAGGTGCCATCTCCTTCTCCATCTTCGTCATTGTAGCAGTCTAGCGCAGGGTTTTGAATTTCGGCCGGAAAAAATGAATTTCGGCCGAATTTCGGCCATTTCGTTTGGGCCCGGTATTTATATAAGTCGGTCAAATCATTTCGGCCTTTTTTGAATCTTCAGCCTGGCCCATGGTCTAGAATAGTCCAGAGATAACCCTCCATGGTATAAAAACAGGAACGGAGCCTTCCTAACCCTAACTTTCACTTTTCCCCATCACCACTCCCCTGTGCGGCGGCTGCAGGCAACCCAAGCGAGGGAGGCGGCTGCAGGCAACTGTTAAGTAGTTTATTTATCTGGACGATTGTTGTGGAGTGTGGACTATTACGTTGTGATGATTAATTTGGACTCTTGTTGGACTACGATGCTGTGATGGTTAATCTGTGCTGTCGTTTTGTTATATCCTGATCTGGATGGATTATCTAATCTGCACTAGTATTAATCTATTGTCCACGTACATGTATATTTTGCTATAGTTTTTGCTGTCCATTTTGTTCTGTTTGATTTCAATTTTTTGGCAAATTTCGGTCATTTTTCGTTCATTTTTCGGTCATTTTTCGTTCCAAATTTCAATTTTTGGTTTAGCAATTTCGTCCGAGATTTTCCGAAATTTTTCCGAAAAACCGAATTTCGGCTATTTCGGCCAGGCCCGGTAAAAAATGCAAACCGAAAGCCGAAACCCTGGTCTAGCGTCAATGGCCGAACCGTATCTGTGCTATCTCCGGAACTCAAATCTGCACCCACTGTAACAAAGTTGCTTCTGCTCGACAAGGATTTTGTGAAATCAAGAATTAACCGGTGAACTGTGCAACCAACTGCCTGGTCATCATTGTAGTCGAACACAGGTTGAATCAGTCCCCTCTTGATAAGCTCATTGAAATATCTCTCCCCTGTCTCCCACAAGCTTTCATAAACTGTTCTTGTCTTTTCATCTCTTGTTTCATCACCTATTGGTACTTCATATCTTGTTTCTTCATAACTTGTTATTTCTTCAGCAATTGATGTCTCTTCATTACTAGTTTTCTCATCTCTTGTTGTTTCTTCAGCTCTTGTTTCTTCATCTCTCTTGTTTTCTTGTCTTGGTGTTTCTTCATCTCTTCTTCCTTGGTCTCCGACAGAGATAAACCCTTCAGCTACCCATAGTCGTATCAAGCGATCTTTCTTGATGGTATAATCTTCTCGGAAAATACTGAGGTACAGGAAGCAAGACTTCAAAGGCAGAGAAAGAGCAGCAAAACTCATGTGCAGTATCTTCATCATCCCTTCATACGTGTAACGATCCTGAAGTGATAAAAGTATATATTGTCTCTATCACTTCTTCTGATTTCATCGCTAATAATCCCGCGGCAAGAGTTATGGCCAATGGCATGCCATCGCACACTTTTAACATGTTCGGGGTACCTTCACCACCATTGTCTGGAAACGCCAGGCTTAGATCTTCTTCTCGAGTTGTTTTAATGTAACACTTGCTAGACATCTCCTTGTCAAGTGCCGCCATCTGATATACATCATCTTGTCATACGGAACAACAAGTGGCAACATTACTGATGCAAGTTGTTATCAATACCCTGCTTCCAGTATTCGCTGTGGGCAAAGGACAGTTGATAATTTTCCAAGCTCGTGTACTCCAAATGCCATCGACTAAGATGAAATTCCTGATAAATTAAGTATAAAATCATTACAATCTACTGGAAAAATGCATAAAAGAATATGCATACATGATTTCATATGAAGCGCGCTAGTTTTTGTTATAAACGATAGCACAAAAACGATGAACAAAGAGATCAACACAACAGGGGACACGAGATTTTTAACGTGGAAAACCCTTCCAATGAGGAAGAGAAAAAACCACGGGCGCTAGCCAGCAAATCTTCACTATGATCGGGTGAGGTTACAAACACCGGGATTTACAATATGGGGCTTATCCCGAAACGGCGGCTTACAAGGGGTATAAATAGTAGGCGAAACCTAATCCATATCGTGTATAACTCGTACCGTACCTAAGCGTCCAGCGATGGGCCTCGCTTCGCTCCGTCCGAACTTTACTTTATATTTATTTCTTCATATGAATTTGGATCCCAATAAAATAACACTCCACCTTGATACAAATTCCCCCTTGTAGCACAAACGAGAACCTTCAACCTAAAACAATAAAGAAAACACCTTCGGTGCCAAATAGCCTCTTGGGCTAACAGTGATACCAACTAAGCTTGAGCATAGCTCAAACTTAGCAACAGGAACTGGTCTTGTCATCATATCAGCAGGATTATCATGAGTGTTTATCTTGCATACTTTCAGCTTACCTTGTGCAACAACATCACACACATAATGGTACTTGACATCAATGTGCTTTGTTCACTCATGGAACATCTGATCCTTAGTAAGGTAAATAGCACTTTGACTGTCACAAAACAAGTTAATGCAAGTATCATCTCCACAAAGCTCAGCAAACAAACCTTTTCAACGAAATAGATTATTTGCATGCTTCAGCAATAGCCATATACTCTGATTCAGTGGTAGACTGGGCAACAACTGACTGTAACGTTGCCCTCCAACTCACGGCACAACCACCTAGCGTGAACACATAACTTGTGAGGGATCTCCTCTTATCCAAATCGTCAGCAAAATCTGAATCCACATAGCCTTTGAGTCCCTCGTCAAACTTGTCAAACTTCAAGCAAGCATTAGATCTGTCACGAAGGTACCTGAAAATCCACTGAACAGTCTTCCAATATTCTTTACCAGGGTTAGCCATATATCTACTAACCAAACTCATAGCATATGAGAAATCAGGACGGGAACAAACCATGGCATACATCAATGAACCAACAGCACTAGAATATGGAATTCTAGACATGTACTCATAATCCTCATCGGTGCTAGCACATTGTAAAGCTGACAATTTAAAGTGAGGAGCAATGGGAGTACTAACAGATTTTGCATCATGCATATTAAAACGATGAAGAACTTTGTTAATGTAACTTTGCTGACTAAGAAATAACAAACCAGAATTTATGTCTCTAGTAATTTCCATACCGAGTATTTTCTTAGCAGCACCAAGATACTTCATCTCAAACTCACTACTCAATTGTGCTTTCAACGTAGTGATTTCTTTCTTGCTCTTAGAAGCAATCAACATCTCATCAACATATAGCAACAAGTATATAGGTGATCCATCAACAAACTTAATGTACACACAGCTGTCAAATTCAGACCTCTTCAAGCCCTGTGACAACATAAATGAATCAAACCTTTTATACCATTGAAGCGGAGATTGTTTCAAACCATATAAGGATCTCTTTAATTTCCAAACATGGTCCTTCTTACTAGGTACTATGAACCTTCTGGCTGGTCCATGTATATCTCCTCCTCCAACTCTCCATGCAAAAATGCAGTCTTCACATCTAACTGCTCAATCTCAAGATCACGCATAGCAACAATACCAAAGAAAGTACGAATAGAACTATGCTTGACAACTAGAGAGAAAACATCATTGTAATCAACACCTGAAATTTGACTGAAACCTTTTGCAACTAACCTTGCCTTAAATCTCGGAGGCTCACTAGGAGATAAACCCTCCTTTCTCTTGAAGATCTACTTACAGCGAATGGCCTTCTTTTGTTTAGGCAAGCGCACAACATCCCACATACCATTCTTCTCAAGTGACTTCATTTCCTCTTGCGTAGCGGAAACCCACTTCTCGCAATCACCTGAGCCAATGGCTTCCGTGTACATGGATGGCTCATGGCTGTTCTCCACCTGTTCAGCACAACTAAAAGCATAATGATCAATATCACACTCCTCAATCAAACGCTTAGGATGTCCTTTATTCCTACTCGTTATGCGCTCTGCAATAGACAATTTTTGTGGCTGCAAAAGAGAAGGTGATTGCTGAACAGTATTATGAACACCATCATCATCAATTTCAGTTGCTATATCATCTGCGTGCTCCACCTGCACGCTAACTTCCTTCTCATCATCCGAACTAACAGGAGAAACATCTGTGGATAAACTGTCAGTGTACATAACAGATTCATTGAAAACTACGCTCCTGCTCATGAAAGACTTCTAGTCTCAAAATTCCACAGCTTATATCCTTTTACCCCAGAACCGTATCTAATAAACATACACTTAAAAGCTCTAGGTTCTAACTTTCCATTATCAACAAGAGCATAAGCAGTGCAACCGAAAACTCTCAACTGTGAATAATCAGCAGGTGTACCAGACCATACCTCAATGTGAGTTTTCTTTTCGAGTGGGATAGAAGGCGACCTGTTTATCAAGTGGCTGGCGGTGGAGGCTGCTTCAGTCCAAAAACCCTTGCTCACGCGAGTGTTGGATATCATGCAGCGAGGTCTCACTAGTACAGAACGACACATCGGAAACGGGCCAAAAAGCCCATCGGCAACGGAGAAAGGGTCCGTGTCCCCGCCTCTGTCACTGATGTGAAGCCTCACAATGGCAACGGAGATTTTGATCGTTTGCAATAAGTTTAGCAACGGGCATAATATATAATCGTTGCCTTTAGTCTTTACATTAGATACGGAGATTAGTTTTTGACCGTTTGTAATGAGGGCTAAAGGAAACAAAAAAAAGCCGGTGACGCCTGCTGCGCCGTCGACGGAGCCCTGTGGTTCCTGCTTGACGGACGCCGGTTCTTCACCTTCCTCTTCGCCCAGCTTCATTGCGTGGTCTTCTTCTACCTATTTAGTACTGCACAAAAGTCTTGCTCTTGGAGGCGCCGGCTTCAGTGGACCGTGTGGATGGAGCCCCGCTCCTACATCTTCACAGCCGCCGCATAGTCTCCAGCTTTCCTCCTCACACTAAAGGAGATGAAAAAAATCAAAATGTAAGCTCCTTCATCTCTATACACAAGACAGATGCTTCTTTATCGGCATTGCAGAAAATATAGAACTAATTACAACTAGAACATAGCCTAAACAATGCCTCATATATAGGTAGATTGGACACACAAATTCCAGGGATGGAGCAAGCGAGTCAAGTAGGATGCACAAGATCGATGTGTATTTATGCATATCACAAGGATCACTAGTGCCACCCCCGGATCACACGGTGTCACCTAATTTTAATCATCGGTATAACAGAAACAAAGCTAAAATCAGAGCAAATGCCCACTATAAACAGAGCAAATCTATGTATAAACAATTAGCTACTTACAACTAGAAAACAGCTAAAATCTATGTGTAATCAATGCCTACTAAAAACATAGCAAATCTATGGATAAACAATTAGCTACTTACAACTAGAAAACAGCTGAAATCTATGTGTAAACAATGCATATTATAAACAGAGCAAATCTATGGATAAACAATTAGTTACTTACAACTAGAAAACAGCTAAATCTATGTGTAAACAATGCCTACTATAAACAGAGCAAATCTATGGATAAACAATTAGCTACTTACAACTAGAAAACAGCTAAAATCTATGTATAAACAATGCCTACTATAAACAGAGCAAATCTATGGATAAACAATTAGCTACTTACAACTAGAAAACAACTAAAATCTATGTGTAAACAATGCCTACTATAAGCAGAGCAAATCTATGGCTAAACAATTAGCTACTTACCACAATGCCTAATAAGAACAGAGCTAATCATCTGAAACGAGCAAAAAGAAGTGCAAAAAAAAAACTATCCGACTGAACTGGGGTCTTACATTAGGCGAGGTGGGCTCGCTTAGCGTCGCCGCCGGCGACGGAGCTAGCGCCGGCCTTCCCTGGTGGCGCCTTGCCCTCGCCGTGGACCAAAGAGAGGGCTATGGCGGCCCGGAGGTCAGACTGGTAGACCGCCTCCTCGGCACGTTCGACCTGGGTCGAGGCCTCGGATAGGAGGCCGCCGCCTCCAGATCGACCTCACCCTGACGACGCTTGGCGTCATCGCGCTCGAAATCAGCACGGGAGAGTTGGCAAGCGATCTCCAGATCACGATCCTCCTCCTCTTCCTCTTCCTCTTCCTCTTCCTCTTCCTCTTCCTCTTCCTTGTCGTCGGAGGACAAGGACGAGGAGGAAGAGGAAGACGGATGGTTCAGAAAGCGAGGACGACGGCCGGGGTACATCGCCTGGCGGATCTCGCGGTAGATGCAATGGTGGCCAAGTGAGCGGGTGCGGCCGGAAGGGTGCGGATCACTGGAGCCTTCTCCGTGCTCTTCCTGTGGATGAGCGCCAAGGGTGCGGGACCGGCCCGCGGTGGCCGGAGCGGCGGTGGCCTGTTCCGCAAGCTCGTCCCGCAACACCAGCTGACGCTGCTGCTGCCTGAAGGCCCGGAGGGTGGGGCGGCCGTGATGGCCGGATCTACCAGCGCCGATGGTGGAAGCCATGCGAGAGAGTGGAGAGAGAGGAGACTGTGCGGCGGCTAGGGTTGGAAGTGAGATTGAGAGAGTGAGAGTGAAGGGCATAGTAGGTTCTTATAGGCCGGGGCTGTCGGGCTGCTTCTAATGGCAACGGAGATTACGAAATTGTCCGTGTGCGATGAGCACACATCGGTAACGGAGGTAAACCAACCTCTGTTGCCAACATATATTCCACTATTCACCCATTGCCTTTGTTGTGTGCCTGCTTTACGGCCCAGTGCGGGCACGCGGGGGATGTCACGATTTATCGTCGCCTAACTCCTGTCGTTGCCATAGAGGGGTATCCGATGTGTCATTCTATACTAGTGTCTAGAGATGATGGTTCTGTTCATGCACTCAGCCACGCCATTCTGGTGCGACGAGTATGGGATGGTGTGATGCCTCACAATTCCTTCTTGCCTGCAATAATCATCAAAAGCATATGAACAGAACTCTCCACCATTTTCAGTACGAAACAATTTAACCTTTCTTTCAGTTTGGCTTTCTATCATAACTTTCCACTCTTTAAACGCAGCAAATGTTTCACCTTTTGTTTTCACGAAATAAGGGAACACTTTTCTAGAGTAATCCTCAATAATGGTAAGCATGTAACGAGAACCACCATAGGAGGGCTTACGTGAAGGCCCCTGCAAATCAGCATGAACATAATCAAGTATACCTTTGGTGGTATGAACGGAAGCAGTGAATTTTAGTCTCTTGTGCTTACCAAAGACGCAATGCTCACAGAACAGCGTCTTACTCATTGTGCATCCCTTAAGCAGATTCCTCTTCATCAATTCTGCCATACCAAGTTCACTCATATGTCCAAGACGCATATGCCACAGGTTAGTAGAATTTGGTTCATCATTAGAAACAGTAGCCACAGCAACCGAACCAGATAAAGTACTACCTCTAAGAACATATAACTTAGCAGAATTCATGTCACCAATCATGTGAATAAGAGAACCTTTGATATCTTCATCACACCACGTGAACCGGTGTGCTTATACCCCTCAACATCAAGTGTGCAAATGGAGATCAGATTTCTAGTCATGGTCGGTATGTGTCTCACATCTATGAGTGTGCGGATCATAACATCACGCATCTTTTCATCCGAATGGAGCCTCTGCCCACAACATCACGTGGATTATCGTCTCCCATACGCACGGCATCTCCACTCTGCACATGCTCATAAGAACTGAACCCATCTCGGTTAACGCAAATATGAAACGAGCATGCAGAATCTAAAATCCACTCATCACGTCCAACAACACAACCAGCCAAAACAACAAGAGCATCACCGAAATCAGAACTTTCAGCACCGGATGCAACAGAGGCCTTGCCATCACCATCGGATTTATTTTTCGGCTTATAAGTACCAGCACTTTTCTCCTTATTCTGCAGCTTCCAACAATCATCGATGACATGATTATTTTTCTTACAATACATACAGAATTTACCCTTGCCTCCAGACTTTGAACGGTCTCTACCGTTCGTGCTCTTATCGCGGTTGTTGTTGTTGTTGTTGTTGTTTTTGTTGTTGTTGAAGTTTCTCTGCTCGGGCCTGACACGAAACTACAATGCTTCACCCTTGGAGGACGAGCCATCAGAGTGAACCATACCTTTCATCTTTTCCCTTGTCGTGAGAGCCTCATAAACTTCAGCAAGGGTTAACGTATCATGGCTCAAACATATGGTTTCACGCAGATTTGCAAAAGAACTAGGCAATGAGACTAACAGCAAAGAGCTAGATCCTCATCTTCATATTTTACCTCAATCGACGCTAGGTCGAAAACGAGCTCCTTAAAGACCGACATGTGGTTCATCACCGAACCACCTTCTTGAAGCTTGTGCGAAAACAACTTGATCTTCACATGGAGCTTGCTCGTTAGATCTTTGGACATGCAGATCTCTTCTAGCTTTTCCCAAAGTGCTTGCGCGGATTTCTCCTTCAACACTTTTTGCCAAATCGCATTAGATAGGTGAAGCGGAATCATAGCCAAAGCCTTACGATCTTTATGCTTGTCATCGTCTATCCACTTCTTCGGATCTATTTCGCCGAATCCATCTAGCGCATCATCAAGATCTCCTGATTGAGATAGAACCACCCGCATCTTGACTTGCCACAGCGAGAATCTCGTCTTGTAATCCATGAACGGTAGATCAAACTTCATCGAAGCCATCGCAAAACCCTAATATGCAAACCAGGGCTCTGATACCACTTGTTATAAATGATAGCACAAAAACGATGAACAAAGAGATCAACACGAAAGGGGACACGAGATTTTTAACGTGGAAAACCCTTCCAATGAGGAAGAGAAAAAACCAAGGGCGCCAGGTAGCAAATCTTCACTATGATCGGGTGAGGTTACAAACGCCGGGGATTTAAAGTATGAGGCTTATCCCGAAACGACGGCCTACAACGGGTATAAATAGTAGGGGAAACCTAATCCAAATCGTGTACAGCTCGTACCGTACCTCCGGCGACGGGCCTCGCTTCGCGTCGTTCGAACTTTCCTTTATCTTTATTTCTTCATATAAATTTGGATCACAATAAAATAACAATTTCTGCTATGTTACTGATCTGGTGATATGTATATGTATCTGTTAGTATTGCGGCCTCTCAAGAAATATTCATGTTATTTGTTAAGGAAGCATGTGTCTATCTATTTTGTTATGCAAAGTTAACGCATCAGAAAAATAAGATAGTACCCACTTTTGTTTTGGTGCATGCCCGCGGCGACGCGTAGGTGCATTGTTCACGTGCCTGTATATCTGCTCTGGGGTGAGAGAACCCACGGGACAAAAAAACCCTAACCGCCTCCCAGGTCGTCCCTCCCTTGAGACTCCGGAGGACCCTCCCCTGTCCCCTCTATCCCCCCTCACAGTCGTGTTCCTGGCTGGCGCCACCGCCGAAGCCGGCGGCGGTGGCGGCGTCCCTCTTGTCAAAGGACGGAAGGGAGGAGAATGCACCGTGTCGGTGGCTGCATGGGCGGTTGTGGAGTGGTGGCACGGCCTTGGAGCCGGGGCCTGAAGCCGGAGCTGCGCCTTGGCGGCGGGTGGAGCGCAGCATCGGCATCAACCTCCATCGGTGGGATGGTGGATCGGGTCAGGGCCTAAGGGTCTGATCTGGGTCGTCTCCTGCCTTGGACGGTTTGCGGTCGCAAGCTATGGCCGCCTTCTCCGTTGCTGCTCCGATGGGCGGTGTGGGGACCTGCTGGTGTGCTCGAATAAAGGCGGCGGTCCTAGGGTTCCTCTTGCGCCAAGACGAAGATCTTCCTAACGCATGTCCTCCTTGATCTGGCCGGAGTGTTGGATTCCGGAAGCTTCCGCCGGTGAACTCCCATGGGCACGTTATGCCTAAAATTGCTCGATCGGGTGGCATTCGGTCGTGCCCATTGGGTTCTCTATTAAGGAGTGATCGGAGCTAAGCTCTACTATATGTTGCCATCATGGGATATGTTTAGTTTCATGGTCAAGTCAGAAGTGGACAATGTCATGGAAGCAGAGATTGGAGGACTAGTAATGGTGATTGGAGCCTATGACAATGAGGAACTTGCTTGGAGTTTTAGGATTCGTACAACGGTATGTAAGTGGGGGGCGACAACACATTTGAAGTTCAAACTCTTACCTTTCAGGGTGAAAATCTAAGGTGTGGCCTTAATGGGCTGTGCCTGGCAATGGTCTTGTTGAAGCCATTGTTTTGAGAGCGGGGACTATCTCTAGGGTGAAAACCCAAGATCTACGATCGGGTGACGATGGCGCTCGTGCACTATTTCCTTCTTGGGGACGTCACTTTTGGAGAATTTGAACATCACGTGTTGTCTTGGTGGTGGTTGTGCTGCTGCTGGAAAGACTAGAACTCTGTAGCGAACTTTTATTTTTAGCTTGTTCTTTTTTTGGCGGTGTGCATTCGTCATGCCTTTAGGGCATTGCGTTATTGCAGAGGCTAGATGTAATTGGTATATTCACAATATTAATATATTCTATTTATACAAAATTATCCGTTGTGGGTTGGCTAGTTACATTATGCTCGTAGGTCGGTTTTCGTCTACACGGGACGGGTCCCGTGGCCTTGGAGTAGGACCACTAGCTTTGCGCGTGTGGCCACTTCAGCTCCAGCTGCAACATTGACGGTGATGCACGCGTCTTGGCTGCATGGCTTCATGGGTGAGGCTTCCTCCATCTCTCGACGGCTTGTTCCAGGAGGTGTCCATCAGTATCAGGTTATCACCAGGGATAGGGACGGAGCCAGGAATAATGTATTAGGGGGCCAAATGCATGTTACGACATCTTGGAGGGGGCCACTAAGGGTAATTTAGGTAAATTAGAGATAAACTACACCTAATATTGGGGGGTTTTCAAAAAAAAATCAGCATAGGGGGGCCATGGCCCCAGCTCACCTCCCCCAAGCTTCGTCCCTGACCAGGGAGAACCCCGAATGTGGGCAGGTTTTGGCGTGCTCGGCATAATGGTTTCTATGATGGGGACTTTCGAGACAAATTATTCTTCCGGACAAGTTCAAATAGCAACAATGGGGGACTTTGTTTTAGTTATTGAAAGGCGAGGGAAAAACTTTTCCTATTTCATTGATTAAGAAGAAGCGAATTTCCTAGTTAATTTGAGTACATGTGAAAAAATGGCGAACGTTCCTCTGCTCTCGCCCGCAACCATGCGCCTCGATGGCGATTTCAGAAATCCCCAATCCAACCAACCTATCCACAAACCCGAAACAAAAGAAAACACCACAAGTGCAAGAAGTCCTATCCACACTCCCATGTTAGACCAACTTTCCCAATTCCCTACAGCAAAGCTACTCGAGAAATAGAAGTCCAAAACCGCACAAGAAGCCTAGTTTGGAACCTGGAGAGATTGAGGTCTCGTGTCATAAAGAAGATTGAATTGCTCGGATTTCCCCAGAACCATTCGAGGTTTTCTCTAATGGTGTTTTTAAGAGAAGAAAAGGAGAAACCGAAGGTGCTGTCACGGATGGAGGAGGAACAAATGGTCACAATTACATGATTTATTCTCCAATACATCAACAGCGCAATCACACCTCGATAAGATGGTCTAGAAATTTCAAAAAACCACCTTGGTGAAATCTACACCAGCTCATCGTCGAACCAAGTAACAAAGGTTAGTGTGCCCCCAAGACAATGATTATATGTGTCATAGATTCGAAGGAGGCGAACCTAAGATTGGTGGCGGGTTTTGAAGCTGCCCGGCTAACGACGGCTCAGCCCAGGTCATCAGCTGAATATATTTCTTTCTTATATATTTTTAATATTGATGATGGTGGGATATATTTCGTATTGCGCTTTTGATATATTAATAAAACACGATCGTTCCCTCTATGTTCTGCACCTGTTCCTCACTTCCTGATATTTGACACTTCTAATTTCTTAGCCATATCACACATGGTAAGATTGCCACCATTTTTGCACAAATTTTTGACAAAGATCGCAATGTGTCTTGTGAAAGAAAATATCCAAGTACTCATATGCATCTACTGTAGAGCACTGGCTTATATATGCTAAATGAGTTATGTGCTCATTTATAATAATATCTAAGAGCATCTCCAACAGTCGCCCTAAACGGAGCGCGCGCCACTAGTACAGAACCTACTTTCTCAGCCGGTTCCGGCCCTACGGCTTCAGCCGGTTTTCCCATCCGGCTCAGAGCGTGTGTTGACGATAATGCGGCCGGTTCTGAGGCGGGTGGGCCGGCCGGCTGGGATGTGTGTGCTCGCAGACCACCAGGGCGACCACCGGAGGCGGGCTGTACGAACAGCCGACGTACGTGCTAGAGGCAGGTCTACTTTTAAACCGTTTCGGTTCTTCCTACGGGACTCCCACGTTTATTCAGACCGTCCGGCTTAATGGGAGTCGGCCAGAATTAAAAACAGCTTCAGAACAACATCGTCGGTTTTGTTTTACAGCCGTCTGATCGATATCCGGAGTTCCGGAAATGTGCGGGTGGTCCGTACATTTTGGAGATTGCATGCAGTAATCCGGATGGGGCAAACAAATGGTAAATTGGTACATTTATTTTAGATTAACAGTATTGCGTTTCCAGTACATGATGAGTACATAATATAAAGGCCTTCTATACATGATGGATAACCTAATGTATAAAGTACTAGCTAGCTAGCTAGCTAGATGGGACGACTGAAAAATTGATCACATCACTCCCTAGATCTCAGTCGGTCCGGCCCTCAACAGATCAAATAGTCTTCAGAGAGGTCCAAAATACATATGGATGTCACCACTAAACCCTGTGACGCAGAAAATAATAACCGATCCTATATGAATACCAGATTTCCGAGCAAATTCATTCCAGATTTTCTTCTCCACGGAAAATCTACCTCTTT
Organism: Poa pratensis; assembly: GCA_947311845.1. Lineage (NCBI taxonomy): Eukaryota > Viridiplantae > Streptophyta > Magnoliopsida > Poales > Poaceae > Poa > Poa pratensis. The sequence continues at coordinate 15,042,926 of CAMZMU010000100.1, read as the reverse complement.
CATCTTCATACCAATTTCCAAAGATGTGATTCATCGGTGGCATCAATAAACAGAGTCGGCCAGATGATGGGATGTCGAAGTGCTGATTGAAACCACTTCTAATCTTCTGTAAGAATAGAGGAGAATTAGTAGTGACGTTAACATGCAGGGGTTAAAACTAATATATGAATGTGGACACGTTTGAATTTGCTTTAGGTACTTACAAGTGTACTACGCCCAATGTTTTTCTCCGTGATCTTATGGGTAACAAGAGAGCCGATGCGTTCATAGTATTTTCTGGCAAAAGAAACTATTTTACCAATTTGTGCATGAAAGAGTACCAATGAAGAAGGTTTTTTCATAGATTCTAATATTTCGTCATGTCCTACAAATTCAGCATGAAACCAACACATTTTGAATATTAATAGAAGTTGTAGTACATATATGAGGTTATAATTCTGATATAAATAATAACAACAAACATACCACGAAAAAATGTTTGTTCTGTTACCTTGTATGGCAAGCGGATACCAAATGACATTGACTTGTTCCTCTGCAGCGTACATTTAAAGTTAGTAGAAAACATGTATTTCAGCATGCATGCATGTCAACAGTTAATTAACTTCGTGCATATAGAGGATATATATTATAACCTGGATCATGGGCAATCATGTTCTCTTTATTGTTCGCGCCAAATACGGTAGACCTGAAGAATTCATGGTCACCATCCAAATTCACCATTATCTGATCATAATAGTATAATCCGTAGTGCTCGATAAGATCGTCCCAGTCTCCACCCGTTATCCGTGTTCTTTCCTCTTCTTTGTTGAGGTCAAGTTCATAAAGAAAGCCATGTTGAGTCACAATTTTTATCGCGCCAGCAGTCATTTCATTTAACTATTCCCTGACATAGCAAGGAACATACTACAGATAACAACATTAATTTTTCGTGTTATGTGGGCGCTTATCAAACTATAAGCAAATAAAGTAGGCATGTGTAGAACTAAAATTAATCTTGCACTATTCATTAATGCAGCAATGTGAAGGGTGAAAACAACTGTGTCACTTGCTTACAGACATGATTTCATCGTATGGAAAAACTATTTCTTAGAAACATTAAGCTAGCATGTTAACCACATAGACCAAGCTGTCTACAATATATCTATCATTAATGATTTTTCTTAGCTGAGCATGTGCACAGGACGTGTAGGTGCATTGCCCCTTTATGCATTCTTGTGCATATAATTCATAGACAAAGTGCGAATATGTAATCAACTCACATACCATGTCATGTTCGTAACGCATATACGTACATAGTTAGCAAGAAAAAGGAGCTTCGTCTTTTCTTAATTCTGCACGGTCCTTCATTGTTGAGGCACACTGGGCAAGGAGCAGGCTAATAAATACGTTGAAATAACTAGAGATGAGCGATAGACACCCAGAGATATACTTCATAGATCTGAAAAAGGGACGTACCATTTTTTCGGGTGATGACAGGGTCGGCGGGTTGAAGAAGGGACACGCGGCAGCTGAGAGGTGGCGGTGGTGGAAGGGTTGTGCTTGACGACGGCGGCCGTGCTTGGCCGGATTTTGGGGCGGTAGGGGGGGAGTGGAGTCTGTGGAAGAGGGTACGGCACAGCTCAGTAGGTGGTGGAAAAGGTTAGCACGGTGGGCTGAAGGGGTGGCGGCACGGTGGCGCTCGGCGGAAGGTACGGGCCGCGATGTGGCAGGGAATGAGCGGAAGCGCTGCGTCTGGGTGGGGTGCGGCGGCGCTTTGGTCGGTGTGGCCGCCGGATGGAAGGCGCTGTGTGGGTACGGGCCAGGACGAAAAATCGAAATGCGAGAGTGCCAAAACGAAATTTATGGACCTACCGGGTACGTCTGTGGACCGTCCGATATTCGAACGAACATAGTGATTGTAATTTTCCAGTTTTAATGCATGGAAGTATGCAATTTGGAAACAAATTTAGCTAACTAGATCATGAGTAGTATTTAAAAAACATTCGAGAACAAACGTAACTGCACTTCAACGAGATACCAAATTTGACTAGATTGTGCCACATATTCTACATTCGAGTTGGATTAATCGAGGACGATCACGACGTCCTCAACAGACTGGCAAAGCGCGACAGTGGTGCCCGGCCACATTGGATCGTGGCCAGGCTAGGCATGTGGAGGAGGAGGCGTCGGCGGCAGTTGGTTCTCCTCCGCGGCATCTATCTCTGCCGCCTCGAGGGCGGACCAATCGACGGTGCTGGATTTGTTGGATCCCGCGGTCTCCGGCTTGACTGCGGTCTCAGGCGACGCTCGCGCCATCCCTTCCACGCCCTCGCACTCCACTCGGGGTGCCACTGCATTCGGCACGTCTGCGGGGCCTAGGGCCCAGAGCCGGTGTCGCGCCACGCGTTCCACCGCCCCGGCGCGCTGCCATTGCGAAAAAAGAGCGGCGTTTGGCTTCATGTTCACGCTCGAACATCCGGTCCCAATACGGCGCATCCGGTCCGTACATCGGTTCCGCCCTTTGCGCCGAAGCCAAGCGCGCTCTGCGCTCGGCGACCGCGAATTGCGCGTTTTTTGCCTGTCGGCGGCGGCAGCACTGGGACACCGTCCATGTCTAGGTGCCACCCTGCCGGCAGGTGGCAGCCCGGTGGCGCGGGGCTACCAGTCGCAGCCAGCTCAAACGCCCTCCCTGTCTTCACCCGCGGTCTGGTAGATGCGCAACGGCGCATGGCGGAACCTGACTCCAGCCTTGGTCTCCGCATCTTTGCGGCGTCGACGGCGGCGCCTGGCAGGCGGGCCGACCGGGGTGTGTGTATGATCTACGCTAGTGGCGGGATGAGCGTTTGGAGTGCGGATATGGGCAGTGATGCGGCTCGGTCAGAGATGGGGATAAATATAGAGGTGGCACCAGCAGGGCAGGCCGAACAGCTTAATCCGGAATGTCCACACTCGAAACTGCGTTCCTATTTAATTGTGTGTGGTCATAATATTGGTGATATTTGTTACGTGCTTTCACTAAGATTCAGGACATAACTTGGATGAATCACTTATTCGTTAAATGACATGACGTCGAGTCGATCCCGCTCGAAGACTCTTTAATAAGGCGAAAACTGAAATGGCCCCCCCACCGCCCACCACCGTGTCCCCTATGCACATCGCCGAAGGTGGGGCTACGTCATGTCGATTCTATCCTCGATCGGCGTGTTATGGCGGGCCATGGGGACACGAGCATCCAGTTTGAAACCTACTTGTCGCAAGTTTACATCTGGTTGGGCGTCGAAGTTGTACTTCTGAGAGCTAATTTTGGCCGGCGTAGAAAATGTCGTCTTTTGAATCGGGGACACGCGTGCTTGTGCTATGTTTATGACGTGGTCCTACCTTTCGGGTGTCCCACTATGATACACATGGTGCACGCCAAGGCTAGGACCCAACAAGGAGATCATCTAGAAGATGGCGACTAAGGCCCATGAAGGAGACTCAAAGATACTAGAGTACGCTCCAAGTTAGGCAATCCAATGTCGGTATAAACTTACCAAAACATGTAAACCTATTCGGTTACGATCACCCGAGACCCAGCCTCCCATATAAAGGCTGGGAGAGGACGCCGATCAGAAACAACCCAATAGCTAGCCATACATCGCCACCCGAAACCCTAGCGAGATCGATATCTCGCCGGGATCGCCATTGTAACACCTCGCCGAGATCAATAACAGACAAGCTGGAAGTATGGTATTATCCTCCGGGAGTCTGAACCAGGGTAAACCCGCCTTGCTTGTCAGCCGTGGTAACTACCAGCACTCCAAACTTTTCCCTCTCAATCAACCTGGGGTACTCGACCCTGGGACTTGCCGTGGCACACCCACGTCAATTGGCGCCGTCTGTGGGAAAGAAAACTGCTGAAATTATGGTTGCACCGGCTCCATCTGCAATGAACATCGACACGCCAACGATCACGGATCCGATCCACTTCGGCTCCTTCGACTACAACCCGCACCCGCCGGCGACTCGGTCGGTGTACGACGATCTCTATGGAGGTATGTTCCTTGTATTTTGTAACATGCAAATTCATGTGAACAAGTATGGGATGTTTTCGTCTTCCGACCGTGCACTGCTCGTGGAAAACACATCTTCGTCGACTATGGAGATCGCATCTGCTTCGACTACATCACCTGCATCTTCGTCGACTACGGAGATCGCATCTGCTTCGACTACAACACCTGCATCTTCGTCGACTACGGAGATCGCATCTGCTTCGACTACAACACCTGCATCTTCGTCGACTACGAAGATCGCGCCTGCTTCGACTACGACACCAGCATCTTCGTCGACTACGGAGATCGCATCTGCTTCGACTAAAACACCTGCATCTTCGTCGACTACGGAGATCGCGCCTGCTTCGACTACGACACCAGCATCTTCGTCGATTACGGAGATCGCATCTGCTCCGACTACATCACCTGCATCTTCGTCGACTACGGAGATCGCATCTGCTTCGACCACAGTACCTGCATCTTCGTCAACAACGGAGATCGCATCTGCTTCAACTACACCCGCATCACTGTCGACTATGACGATCGCGCCTACATCGGCTGTGTAACCTGCATCGCCTACGATCAAGGAAATCGCACCTGCTCCAACTACGACATACGCTGCACTGTTGGCCACGCCTACATCGACTCCAACACTCACCGAGCCTTCGAGTGCCTCCACACGCCAAAATCCGCCTGACAAATTCTGCGTCGACTGCGGCATCTATCACATCGCCTCCATCTTTGGTTCAGGAGACAGCTCCGGCGGCGAGAGCAGTGGCAGCAACACGTCTTCGACTGCACAATCCTACCCCGTCCAAGTCTTCATGGTGGACGCAACCAACGACAGGGCACCAGGAACCGGCCCCCGTTGCGAAGAACCTGTATTCCCTATGGAGGTCACCATGCCAGACAACGTAACAAAAATCACAATCACCCAGGAGATGGGAGTTCGAGCCTTAAATCACGTCCAAGAGTGCACCCTCCCTCCAGCGGAAGCAACCCACGAGGACATGATGGCGTACCAGTACCTAGTATGGAAGGAGAACGAGAAACTACTACAAGAGAAAGCCGATCTGGCCCGGCGGAAGGAGCTCGCTGATGCATCAAGTGCCCGCCGCGCGGCGTATTCCTTCTCATCGACAGGACCCGCGATCACGCAGGAGCACAGGCGAAACAAATCACGCGCCCACCTGATAACGGACGCCGACAGGGCGGCGACTGTCCGCAACCTCGACTCCTCATTCATGACAGAAGATGTAGATGGAATACCCATCCCCAAAACAACTTCGGGCGCTCTCATGTCGGTGTCCATGTACCTCCGCCAAACACAACCTCCAGAAGGTGCCCTCGAGCAGCCCTACATCAACATTTATATCACTTTTATACATTTTTTGGGACTAACCTATTAACAAGATGCCGAAGTGCCAGTTCCTGTTTTCTGCTGTTTTTGTATTCCAGAAAAGCTAGTCTGGAAATATTCTCGGAATTGGACGAAACTTCACGGAGGGACCTATTTTATCAGAACACACCAGGATGTCCAAAGAAGCAACGAAGAGGAGCCACGTGGGCCCCACACGCACCCAGGGCACGACCAAGGAGCCAGGCGCGCTGAGGGGTGGTGTGGGCCCCTCGGGGCTCTCCAGCCGCCGCCCTTTGTGCCATCATCGGAGGGCTCTACATCACCATGCCTGCCTCCGGAGTGATGCGTGAGTAGTTCATCGTTGGACTATGGGTCCATAGCAGTAGCTAGATGGTTGTCTCTCCACTTTGTGCCATCATGTTTAGATCTTGTGAGCTGCCCTACATGATCAAGATCATCTTGTTGTAATGCTACATGTTGTGTTTGCTGGGATCCGATGAATATACCACATATACGTAGTTATGGTGGAAATAAATGGCATGGATTTTGGCTGAAAGATTTGGATGCACGAGAAGCATTCTCTCTCAGTACAGAGTTTAGACTAGCAAGGTTATGTAAGCAAACAAGAATATCAACCCGTACACCAAGTTTTATATGACAAACACGTACCGTCTTCCTTGTTAACCAAACCCTTTTATTAGAAAATATCTAGACCTTAGAGATACCACCTATGCAAACCAAATTTTCAACAAGCTTTACAGTAGTTCTTCACTAATAGGCTTAACTCACATGATGCAAAAATTTAATCATGATCTACTTGTTAACTCAAAACAATTGACAAGCATCAAGTTATCCAAATTAGTGATCTACAAGATTATGCAAGTTTTTCTCCTTATACCAATTACCACATGCAACATTTTTTGTACCAACCAAACACCAATCAATTTATTTCAACAACTCTCCAAACAAGTATAAGTGAAGGAAGAGAGTACTTTTTTTAAAAGAAAGCTAATAGCTCTGACAAGAGATACATGAAAACAAGAGCTAAAAGCTGAACAACGCTAGATATGAATACTCAACAAATATAAGTGAAGAATAGGAGTATTCTCATGAAAAAGCGGAGCGTGTCTCTCTCCCAATCAAGAATGCTAGGGTCCAGTCAAGCTTATTGAAAATAAAAGTACTGTACTGAAAATAAAAGCACACAGACGCTACAAGAAAAGCACATATAATGTGAAAGAATAAAAATATAGTTTCACTAGAGATGACCTGATAATTTTGCCGATAAAGAAGGGGATGCCCAAGGCATCCCCAAGATTAGACGCATGAGTCTTCTAGAAATATGCTGGGGAGATCCATGGGAGCTTCCCCAAGCTTAAACTTTTCACTCTTCTTCATCCTATTATGTCATCCTTCTCTCTTGACCCTTGAAAACTTCCGTCACACCAAACTCAAAGCAAATCTCATTAGAGGGTTAGTGCATAATAAAAAATTCACATGTTCTATAAAGACGCAATATGACTTGTTACTTTAAATATTAGCTACTGCCACTGATGTTATGTGAAGCTCTTCCACCCAAAAAAGAATTTCACTCAATACTAGTAAAAGAGAGAATGCAAAATAAAAATGCATAATCTGTCTAAAACAGAACAGTCCGCAAAGACGAATTTTTTCGAGGCACTTACAACGCTCAGATCGACAAACTTTGAACTAACGAAAGATTAAGACATTCATAAAGATTACACACAAAAAATTTCAGATTTAATTAATAATCTGGTGATTTTAGGAATTTCGTACAGTGAACAGCAAAAATCTGTTTCTGCGCAGCAATCAAAACTTAGCATCATCTTAACACTAGAGACTACTCTTGGGACAACAATGCAAGAAAGTAAAGATACAAAGGAGTTGCTACAGAAGTAAACAACACCTTGACTCAAATAAAGAAAAATTGCAGAAATAAAAATAATGGGTTGCCTCCTATAATCGCTTTTCTTTAACGCCTTTTAGCTAGGCACAAAGCATGCATCAAGTATCACCAAGTGAAGAAGCATCCAAAGAAAGGTCGGAAGTTTTCTCAACAATGCATTGTATCTTATCTATATAGGTTTCAGAATTACCCCTTTCAATACCTTCAGGCTCATCATATTCATCAAATGAGTTTTCAGGAACAATCCAATCAAAATTCTTTTCTAGTGCCTCTTGCATTCCTACAAGCTTAAAAGGTATTGGTATCTTAACTTGCCCCTCACAATTGGTTTCTTTAGTGTACTTAAGCCTCTCTTTCTCAAGTTTTTCAAGTGTATTAACAACATCAATACAATACCCAAGCATCTTATATTTAATAAAAACCTTTGTAGCTTCCCTAGCAACATCACCACATTCTTTAAGTAGGGTTTCTAAAACAAAATATTTCTTTTCACCTTCTTCCATATCATGAAGTTTTAGAAACATGTGCTGCATTATAGGACTAAGATTGACAAACCGAGCCTCCAACATGTGAACTAGAGAAGCTGTAGCAATTTCATAATTCGGGGCAAGTTCTACCAAGGATTTATTTTCAAAATTTCATTTTCTGCAATTAAACATCATTTTCCACACCATACGTTTAATCCTTTGTTTTCAGTAAGCCGGTGAGATTGACAACCTCACTGTTTCGTTGGGGCAAAGTAGTTGGATTGTGTTGTGTGCAGGTTCCACGTCAGCGCCGGAATCCCTGGTGTTGCGCCGCATCATATTTCGCCGTTGACAACCTTCTGAAGTGCTACTGCTCCTACTGGTTCGATAACCTTGGTTTCATACTGAGGGAAAACTTGCTGCTGAACTGCATCATACCTTCCTCTTGGGGTCTCCCAACGAACGTGTACTCCACGCCAAACAAGCATCAACTTTTCTGGCGCCGTTGTCGGGGAGCAAGAGTATTCCTCCCTGGTGATGGCAAGCTGGTTTCGTCCCGTCATCCTCCCTGCTGGCAACAATTCTCGCCTCCACCTCGCTTCCCCACCCCTTTCTGTTGCAGCTCCTAGCTCGAAGGAATCCTTTAGCTGTTTGAATGTCCCTGGTCAATTAAGCCCTGTCATTTTCGCTAATGCTTGCTCGATTTAATCCAAAGACTATTTGAATAACCGAACAGATTGTTTCCAAAAGTAGAATGATTTAGGCATAAGCTACTTTGATACATGACTCAAAGTTTCATATTTCTATCCCCGGCAAAGATTTTTTTATTTAAACAGTATAACATATGTATGAACAATGTCTTAGATCTTATTGATTGCACAATTCACATCTTCTAAAACCATTATATAAATTTGTCCACTATATTTTTAAAAAATTGAGAAAAGCATCTGCTACTTACCACGCCGAAAGGTTATGTCCAAATTATTTCCTCCAAAATAAAAGGAAGACTAATATCGTGTTTACCCTCTGTATCAACAATGTTGAATAAATGTTGTGTTCAATGGATCCCACCATGATCCCATAACAAACCAGCCGTCTCGAGCGCCGCCTTGTTCTTTCACCATGTAGACCAAATCCACTCGAGGCTATAGAACGCCATTACCACTGCAGCTGCAAAACAACATCATGTAGCTTGACCATGGGGCTTGAGCACATGCGTGCAAGAGTACATGTAGCTAACCAGGCCAGTAGCCCAAAAAAACTATGGAGAAAACTAGAACACAAGATTAAATCCAAACCAGCAACAACTTTCTCTGTTCATGTAGTTGGATACATAAATAAGGCAGTGTGATGATCATCTTCTATGGGTTCTTGTAACAACACCAGCTCTTTCAGCCGCTGATAGTCCAATCCTTCAAAATCCTGCAATAACAAGAAACACTGAATCTAGAATAAAACAACCCAAGGAAAGAGAATGGAGACAAAGGAAAAGATGATTCAGGAAAGCAAGAGAGAATGTTTAAATAAAAGAAGGTATTTCTAGTACTTACAGCAAATTAAAATGCATGAGAAAACATAGCGCAGAGGAATGAATGTTATACAACCTGACCTATAAATTATACCTTAAAAAAATAAGTTGCTTCCAAGGGCCATACGTCCCTGGATTTATCGACATGCAGTATCCTTCGGAATTAGGAAAAAATAAACCGACCAAATATCACACGCTCCATTAGGACACAAGAAATTATACAGGAAAAAGAAAGACGGGTTAATTGAAAATGCAAGATAATTGGTTGCCGGTACGATTACTATAACGGCCTGAATAAATCTGCGAAGATGCACAGGGCAAGGGAAAATTTAACCGAACCTATCGGTAGGAAAATTTCTGCAAAAAGTGGACGTAATGGAACAGCTGAAGCCTGAAGACATCATAGGCAGGCTCATTTGTGACATGTATATGAACTGTAGACAACATTGTTAGGACTGCAGACATGTATGTTATGATTTTATGACATGTAAAATGTAAGTGCTTGAAGAAATCATTAATATATAGGACGGCAGGAAAATAACTATTTGCAAGTCGGAATACAAACAACATTACAGTATTTAATTCAGCGGCGCGGCGAATCCCCTGCCGTGATTTGGCCGGGAAAGCAGGGAGCGGCGCGGCGAATCCCCTGGATACGACGGTCTGCGTCGAAGGCGAGCAAGGCCGACGGCAAACCTAGGGATTTGGATGGGCGGAGAAGTTAGGGATTCAGAGGGGCGGAGGAGTTAGGGATTTTGTGAGGGGACGGTTTTTTTGAGACGAAGGGCGTGGGGAGTGATTGAGTGAGGGGCGCGGCGGCAAATGGGGGAAACATAACTCCCTGCTTCAAATTTGGACCAAAACTTGAATTTCCCGCCATCCGTAAAATACCCGGATCGTCCGGAAAAATTCGGAACATCCGGATATTATTGGGTATAGAAAATATTCAAAATTATTCCAAATAAATTAGAAGTAAAAGTGTTGATATTGTTCTTTGTTCTAAATGATGATATGGGACAAAGAATGACTGCATATATTGAACATATTGGATAAACGAGTACCGGCTTAGCTCTTTACACGGAAAGGTCCGGGGGTTTTCGTACTGAAGTCCTACTAGGCACACTGCAGCTCGAGTGCAATTTATGAAAAATGTCTAATATAATTACTACGCTTTAATGGTGTCATAAAATGAACACATGTATTTTTTAAACCTTTTTTGTGGGTTTTCTACATATTGTAGAAATTAGTGCAAGGAAAATAGCCAGAAAAATCCCAAAAAATCAATTAATGTAAAAAAAAATCACTAGAATAATTTCATTTTTTTAAATCGCTTAGAGATATATTGATTTGTTATGAATGAAAAAAGAATAAGTACAAGGTTTAGCCAACATTTAATGGGTAAATACGGTCTTAATGAAAATTCGGACCCTCCGGATATTTGACCGTGCCGTGCCCGCTGGATCTTCATCTGTGCGCGCTCTGCGCCGCCGGCGTGACACGCATGCCTAGCACGCGCGCATCGGGCATGCACGCTCCGTGACACCCATGCCTGCACGGCGCCGCCAGCATGACACACGCATGCTTGTCACGCGCGCATCGGGCCTGCACGCTCAGTGACACACAAGCCTGCACGGCGCCGCCGGCGTGACACGCCTGCCTTGCACACGCGCATGCGTCCTGCACGGTCCGTGACACGCATGCGTGCACTGGCGTGTGCCGACATACGTAGGTTCTGTGCGCACGCGTACGTGCCGCCGCGCATGGATCAACCAGCAGGCGTACGTGTGCCGGCCGTGCGCGCGTTCTTGCTGCGGCGTACGTGGTCAGCGAGAGTAATGGCGCCGCCCTCGCTCTCAGCCCTCAGCGCCGACCTCGGTCTCAGCGCCTCCGCGTCGACCTCTCCTTCTCCTCTCTCCCAGCTTGCGCTATATACACTACTAGAGAAAACCCTATACCAGCACAGCATACCGCCAGTGAATAAGAGCAGAACGCGCCGGCGCTAAGTGCGCCAGGGCCACCCCCGCATTTTTCCATCTACCCCCGGTGAATCCTTTTTCTGTGCGCCGGCGTTACGTTGGATTCCCCCGGCGAATACATGTCCTGTGCGTCGGGGGTAAATCCCCGCCCACCGGTTCCCATTATCCCCGGCGCATAATATAAATGTTTTTTTTTTTGAATACGTACTGCAAGGGAAACCCCCACATTTCTTTATTGATTAAGATATGGGCAAAGGATATACAAAGTTATGTACAAAGCTATGTACTTTGAGAACAAGAATCAATGAAGAGAGCTAAGCCAGGAAACTAAGGGATGTACATAGGGCCGGCCCTGAAATGTCAGGGGCCCGGTGCGAGCTAAAAATTGGGGCCCTATACAGAAAGGTTCTCTTGCGTTGATCCCTTCTTCCATGTTATATCTCTCTCAAGCCGAGGAAGGATCAATGAGAAGTAATCAGAAGAACTTGAACAGACAAACGTGATACTGGAGACTGGAGAGGATCACCGTTCCAGGTTAAGGAGGGATTAGTTGGAAATAAACAAGTCAAGATCTTTCCCTTAATTAATTCCAAGAACACATTTCTAAATCATTCCAACTACCCTTCAACTAGATTTTCACTAGGAGGATAGAAATAAGTGTTTCTCTCAGATTGGCATAGAAATGCTATGCTAAATCATCAAAGAGAATTAAAGCAACATACTAATATATGTTCTTATCAAAATATTTGCCTCAGCCTTTGCATCATTGGCATGGCTAAGAAAACAAGCCAGATCTGTTCTTATCAGTTCATACCTAGAGGAAGAGAGAAGAGAAGTCAATAGATCTGTTCTTATCATTTTTGAGGAGAAAGGGGTATAAAGAACAGGAATATGAATAGAAATTAAATTAAAGTGCACTAGTTGCTGGGCAACAACTAATTCTTGTCCAGAAACTTTTGAATCACTTATATCTACAAGCACATCACATTCAAAATAATTCTTGTCCACCTACAGCTTGTGAACAAGCAAGAAAATCATCTATACTATCTATAACAGCAAGCAATCATGCTAATAAAAGCTATTTTAACAAGCACTAGATCTAAAATACTTAGTATACCACCAAATCGTGCTTATTATCACAGGAATGCTAGCAAAACATCAAGAACCCATAAAATAAAACAAGTAATTAAGACATCAGCTAGTTCATGTCTAGATGACACCCTAATCCTTCTATATAAATAAGCACAACGCATCCATTCATTATTTGGTCATGCTTATGGCTAGGGGGAAACCAACTAGTGATCAGAAGATCACTGGATTGTTAACAGCAAGCTATACATCAAGGAATCATGTATAGCTTCAGTAAATCAATTAAACAACACATATACCCACTGGCTAATCACCTACACGTGGTCCAAATTTAATGTAGCAGGATTATTTTAATTAAACAAGGCTAGCAGAGTAGTAAAAAAATAAATCATCTACACTTCAGAATATCTTTAGCAGTGGAAGCAGACCAGTTAATCCACTGTCCAAGACCAATCCGAGACCATCAGAGCACGATTTCAAGCATCAGTTCATCACTTGGATGAACTAGAGCAGTAGCACAATCATTAAGATGGCTAGGAACAAATCCTAAACTTGTTTTACACCGAGAGCAAGAGGAGTTCAGAGAGAGGAGAGGAAGAGAGGAGTAAGGACCATACCTAACGCTCGGGCACGAACACCGTGGCGTGGGGAGGTAGTGCTCGCGCTACCACGGCGGAAGTTACCGCGAGGACGACACCGACGAACACCACGGCGACGGCGGCACAGGGAGCACCACAGCAGCGGCGCATCGACCTGCGCCGAGCCACACCAGCAGTGGCAGCGTGGCGAGGAAGCTCTCGAGCACCAAAGAGAATGCCGTAGGGTTGGGGTCGAGCAGGAGGTCGCGGAGAAGTAGCCAGAGGCGCAGCCACGCGGTATCACGCCATCGACCCGAGCCATGGCGGCTAGGGTTAGGGTTCGCGGCTGGGTGTGGTGGAGCACGTGTGGCGCCGACCTGGACATCACAAAGGCGAGGAGCCAGTGGTGGACGCTAGGGAGGAGCTGTGCCAGGGAACGGCGGAGCCGGAGAGGACCGGCGTTAGCCGGAGCTCTTGGTGGCGGTGGCGCGTCGGCGTGGGAGGAGAAGCAGAGGAAACGGAGAGGAATCAGAATAGGAGGCGCAGGAGAAGGAGCGTAGGCCCACGGCGGCGCTGGAGGAGGCCGGCGACGGCAGGAGCGGCCGGAGCCGAACAAGGCGACCACGGTGGCGTCGCATCGCCAGGTGGGGATCGAGCGAGGCAGGGAAGGCGTACGTGTGTACGCGAGAGAGAAAGGAAGGAGTGGGTCGACCGAGCCAGACCTTGACCCAAGATTAGTGGGTTGAGTCCAACCCATTGGGCCCCGGGGCAATTTTGGAAATTCACCAAATAAAATTACCCAAACTTAAATGAATTTTAACTCCCAAACAAAAGGAACAAAAATCAGCTAAAAATAGTCAACACACTCTATAAATTATGAGGAATTTTTCTATAAGTTTTATTAATAAATTTAATAAGTTTTGAGTGGATGAAAAATTCAAGGATCCTTAAGTGGAAATGACTTGAAATTCTTTTTCAAAAACTATTTTATTAAAAGAAAATAATATGGGAAAATAAAGTCTTAAATTTCAATTATATTGAACTATTTAAATTTAATCACTTTAATTTTATTCCTCATGAAAATTGTTGTCAAACTCTTTAAATAATTCAAAAACTCCTTAACACTTGAAAAGTATTAAAATCCTCAACTTGGGAATTTTGGGGTGACGATGCAGCTCATGATTATGCATAATAGCATGCTGCTAGAAATTTTCAGTAGTCCTTATCAGGATTACTTTGCTATTTTCAGAACTCGGGGTTTTACCGCAAACCCTAGAACCCCGAAGAGTTGAACGGCCATTTCTATCACAGGCAAGTTCATTCTTGCATATCCTTATTGAACTATTTTTATAAAACTATTTTAAAAAACATATTATTATCATTGCATTGAAAAAGAAAAACTATTTTTGAATGATGTGAATTGCTATATATATATTGTTTGGCTGACGATGGAACCATGGCATGGTACGGATCTCTTGGTGGAGGTTCCATTGTACGAGAAAGTATATACCTAGGATTAATTACCAATGTCACAGTGATCCTTGCGCCGTATTGAAGCGTTTACCATGAGATCTGCTATGGACGGTAAAGTCAGCCGTATCTTCTCTCGTTCACATATCCTCGGCAGGCTATTACCTGGTTGCGTCCATTGCGGCGGCCAACTGCGTGGAAGCGCGTGACCTTCCCACCCGACGGGGTGATTGGAATAGAAGCTCGGGAGGGGTGGCGGGCCAGTGGTCTTAGTTACCAGCCGCGTCACAAATGGGTGGATATGTGTTGTGCGGAGAGGGCGGTGATTGGCTTTGGACTCACACCTGGCCCCATACCATGGAAGTATGGACGAGTTTGGCCGCTCGGAAAGGCAACAAGGCTGGGTTTCTCTCATGGGTAAAGTTACGCAGCTCTGCAGAGTCAACAACAAGAAATTGTGGCTGTCACATCCGTGTTCCCGGAAGGAACTACAGAACGCCGCGGGAAAGGCATCCCAAGTGATGACTAAAGACCCGTGGAGGCTGTCAGCATAGTTTTCTGAAATAAAACTGACCTTTTGAAGAAATGTTTTCCAAAACTTGCATTATGCCTAGGACCGTTGGTCATGGCAGTAGCTAGTGCATTCAAAACAAAAACTCTTTCCTATATTATTTGAACTTGCTAAGTAACGCTCGAGTTGCTTACCCTTTCCCCGTTGATCCCCTACTTAGATTTTGGAGCCAGCAAAGAAGTTGACAGATATTTATCACGACGTCAAGAAGGTCTTCAACAAGGAATCAAGTTTACCTGGTGAAGCTGGAAGGAGCCAAGCACTACTTCGTCAACAGAAGAATGATGACAACAGTGCCAATGGAGGAGCAATGACGCCAGTGCAAAGATGTCCACGACGATCACATTGTCAATGGAGAAGACAACGTCTATCGGAAGGAGGAGTACAACTCTGGATAAAGATATTTCAGATGGAATAGAGTAGGGCTGTGACATCAGCAGTAGTGGATTAGGCACTAGAGTTAGAGCTGATATCCAGCTTAGTGATACGATTTGGATCTTTCTGTATTTCATTTGCAAGAGACTTGCTTCAATGTAAAAGAAGGGTCTCGAGATTTTGTATTGAATAGTGTTGTAATCCTATAGTGTTACTTTGGACCGACTATGTTTCTGTTGTACTACTCTAAGGGATGTAATATTTACGGAGAGGTCCTTCCATGCATGTTACATCATCGACTTGTACACTACAACATGCAGTAGTGTGCTGGGTCACCGCAGGGAGCCCAGCCTCTTGCCGGGAACTCGTACCCTCGGGGTCTTCCGTGTCTTCTAGCTTGGTTCGGGGACCCGGCAGGCCCCCAGGACCAGAGCCCTTTGTCGGTGTAGGTCTCGCTTGGCCTTCGCGGGGTCGAAGGGTGAACCCGCCAGCTTGACTTGGTTCTTGGCCTTATCCATCTTCATCTTGGGCCCACAGGGAGTGGACCCACTTTGGCAGCACTAGGGGAACCCCATGTTCCACTGCTGCGACAGGGATCTCAACTCTGGCGAGAGGTTCTCCGTCCGTCTCCAGGAACATCACCGGGAGTCAGTTGTAAGAAATTGATACTTTTTCGATTGTACATTTTTCTGTCTACATGTATATTTCTTAGAATGTCTAATTTATGTTTTTTTATGTTTGTTTCTATTGCACAGACTATACCTTGCAGGGCCAGGCAAGGGTTCAACGAGATAGTAGGCGACGACCGGGTGGCATTTTTTTCCCTTGGGAAGACGTACAGCATTCGTGTCAGCAAAGGAAGTAAGAAGACCAAGTTGCTCGGCAATGTGTGGGAATCCTACATCAATTTCAACGATCTAACCCCTGGGAAGGACACACTCATGTTCAGCATGAAACAATGTCCTCCTAGAATCTATGTTTCCACGTGTCCAAGAGGCAAAACTGTGTACATCAGTTCTGATGATGACAGCTTAGAGGAGGAGGAGGAGGAGGAGGAGGCTGATGACAACGATCGCAGAACTGTTCTTGGCCAAAGAGCTGATCTGACTGACGATGAGGAGGACCGCCTCGCTCAGCTTCTGCCGGTAGGACCCCATGTTGGTGTGCTACTCGTGACTCGCTTGACGACTGTGTTTCTATATATTTGCACATATTCCTTATTAATAGTAAATAACCATGAACCGCCCCTCTGTCTGTTTTAATAATAACTAGCTATGTCTATTTCATGCACGGAAACTACCGCACAAGATAGCTCAAGAAGCGGGCATGCCACCTCATGGCAATGCTGGACTAAGACTTGAAGCTGCAGGGCCGGCCGTCACCATCACGTACAAGGAGAAGTCTGACCGCCGCCTGGACTTCGACAAGCTGGGATGGAGGAACTTCATCGAAGGAAAGAATCTTCAGAGTGGTCAACCTGTCTTGATCATTCTCAGGAAGACTTCTAACCCCAGCTTAGAAGTCATGATTGAGATACGGCCCTTCTAGTCCTATGTTCAGCTAATGCGTTCTGACATGTTAATTGCTGCTATAGTTTAGGTTCAGGCGGTAAAACACTATATTGCGTCTTTGATCTGTTTGGAGAGACTCCTATATGTGTAACACATGTTGTCAGCTTCGAGACTGACGTATAAATTTATATAATATGCTAGCTAGTAGCTGCTTAGTCCATATGCATGTGTACATAAATGTATGTAGACATGTTTAAGTGTGTATGTTCACTCACTTTAGTATGTATCTAGACAACATGTGCACCACCTAAAACATATTATATTAAAAAACGGAGGGAGTAAGTAATTGTGATTTGTACACGCAGTCAATGGAATTACCTAGGGGTTTATTTCCCTGTTCAGCAGAACCAAGAACTCGGATCCACCGGAAATTGACCCGGAGGACACGAATTACGGCCGGACAGCAAACTCTCCGGCGGGCCTACGGTAGAGACGGCCAGTACTAGCATCCGTCTCTGCTGATACTACTATTACTAGCAAAGTGCCCGTGCGTTGCAACGGGTCAAGATTCTTGCAAAACAAAACGTATATAATATTCGGTGGGAGTCAGATATTTTCTGATCAGGAGGTAACGGCCTCGGTCTTCAATTTTCAATTTTTCTGAGACTTAGTGGCATGTTGTAGCGTCGAAGTGGGACTTTAATATATCTCGCCCATTTTTTTTTTGAGAAAATATATCTTGCCCAATCACATTGTTCCTAAATGGACTAACCTGATTCAATAGATGTGGGCCGTAACGTCAAAATTCTTTTCAATGCACGTATTAGACATGTAAGTGTTCATGTGTTGCAATAGGCTAGAAAAGATCAAGTTCTATAGTTATCGGTGTGACCTAAATCTTGCCCCAAATTTGAAATCGTCAACCTTTTTGTTGTTTTGAAATAAAAAATCCAAAAATATTTTCTTAACCAGACTACTTTAATGTACACCGAATTGGGCCGGCGAGGCCAGCCCAGAGCCAGTCGGCCACACCCGATCGAACCTAGCCTGCTGCACGCACGCGAAGAGACACAGCACACAGTCTCTTCGGTCCTCCTTGGGTGGAGGTGGAGAAAGAGATGGAGTTGTCGAGTTAGAAGCTGTCGTGCATGGATTGACATGCATCGGTCGCACACATGGCCTGGAGCTTCTGTGCGTGGGGCAAGTTGTACTCTCCTCCATATATGGGCAGGGCCACGGCCACGGCCCTATGGCGGCATGACCTCCGGCAGCGCTGCCCGCCGGCGCGAGTCAATCCTGGTCGCCCCCCAACCACCTCTCCCCTGCTGGCGCTCTCCCCTGCTGGCGCTTGATGGTGTCACGCATGGAGCGGCGCGCGAGGTTGAGCTGCCATGCGGGGGATAGGTAAACAACGGTTTTTTTGCTTGTTTTTTGACGTGTAAAACGCATGACGGACCATGAAAACTTGGATTGCGCGTTCCACAAAACTTCCCGACTTTGCGTGCGACGTACCGACACTGTCTCTTTTGGCAGCCGATCGGAACTGTCCTTTTTTATCGAGTAGATCGAGCGGGATAGGTAAACAACGGTTTTTTGCTTGTTTTTTGACGTACCACCCGCCAACCATCACCTTTAACAATATTATATAGTAGAAGAGATAGACGGTCATTATTTTTAGCAGCCTCAAGGGAAAATAGTTTCCGAGACGGTTCTTTTTTGAGGCCGTCTGAGGGATACTGTCTTTACAGACGGTTTTAGGAACCGACTCTATTGTAAATACGCTTTTGCTTCGGTCCTTGCCCCCCGTCTGAGGGATACTGTCTTTACAGACGGTTTTAGGAACCGACTCTATTGTAAATACGCTTTTGCTTCGGTCCTTGCCCCTAGACACATCAAAGGCTAAGATTGCACGATACCCCTTCGCACTAAACGTATAATATGCTCGAGCCGAGTCTGGGACCTGAGAAATATTGAGCGAGTCTGAGACCTGGGAAATATTGAGCCTGAGCAGGATGGACAAATGTTACGGCTCGAGCCGAGAAATATTGAGCCTGAGCAGAGCCGGATCGCGAGACAGAAAAATGTAAGACAATTTGTGGAAGCCGGGATTCGAACCCGCGTCTACCAGGCGCAGCACACGAACCTTAGCCACTGGGCTACGGCTCGGTTCGTGATAAGGACCGAATCATAGAAAATATATAGAGGAGGCGACGTTAACTGACGGAACGATATGGCACGTGACGGGACGAAGATCGGTCACAGGTGAGGCGCCTGTGTGCACTGTGCAGTGCTGGCCGGTGTGTGCGCCGACTGCTGGGTGCGGTCACAGAACCACCGTTATATTTGACTTTGAAATTGAGCACCAAATCACTCAAAATTAATCCTAATAAATTAACAACATGAGATTAACATTTAGATGAACTCATTTTTATAAAAAACTTCATAATTATAGCAAGTGATTTTTCCACCTCGAAATAACTCGTTATTTTTCCTAGGATAGTATTACAAAATTAGGCATCGCTGACAAGTAACTTTTTCTTTACAAGTCCAATATATCACTAATGTGCTGAAAAAGGGTATAACGAATCTTGCGACAATTGAGACTCCATTTCAGGTTCTAACATTCTTGTATGGCCTATCCTTACACTCCTACACAGTCAGTGAGCAAATCCAATTGGTCTACCCCATTCGATGTCGGTCCATTGAGTAGATGACGCATGCCAGACAGACCATCAGTTTCGTCAATAATCTGTCATAGTATGCACCAGGGCCACTCGAAAAAAGTTGGAGGTGATTATAATATTCCTATGTAGATCCAGCGAAAAAATATTCCTCTGTAGTTATGGAGTGAAATTAAGGAGACATTATCCAACCTTTAAATTCACTGAATTGCCAGTTTGCTATTATTCCCATCATGTTTATACTGAAAAACTAAGAAGGTATGAAAATAATACCAAAATGCAACATCACATTGCATTCATGTCTAATTTGTTCTAGCTAGCCCAGAGAAAAAATGTGTTCATCTCGCGAAATTCAAAAGAAATCACCTGTTCAGAAATGAGTGCCAAACATAGCCAGAACGGATCCATTTGTAAGCAAGTGATATTTTTGACCTGCTAGAAATGAATCATTATTTTTACCTAATATTATAACCAAAGTACGCACATCCTTGACGATTTTTTTTGAATACCTACCATCTTTAGAACATGCATGCAACACTCATAGCCATCTAGTTGTATATATCTAACACCTTTAGAACATTTGGACCCTGATGCAACACGCGTATATATTGTGGGACCAAGATGACAGTTCTAAGTCAAGCTCTTTAGGGCTGGTGCATGCATGTGGGTCCAGATGTCTAGTAAATTGTATAGGTATGTATCTATCATCTTTTGAATATGTGGACCAATATGCAACACCCCTAGCCATCTTAACCTCGCACATCTGGGTCATATGGACCTCCATGCATTACTCATAGCCATCTAGTTATATATTTATCACCTTTGGGACATGTGGACCCACATGCAATCCTCCGAACTATGGTTACATGTTGTAGGACCCGCATGATACTTTTAGATCCAACTGTCTAAGGCTGAAGGCTGGTGCATGTGGGTCCACTTGTAGGGCATGTTGACTCACATGCAATACTCATAGTCATATCTTATCATCTTTGGGACATGTGGACCGACATGCAACACTTAGCTATGTTGTATGTTGTAGGACCCACATGATAGTTCTACATCAAGAAGTCTAGTGCCGATGCATGTGGTTACAAATGTTTAGCAGGTCATATGTATCTAGAACCTTTGGTACATGTGCACCCACATGCAACACCTCTAGTCATCTTAACCCCATCACATTTAGAACATGTGGACCCACATGCAACACTCATATCTAACCACCTTTGGGACATGTGGACACACATGCAACACTCCTAACCAAGTTTTATGTTGTAGGACCCACATGATAGTTCTAGGTCAAGTTGTCTAGTGTCGGTTCATGTGGTTCCAAATGTCTAGTAGGTCATATAGGTATGTATCTATCACCTTTGGGACATTTGGACCCAAGTGCAACACCCCTAGCTAGCCATCTTGACCCATCACATCTAGGACATGTGGACCCACATGAAACACTCTCATAGTCATATCTTACCACCTTTGGGACATGTGGAACCACATGCAACATTCATAACTATGTTGTATGTTGTAGGACCCACATGATAGTTCTAGAACAAGCTATTTAGGCTCGTGTATGTGGGTCTAGATTCTAGTAGTTCATATAGGTATGTATCTACCACCTTTGAAACATGTGGACCCACATGCACCACCTTTATACATTTTGAGCTAGCACATCCGGGACATGTGGACACACAGGCAACACTTGAGCCATCTAGTTGTATATCTACGATCTTTGGGATGTGTGGACCCACAGGAACACTTGGAGCATGTGGGCCCATATCTAGTAGTCCATATAGGTATGTATCTACCACCTTTGGGATATGTGGACCCACACAAAACATCTATAGCCATCCTTATCTATCACGTACATCTGGCTACGGCTATGATGTGGGTCCAGATATCTAGTAGGTCGTATAGGTATGTATCTACCACCTGAGGGACAGGGCACCCAAATATATCACCCCTATCCATTTTGACCTAGCACATTTAGGACAAGTGGAGCAACATGCAACGCTCATAGTCATCTAGTGGTATATCTACCACGTTTGGGTCATGTGGACCCACAAGAAACACTCCTAGTTATGTGTCATGTTTTGGGAGATCCACATGATTTTTATAGGTCAAGCTGTCTAGGGATGTTGGATGTGGGTCCATATGTAACACTCATAGTCATCTAGTTGTATATCTACCACCTTTGAACCATGTGGACTCACATTCAAAACCCTAGCCATTTTGACCTAGCACATCCAGTACATGTGGACCCACATCTAACACTCATAGCAATCTATTTCTATATCTATCACCTTTGAGACATGTGTACCCACATGCAACACTCCTAGTTATTTTGCGTGTTGTGGGAGACTCACATGATTGTTATAGGTCAAGCTATCTAGGGCTGGTGCATGTGGGTCCACATGTGTAATAGGTCATATAGGTATGTACCTACCACCTTTGGGACATGTGGACCCACATGCAACACCTCTAGCCATCTTGACCTAGCACGCACATCTAGGAGATGTGGACCCACATGCAACACTCATAGCCATCTCGTCATATATATACGACCGGGATATGTGGAACCACATGCAAAACTCTTAACCATTTTGAGCTAGCACATCCGGGAGATGTGCACCCACATCTAACACTCATAGCAATCTAGTTGTATATATGTACCACCTTTGGAACATGTAGACCCACATGCAACCCTAGATCCTTTGCATGTTGTGAGACCCACATTATAGTTATTGGCCAAACTAGCTAGGGCTGGTGCATGTGGGTCAAGATTTCTAGTAGGTCATGTAGATATAGATATGTATCTACCACATTTGGTATATGTGGATCCACATGCAAAACTGCTAGCCATTTTGACCTAGCCACATTTGGGACATGTGGACCCACGTGCAACACTCATAGCCATCTAGTTTTATATCTACAACCTTTGAGACATGTGGACCCACATGCAATACTCCTAGCTATGTTGCATGTTGTGATACCCACATTATTGTTCTAGGTCAATCTGTCTAGGGCTGGTGTATGTAAATCCAGATGTCCAGTAGGTCATTTAGATATGTATCTACCACCTTTAGGACAGGTGGACCCAAATACAACACCGCTATCCATTTTGACCTAGCACATCCGGGACATGTGGACCCACATGCAACACTCATAGCCATCTAGTTGTGTATACCACCTTTGGGTCATGTGATCCCACACGCAACACTCCTATCTCTTTTGCATGTTGTGTGACCCACATGATAGTTCTACGTCAAACTGTTTAGGACTGGTGCATGTGGGTCCAGATTTCCAGTAGGTCATATAGGTATGTATCTACCACCTTTGGGGCATAATGGGTTATTTCGAGCAGGTCAAAAAAATCACTTGTTTACAAATGGACCCGTTTGGTCTATGTTTGACACCCATTTCTAACCAAAGAGATTTTTTCGAATTTCGCGAGATTATCCTAGTTTTTTCTCTAGGCTAGCTAGACCAAATTAGGCAGGAATGGAATGTTATTTTGCATTTTGGCAATATTTTCATACTTTTTAATTTTTTAATAAAAACTGCTGTGAATAATAGCAAACTGATAGTCATGTGACTTTAGAGTTTGGATAGCGTCTCCCTCAACTTCACGTTACACATACATACAAATATTATGATCAAGTCTAACTTTTCGAGTAGTCCCAGCGCATACTATATCACAGATTCTTGATGATTTGTCTGTCATGCGTCATCTTCCCTTGGGCCAGCGTCGAATGTGGTAGACCAATTGGCTTTGCTCATTAAGATTAGGCCATATAAGCACGTGAGAACCTAAATTGGAGGCTCAGTTGTCGCAAGATTCGCTGCACGGTCAGAATGCTTTTCTTATCACATTTGTTGAGCAAAAATTTAAGATATGTTGGACTTGCCAAAAAACAAAAGTAATTGTCAAGTATGCCTGATTTGGTCATACTATAATAGGAAAATAATAATAGGTCATTTCGAGTAGGTCGAAAAAATCACTTGCTATAATTATCAAGTTTTTCATGAAAATGGGTTCATCTATATTTCAATTTCATGTTGTTAATTTCTTAGAATTAATTTTAAATGATTTATTACTCAATTTCAATGATTAGTGAGTGAAATAACGATAGAATCTTGTTTGTATGCGTGTACTTAGCAACGTATAGATTATCAAATATTACTAATAAAATGTGTAGGATAGCACAGATACAAAGCTAGTACAGTGGATGTGCTCCTTGCGTTGCCCTAGGAGACCCAGGATCAAGTCCCAGCGGCCACAAATTATAGCAGCCTTTTTTCACCGGATGGGCTTGCCGAGTCTCTCCAATTCGAGCCAGCTCGGGCTCACCAGGTCCGTCTGAAATATTTCGCAAGCTCGGCTCGAGCCGTACGGAAGGCGCCGTATTATATGTTTATGGCAGGGGGGGGCAAGGACCGAAGCGGGGCTTATTAGAGCCCATTGCTCAGAGCGGTTGATGAAAACCGGCTCTGCACGTTGTATTAGGACCGGCTATAATGCGAGGTTCTGTACTAGTGTATCCCTCCCACACAAACTGACCCCGCGCGCCTCCCTCCTCGCTAGATCACCGCCGCTGGCTCACCTCCGCTGCTCGCGTCCCGCCCCGCCGCTTGACACGCGTCCCCAGGAGTCCCCCTCCCCTGCAACGCGGAGCAGGTCGTCGCCCGCGCCTCCCCAGCCTCCATCCCCGCCATCGTCTTCGTGCCCACCCTCCACGTCAAGCAGGTCTTCGCAAGCAGAGTCCACAACGTCGCGCGCCCACGCCCACGTCGCCCAGGTCTGCCCCCTCTCCCGCCCCCCCTCGCCCGTGTTCTTCCACGTTAGGCTTCTTCTCTGCTAGCCCGTGTTAGGCTTCTTCTCTGCTAGCGCGTGTTAGGATTTCAGAGCATTTGTGTTTGTCCTGCTGGTACTAGAAATTTGTGTACTAGAGGATCAACTGCGACAAGTCAATGCAAATGAATATAGGTTTCTGATTAGACCATGAATTTGCTAGCTAGAAAGAGCTTCCGAAGAAAATGTTTTCCACCCTGTTAATTTGGGGCTGGAATCAGGTAGTCCTTCATGTGTTCTTGTGTGCATAATTCAAACAAGGACGCCATCCACTACTAGAAAAATGACCTCTAGTCGCGGTTCCAGAGGACCTTTAGTCGCGGTTGGGCAACCGCGACTAGGCTGGCGGGACTAAAGCCCCCACCCTTTAGTCGCGGCGGATTCCGAACCGCGACTAGAGGTCCCTCCACGTGGGCTTTAGGGGGACGTGGGGTGTTGGGACCTTTGGTCCCGGTTGGTAGCACCAACCGGGACCAAAGGGTTTTGTTTTTTTTTTTCTTTTTCGATTTAATTGCAGGGTTTAGGGTTTATATATGCCGGGGTTTGGTTATAGCTAGGTTCCCGTGTCCCGTGGTAACGGTAACCCTTCCCGTTGCGATGACGGTTACGGTGACGGTAACCGTAACGGTAACCGTGACGGTTACCGTTACGGTAACCGTGACGTTTTCGATGTCGTAACCGTTCCCGTGTCGTATGAAGTCGATGCACATATTTATAACACATACAATTAAATTAAGTAATACTTGAAGATCGTAGACAAGAGTTCGTTGATGCGCCAAGAGTTATCGTAGTACAAGAGTTGAAGCAAAACAACAAGTTACTTTGACGATTTCATGCTTTCAGCATCGTAGTACTCTCCTTTCTCCTGTAAGGCCTCTGAAAGGTAAAATCCCGCCAATTCCTCTCGAATTGCTCTGAAGCGGTGGTCGAGTGGTAGCCTCTCGCGCTTTTTTGCCAACTCTGCATCCTTTCTCATATTCCATTTCTCGGTGACTAATACATATATATACTCGCAAACGAAGAATCCACAGTACTCAGTTTCCTTTGGTTGCTCCATGCAAGACTATACAAGAATAGATTTCAGTCAATAATAAATGAAGTATGCATGAGAAATGTTGTGTGGACGAAGAGGTAGCAGTACTTACTTGGTTTAACTTCCAATCCAGCTTTTGGCGCCACCCACCTTCAGGATCTTCCGCTCGAAACCTTTCCCAAACTCTGCCCGACAAAGAACATTCACAAATGAGTTACTCGTTAATGACTTGACATCAAGATATGAATGACAGAGGCGGTAAGAAATGAATGTACCTTGCTAGTAAGTCGAAACAACTCATGTAAGTGTCAGGATGATACCTCAATGAGTCAAGTGAATGAATAAGTCCTTCGTGATGTCTAATGACAAGAAGAATCCAGTGGTAGCTGGGCACAGTCATGCATAACTCATCAGTTAAACTATCTTTGTTCGTCGGCGGCGGGACAATTAGCGGGGGGACAGAACGTACGGGTTGTTCTCCGAGCTGGGGAACTTGTTTACCTATCTTCGGCGGCGGTGGGACCGATGGTGCTGCTTTTGTAGCTTCCTTCGCCGGCGGGACCGATGGTGCTGCTTGTTTTTCGTTTGCCGCCGGCGGCGGGACTGACTCTGCGTCTTGTTCACCTTTCTTCGGCGCCTCCGCCGCCGTCACCTCGTCATATGACTTATGAATAGAACGGACATAGTCAGATGGCGGCTTCTCTGGAGGGACATATAAGTTGTCAATGACTTTATGACAAGCCGCTGCAGAATAGCCCTCGGTAAATGTTGGCGGCGGCACTTTCGGTGCGAACAATGATTTATTATGCTCCTCGATGGCTGCTTCGTTTTGGTCAAGAGTCTTCTGCCAAGGTTGCCTCAGATCAGGCGTTCTGGCCCTTTTAGCAGGTCGCCTCTTGACCGGGGAAGACGCGCGCCTTCTCCGTTTAAGCGGTACGGACACTTCCGGTGGGGGGTTCCGTACCGGAGATGGATGTGTCTCATCGATACCCCGGCAGGGTGGGCTTTGCTGAGTCGGTGAGTTTGAGAACTTGATGTATTTCTTGTTCCACTGGACGAAACCACCCTTGACATCGCACAATGCCTCCTCACCGTTACCTCCAGGAATCTCAAGAGCCAATGATTCCGATCCCGGCACAATTTCATCCACCCCGACAACAGCATAGCCAGGATGAATGACACCATTATGGTAGCTTGCTGTGTCGACAATCGGTAAAGCATAGCCGACCGCCATCTTCATGGATATGTTGCTCACAGGCGTATGTAGCTCACATGGTGTCGGTTCCGTGATATCATCCACGGGGTAGCGAGCATCGAGTTCTAGTTGCGTGGAACCCACGCTGCTTCTAAGCTGAGATCGAGCATCCACGACTTCAGGATCTTGGGGCTGCTGCACCTGGCGTTCATTAATGAGTTGCTTCATCTGGCGCTCCAAATTCGCTATCCGCTCTTCACCCTGCTTCTTCTTTCTTGCACGGCTTCTATAAGTGTCAGCGTGCTGCGGATACTGTTTTTTCAAGGTGGCACCGCCGGGTAAGCCTTGTAAACGTCCCCAGTGTTCAGGTTTCCCTAGGGCCCGTGCCAGCTCGTCTTCCTCTCTATAGGGTTCCCACGTACCCGCTAGAACTTCCTTTATTGCATCTTCAATTTTTGGGACCATGTCTACTACTGTTGCCTTGTATTTTTCAACCCTCGGGACAATCTTCCCTTCCTCGTTCAACGTTGCGCCATGCGCGAACAACCAGAATTTGGACCTTTCGGGCCAGCTGTATGTCTGTGGAGTGAAACCTGCAGCCACGAGTTTATCTTCCATGGCTAGCCACTTAGGAATGGCTGACCTGTAGCCACCTGGCCCCAGGTTATGGTGGTGTGTCTTACTCGCAGCATTTAGCTTATTTATTTCCGATCGGGCCACAGCCGCAGCCGAGGTCTTATACGCCTTAAAGGCTTCCCAGTGATCTCTTAGCTTCACCAGTTTTTTTTGACTGAAATCTGGATCAACCTTTTCATATTTTGCCCATAATGTTTGCTTATATTTCCGAAAGGCGTCGGACATCTTGGAGAGAGTCCAGTGCTTGAGTTTCAACTTCAAGGCGGGCTCAATACCATCCGGGAGGTTAAAATGCTGCAAGAGTGTGTCAAAGCAGAAATCTTTATAATGCTGGTGGACATAGCAAGGGTCATCCTCGGCAACGCCTGCTGGCTTAAGCCATTCTGCTATGGAGATCGGGACCTCGTCCCTAACAATAACTCCAGCTTGACTAATATATTTTCTGCGGTTCTCTATCGGTTCCACCGGATCGCCATCTACATCAATTTTATAGATTGGTAACTTTGCATCTTCGCTAGTCATTCTTTTCGCTGGGCCTCGAGGATCTTGATTCTTAGCCTTTTTATGCAAGGTGGACGCCTAAAGTTAGAAATATAATGCGTTAATAAGTGCAATACAAATCAGTTAATGCATTTTGTGTTCAAGCAAATATAGAATTCATATATAAACCTCGAGGTGGAGGGTGTTCGAGGTGGAGGCTGTTATTTCTTCTTCCTCTAAAATACCCTCACCAGACGGGTTTAAAAATTGTGATGCAAATTGCTCAAAATCTTCGTTTCGATTGTCGGCGGCGCCTTCTCCACCGGCAGCATTTGCATCGCGATGCTCAAAAATATCCTGCATGAATAAGTTTTCTCCTTCCTCGTCTCGCACAATTAAAGGGTCATCCATAGCTGAATGTTCCTACACTCAATAAATTTAACAAATTATGATAAACAATAATTTGATACAAAGTATCAAAGTGCTTGATACAAATTTAACAAATTATGATACAAAGCAATACCCTAAATAAAAGCAATACCTAGCTCTTTGTATCGAAAAAAAAGCAATACCTAGCTCTTTGTATCAAAAAAAAATACCTAGCTCCTAAATAAAAGCAATACCTAGCGGCGGCGAGGCAGGGGAGGCCGGGAGACGGCGACGACGGTGCGGCGGCGGTGGGGTGGCTGGCGGCCAGGCCGACGTCGGCGAGCTCGGGAAGGAGGCGAGCCGGTCCCCTCGGTCGCCGGAGGGTGCGCGGGGCGTGGCGGCGGCGGCGGCGAGGCAGGGAGGCCGGGAGACGGCGACCACGGCGCGGTGGCTAAGGGCGAGGCAGGGGAGGGGAGACGGTGACCACGGCGCGGCGGCGGCGGCGAGGCAGGGCAGGGGAGACGGCGCGGCGGAGCAGGGCTTCGCCGGCGTCGTCGGCGTCGTCGTGGGAGCCCGGAGGCGGCGGTTCGTCGTGGGAATTGGGGGGACTTTGCGAAAATTTCACAAAGTCCCCAACGAAACGGCGCGGAATCGACCTTTAGTCGCGGTTGCAGCCAGCAACCGCGACTAAAGGTCGACCTGGGCCGCCAAAATTCTGGCGCCAAGCCCAGGGGACCTCTAGTCGCGGTTGCTGGCTGCAACCGCGACTATTTTTGTTTTTCTATTTTCTTTTCTTGTATTTGTTTTCATTTATGTACTTAGATTTTAATTCTTTTATATACTTAGATTTGTTTTCCTATTTTTCCTAGAAACTAGTACACTTAAAAGGACTCCATGGCAAAGGGTTATTTTTTTGAGTATTTTTTCTCTTTTTCTCATTTCTTTTCAAAAAATGGTCAAAATGGAGAGCATGGCTATTCATCTAAGGTGGTCAAATTTCCAAAAACTATGGATGGTTCTATGTTGTAACCACTACTTGTGTACCCTAAAATTATTTTTGTAACAATTTTATCGCAAACTATCACATATTTGTAAGATGAATGTTTGGTGTTGTAAAATGCAGAAGAAAGCAGATAAAAATTATTAATTCATTTATCTTAATGCATTACATAAAAGGTTTAATACATTATTACACATGATACAACGTCTCACAAGCGCTTGAAAGAAACACACCCCTGATCCAACATCACCAACATTATTCTACATAAACGGACTTGCTGGCTCGAAGGCCGTAGGATTAGGGGGAACGGCGGGAGGAGCCAGCCCCGTGGGCGGCCGCCCGGTTCTCGCGCGCACGTTTGCGGCGGAGGGCAAGATCCATGGAGGATGAGTCTTTCAGCGCCCAATCCAGATCAGAAGCCTCCTTCGCCTTGAGCTGGTAGGAAGTCTTGGCTCGCTGGACAGGGTAGTCGCGGATAGACTGGAAGGAGGCTTCCATGGCCTCCTGTATCTGCAACCCACAACCTTCTTCCCCGTCGTCGCTCCAGTCGAAGTCGTCATTCTCCTGGTGGAGGTGCAGCGCCGCCAGGTGGAGGTGAGGCGGCACCTGGTGGAGCAGGAGGCCGGTAGCTGGGCATTCCTCTCCACGCCGGGCTCGTGGGCATACGGCGGGATAGACTCCCACGGTTGTGCCCAAGCGCGCTCTGCCGAGCACGCTCGACCTCGTCCAGAAGGCGCTGCGGCGGGCGTGGCGGATCCATCTCGTGGAGACGATGCGTTCATGGCTAGGAATGGTGGATTAGGTTTTACCCCGTCGGCGACAATATATAAAGACCTCCAGGGCAGCGCTGGGGGAGGACACGTGCCCAGGGAAGCGCTGGGGGAGGACACGTGTCGTGACCGCAAAGCCCGTCTTTAGTCCCGGTTGGTGTTACCAACCGGGACTAAAGAAGCACACGGATCGTGTGTTTCTTTCGAGCGCTTGTGAGCCGTTGGATCAGGGGTGTGTTTCTTTTGAGGGATTGTGAGCTGTTTGATCAGCAGTATCACGACCACTTCGTGAGCCACATGACCCGGTTGGTGTTACCAACCGGGACTAAAGAAGCACACGGATCGTGTGTTTCTTTCGAGCGCTTGTGAGCCGTTGGATCAGGGGTGTGTTTCTTTTGAGGGATTGTGAGCTGTTGGATCAGCAGTATCACGACCACTTCGTGAGCCACATGACCCGGTTGGTGTTACCAACCGGGACTAAAGAAGCACACGTACCCTATATATAGCCGCCCTCCTCAGACAGGTTACTCACTCACACAAAACATTCCAGCGTCACTCGGAGAGGCATCTTTGGGCAACCAGCGGCAAGACGTCTCTGATGACCTGCGACCGTTCCAAACGGTTGCAGATCATCAGAGATGTGTTGCCGGACGGTTGTAGATCATCAGAGACGTCTTGCCGCTGCTTGGATCGAAGTGGCGCTCAAACACAAAACATTCCAGCGTCACTCGGAGAGGCATCTTTGGGCAACCAGTGGCAAGACGTCTCTGATGACCTGCGACCGTTCCAAACGGTTGCAGATCATCAGAGACGTCTTGCCGGACGGTTGTAGATCATCAGAGACGTCTTACCGCTGCTTGGGTTTGAGAGGTTCCCACATGGACACAGTTACATAAAAGGTTTAATACATTATTACACATCACCAACAACATCCCTATGTATTGTTCACTTGTTCTTCTTGTGTGCCCCTTTCTTTTGAACGCGCCGTAACCATGGACAATCTTCTTGAAGTAACTTGATGGTTGGGTCAATGTTCACTTTGAAGGGCGGAATTTCATGAAACTTATTGTAATCTTCTGACATGTCTGTGTGGTCCTCCACTCCCACGATGTTTCTTTTACCTGAAAGAACTATGTGGCGCTTTGGCTCATCGTTTGATGTATTCGCTTGCTTATCTTTTCTTTTTGTTGGTAGGGTAGACATGTCCTTCACATAGAAAACCTGAGCCACTTCACTGGCTAGAATGAATGGTTCGTTCTCGTAATGAAGATTCTTGAAATCCACTGTAGTCATTCCGTACCGTGTGTCTACGGCTACACCGCCATCTAGGTTGAACCATTTGCACTTGAACAAAGGAATCTTAAATGAAGGTCCATAGGACAGTTCCCATATCTCCTCTATGTAACCATAATATGTTACCTTTTCCCCACTGCAGCCATCTATTGCATCAAAGCGGACACCACTGTTTTGGTTGGTGCTCTTTTTATCTTGGTCGGCCGTGTAAAATGTATTTCCATTTATCTCGTACCCTTTAAAAGTCAATATAGTCGAAGACGGTGTCTTGGCCAATAAGTATAGCTGTAGTTCATTTGTGGTGACATTCATCAGTCTTTTCTGTAACCAACCGCCAAAAGTCCTGATGTGTACTCCATCAATCTCATCTTCTGGGTATTTGGAGCGTAAATCATTCTTGTGTTGCTGGATATACGGAGCCACCAAGATGGAACTATGCAGAACTGTGTAGTGTGCTCGAGTGAAAGAATCCACGTCTTCACATATGATTGCTTTCTTTCCTAGCGTGCCTTTTCCACGCAGTCTCCCCTCATGACGCGATTGAGGAACACCAATCGACTTAAGATCAGGAATAAAGTCAACACAAAACTCAATGACCTCCTCAGTTCCATAGCCCTTGGAGATGCTTCCTTCTGGCCTAGCACGGTTATGAACGTATTTCTTTAAGACTCCCATAAACCTCTCGAAGGGGAACATGTTGTGTAGAAATACAGGACCGAGAACACGTATCTCTTCCACCAGGTGAACTAGAAGGTGCGTCATAATATTGAAGAAGGTTGGTGGGAACACCAACTCGAAGCTGACAAGACATTGGACCACATCATTCTCTAAATCTTTTAGAGTAAGTGGATTGATAACCTTCTGAGAAATTGCATTCAGGAATGCACATAGCTTCACAATGGGTACTCGAACATTTTCTGGTAGAAGTCCCCTCAATGCAACCGGAAGTAATTGTGTCATAATCACGTGACAGTCATGAGACTTCAGGTTCTGAAATTTTTGCTCTGCCATGTTTATTATTCCCTTTATATTCGACGAGAAGCCAGATGGAACCTTCATACTACGAAGACATTCAAAAAATATTTTCTTCTCTTCTTTCGTAAGAGCATAGCTCGCAGGACCTTGATGATTATCAGAATGATCGTCGTCTCGTGAATGCATACGTCGATGGGCCTGTCTTGCTTCCGGTGTATCTTTTGACTTTCCATACACGCCCAACAAGTTAAGCAGGTTCAAGCAAAGATTTTTTGTCACGTGCATCACGTCGATTGCAGAGTGAACCTCTAGCATTATCCAATAGGGCAGCTCCCAAAATATAGATTTCTTCTTCCACATGGGAACGTGGTTCTGAGCGTCATTCGGAACAGATAGTGCTCCAGCACCCTTCCCAAATATTACTTTTAAATCCTTGACCATATCATGTATAACAGAACTAGAAGGTCGAGTAGGCTTCCGCCGAATATCTTCCTCACCTTTGTAATGTCGGCCTTCCTTTCTTCCTGCATGCCTCGGTACAAGCCATCGACGATGGCCCAGGTACACAATCTTGTTACCTATATGTTTACCTTGAGTCTCACCTAAACAATGCGTACATGCATTGTATCCCTTGTTTGACTGTCCTGAGATGTTACTAAGAGCAGGCCAATCATTGATGGTTACAAACAAGAGCGCTCGTAGATCAAATTCCGTTTGCTCGTGCTCATCCCACACACGCACACCTTCATCACTCCACAGCTGTAAAAGTTCTTCCACCAATGGCCTCAGATACACGTCAATGTCGTTGCCAGGTTGCTTCGGGCCTTGGATGAGCACTGGCATCATAATGAACTTCCGCTTCATGCACAACCAGGGAGGAAGGTTATATATACATAGAGTCACAGGCCAAGTGCTATGACTGGAGCTCTGCTCTCCAAATGGATTAAATCCATCTGTACTTAGACCAAATCTTAAGTTCCTAGCGTCATCCGAAAAATTCGGGAACACTCTGTCGATTTTTCTCCACTGGGACCCATCAGCGGGGTGTCTCATCATCATGTCTTTTTTACGTTCTTCTTTGTGCCAGCGCAACAACTTGGCATGCTCTTTGTTTTGGAACAAACGTTTCAGACGTGGTATTATAGGAGCATACCACATCACCTTGGCAGGAATCCTCTTCCTTGGACAACCTTGCTCGCCCTCAACTTCACCTGGGTCATCTCGCCCAATCTTAAACCGCAATGCACCGCATACAGGACAAGCATTTAAATTTTCGTGCTCGCCGCGGTAGAGGATGCAGTCATTAATGCATGCATGTATCTTCTGCACCTCTAATCCTAGAGGGCAGACAACCTTCTTTGCTTCATACGTACTAGAGGGCAATTCGTTTTCATTTGGAAGCATCTTCTTAACTATTTTCAGCAAACTTTCAAAGTGCTTGTCGGTAGTACCACTCTCTGCCTTCCATTGTAGCATTTCCAGTATCGTACCGAGCTTTTTCTGGCCATCTGTACAAGTTGGGTACAACAATTTGCTGTGATCGGCTAACATGCGCTCCAACTTCAACCTCTCGTTTTCACTTCCACAGTCCATTTGTGCATCATGAATGGCCTGACGAAAATCATCGTCGGGCTCATCAAATATGGCATCCTCTTCAACTTCGTCTTCCCCCATTGTAGTATCAGCGTGTTCATTGAACAGAGGATAGTTGTCATTATCCTCCTCTTCTTCATTCTCTTCCATTATAACCCCTCTTTCTCCATGCTTGGTCCAACAATAATAACCAAGCATGAAACCATTTCGCAACAGGTGTTCGTGAAGCCTGTCTGTGGAAGAGTATGTATACTTATTCATACAGAGACTGCATGGACAACACATAAAACCATCCTTTCGCTTGCTTGTCTCAGCCACATGGAGAAAATTATGCATGCCAGTAATGAATTCGGCACAAACTCGGTCACCGTACATCCATTGACGTCTCATCTGCATTATATAAGTATATCAAAACAATTATACAACTTATACAAAAATAACAAATAATAATTATGGAACAAAATCATACAACATAGATTTTTTTTAAATAAAAAAGAAAGCTCACCTAGGTGGTGTCGGTGACGAGACGGTCTATCGACGACGGTGAGGAGGTGAATGTTGTGACACTGAAATACAAAAACATAATTTAGTTTAAGATCAAATTGACAATACAAAATTGAGCTAAATAAGCAAAATGAGCTAACTTAGGCATTTCATCATACACCTACCTAGCACTACAAATATGAATTGAGCTAAATGAGCTAGACAACCAACGAAACGGGCGCCGAAAGAGAGAGTTTGCAGTTGCTAACCCTGGGATAGATGCACCACCGTCAATCTTAACAAATGGTGCAAAAAATCGTGGATGAAATCGAGCTCGGTGGAGAGAAAATGGAGATTCAACTCGAGCTCCGAATGGCCAAGGCTGGCTCGGGGTGGAAGATGAAGGCGACCGACCTTTGGTCGCGGTTGGTGGCTCCAACCGCGACTAAAGGTCCTCGCTAGGACATGCGGCCTTTTTGTGCGGGACCTTTAGTCGCGGTTGGAGCCACCAACCGCGACTAAAGGTCCTCGCGCGTGCCCCGCGCGGCTCCGGCCGCAGGTGGAGGACCTTTAGTCGCGGTTGGTGGCTCCAACCGCGACCAAAGCTCCAGCACAAACCGCCACCTGTCCTAGCCGTTGGAGCTGTCGGAGCCGCGAGACCTGTAGTCGCGGTTCGGAAACGAGCCGCAACTAAAGGTCCGCCTCTAAGGCCACTTTTCTACTAGTGATCCTGGATGTTCACAATTTGACCTAGTCCTGAATTCTGTTTGCGGGGCGTAGATTCACTAGTTACCGGCTGTTATTGCTCGGTTGGGCATTTTTGGTTGCAATTCATTGATATAATAAGACGATGCGGAATGAAAATTCAAAAATTATTCAGGCAGGTGACGACTGGTGAGGAAGCAGATAGATACCTTGCTTATCAACCTTGCATGTCAAATAGTAAAACGAAAAGTCAGCTGTTAGAATATTGTTGTTACTATATACATGGTTATACGAAATATGCAGCTGTTAGAATATTGTTGTTACTATATACATGGTTATACGAAATATGCAGGCATTTTGTTAACACCTCAGAGCACGTAGAAATGGTCAATGCCCAGTTCCAAACATCATCTTGTTTATCTGTCATGGACTGTCTAATCTTTCAGTACATACATTTTGTTTCCACAAAACTTCTTTTGTTTAAAGGCTGGAACATTATTGGAGCATGATCCACATACTTTTCACCATATTTTTCCTTGTAAAATACTAGAACGGCATTGCAGCATGCTCAAAATACTTATAACTGGCATTTACTTGTACAAAATAACACAAGATCCTGCAAATGAATATAGGTTCCTGGACAATTTACAATATAAGCATATACATATAGGTTTTTGTTCTGTGTTACTCCTATACAAGTTGAGCTACAGGCCTATAACCCTTGAAGGCAGTATGCCAAATAAAGAAGGCTTCCTCGCAATACATGATTGGCTGGTTGTGTTAAATATGAGATTATTCATAATATAATTTCCCCTTTGTGAGAGATCTACTGAATCATGTGTGCTTGAAGAAATACAACTCTCCTGCTGGTAAAGTTGCCCAAACAAAGCTCAAATTTTCTACTGCCCGCTAATAAATTTGCCAAAAAAGGCTCTAGTTTACGGAGCAAGTGGCACTATAAATAATATTATTTTTTCTTGCACACAAATATTATTTGCTTGCAGAAATACTCTTTTTGCTTGATGTAATTTATTCTTTTTGCCTTCATTGCTTGCGAAATATTCTGTCGTACTCCATGCTTGCTAAATATTCTGAGCTTCATTGCAAAGCCGAGAATGTACTGAAACTTTGGTGTTGTTTGATGGTGCTGTTTGCTGGTACTAAGATTATTGGTACTGAGATTATTGCTGCTGTGATCATGACATATTGTTGATTCAATGGTGTTGTTTCATGGTACCGAAACATTGGTGGTGTCATACATTGGTGCTGTTTGATGGTACTGAAACATTGGTACTGAGATTCACTACAACCGGTCCTACCTTTTGAGACAAAACTCCTATTGACGACATCGAATTTGTCACTGATTATCCATAATAGGTGACGGAATTTTCATCTTTGTCACGCATTAGTGTTAATGCATGACGCACAACTTTCGTGTCACTAAATTTGTCACGGATTACTCCTGGTGACGGATTTAGGGCGTCACCCTGGTCGTCACAAAGTTTTTCGGACCGAAATGTCAGTTAATTAAATAAAACTTAAAAAAATAATCATTCGTTTGTTTTGAACCCGCGACCTTCTGAACAAAATAAAGATGCACTACCGCTTTGTTAAGCTAACATTACTGATAAGTTTTACGAGGTCCTGGTATTTACTAGTTCGTACTAAATTTAGGCCTAGTATGCATTTGTTGTTTGGACGGTTCAGGCGACAATATAAGTTAGTTTCCATTAAAAAACATCAACACAGTACATAGAAGGTTTACATTACCATTACAAAAGTTCCCACATTAGCATCATGATAGAACAACACATGCATGAACTAACTGGTTCACATAACCATTACAAAAGTTTCCACTCATTAAACCGATAGAGCATCAGTGAGGGTTCTGAAGATAGTACTTAGAAGGTTTACATCATGTAATTACACAGCAACAGGCTTCGGCATCAGTTCAGGGCAACAACAGTACACACAAATCCAGATTTTTCAGTATGCACAAAAGTGAAGACACATATGGCACCCTCCTCGATTCCAGCTTCCTTGACTATTTTCGGCCAATTGCGACACATATGGGCATCTTCTTTGTTGCCGATGAGCAAGGTTACACGAGTAACATTGGTGCCACTAGTGCAAAATACAGGAAGCTCCATTGGCGCATACTGGTTGAGGTGTGCAATGCTGAACTTGGAAGAGAAGTAATGGAAGAGAAGTTTCTAGTTAGTTGAAGCCTAGGATGATTGTGCAAAATCAGTATGAGAGTTTATTTTTTATCATCTTGGCCTTCCCATGGGTGACAGTAGACTTTGTCATCGTGCACACATAGTATGGTATCAATGGCTTCAAGATTGCAACTTGGCTTCTGAGATGTGCAACTTGGTCTTCATTCAGGTCGACGTCGTTTGCAAAAAAGCAGTACTTGTCAAACTCTTCAGTCCCACAAATGTTAGGACCTACAATGCAAAGAACTAATTATTAGAAAGTAAGCTGTAGGTGCATACAATAGTATACTAGTACAGCATTAGGTTAGGCGTTGTCACTTCTACGAGTGATCTTTCCTCCCCTGGCTCTCTTCACTCTAGTGTTCTTGGGATCCTGATGAGACTCTACCGCGGCTTTCTTACCTTTCTTGTCTGTCGTTTCCTGCTCATTATCATCACTTAGGTTAACTACGTCTGTGTTATTCTTGTTGCCCATCTTCAATTTCTCTAGCTCTTCCACGGCCTTATCCTTCTCATCCCACATTTTCATAAAGTTCATATGGAATCGCCTAAATCTCCTCATCTGTGCGAGCACTTCATGCTGGAGTGTGAGGCACTCCTCCACTAGAGACTCCCGACTAGCGTTTCAGGTAGGAAAGCGGTCACTTGCTGTGCGGTACAGGCCAGGATCAAACAAGTATGCAGTTAAATATGATAGCAATCACAATGAAAGATGTACCTAGAACGTAGAAAGGAGATATTAATTCGTTTGTTATTTACCTCGGCTGAGCGTACAGGCTTGGCTTCTATGTGTAGTCTAGCAGTGACAAAAGTGTCATAAAGAGTTGGGGAAGACATCGTTGATGGACCTGCGGCATTTTCCTGACGACGACGCATGCAGGCCTTTCGTTCCTTCTCTAAGAATTGAGCGTACGCGGGATCAATGGCCGGGCAAACGATCTCTCGCACTTGGGTGCAGATGATACACTCAGCATCACCACATTTTGACTCCATTTGCTCAATTGCACTCGTTCTAAAACAAGAGTTCGAAATTAAGTTAGAATAAGAAATGAGCAGCTTCTACATGGAACCAATCGCCGGTTAACAAAATCGAAAGCAGGCGTCCTAGATCCATGGACGGGGGCATTTTCTAGCATAATTTTTCCGAAATATAACCTATATCGTACCCTGGCTATGGATTTACCTAGATTTAGAGGCATCATAAGGGATTGGAAAGGAAGGAAGTAGCAGTGCAGTGGTACTTACCAGGTCGTGCTTGAGGACGACTATGCTGTCGCTGATGACAAGTAGGTCCTTGATGCGGAAGGCGCCGTGGTCCGCCGCCGTCGGGGGAGGAGGAGCCGGAGTTTTTTGTGGGGTGCGGGAGAGGAGTCTGATTTGGGCGAGGTGGAGGCGAGGACGAGGAGTAGGGAGATAATAACTGTATGACTAGTGGGACCCATAGGGCGAGTTCGTAGATTCTAAATGGACGGACCAGATTGCTCGGTGAATGCGAGGAGACGGCTGCCACGTATTAAAGTAGCATTGTCAGAACACGTCTCCGTCATTCCACTATTCACCTTCTCACTA
Source organism: Poa pratensis (assembly GCA_947311845.1). Taxonomy (NCBI): domain Eukaryota; kingdom Viridiplantae; phylum Streptophyta; class Magnoliopsida; order Poales; family Poaceae; genus Poa; species Poa pratensis. The sequence goes on along the minus strand of CAMZMU010000100.1, from coordinate 15,004,214 downwards.
CTAGGAAACTAGCTATAGGTGGATGATCATTCTGTGGCGCACCTTTTTGTGGTGCGCCACAGAAGCTTATCAGTGGCGCATCCCCAGTGGTGCGCCACAAATTTCAGTGGCGCATAAAATATCCATGCGCCACTGAATATGGCTTTTCTGTGGCGCATTCAGTCCCATGCGCCACAGAAATATCGTGGGTCCCACCACCCACGTTTGTTTACAAGGCCCACCACACATTTCTGTGGAGCATGGTTCTGGATGCGCCACAGAAACATGCATTTCGGTGGCGCATCCGCGTCCATGCGCCACAGAAACATGAACTTTCTGTGGCGCATGGTTATGGATGCGCGACAAAAAGCTATGAATTATGTGGCGAACCGCAGCTAGGGCACGCCACAGAAATTTGTCGCACACACTTACATGTGGGCCAGGGGGGCCGCGGCCTCACTATTGCAATCGAAAACGACCTCGACAGAAAACGACCAAGTCCAAGCGCGCGCTCCGGCCGGCCGTTCTCGCCGTCCTCGCCGTCGCCGTCGAAGCGCGCTCCGGCCGCCCTCGCTGTCCTCGCCATCGACGCGCGCTCCGGCCGCCTCCGCCCCACCCTCCCCCTCGTCGTCTCTCCGTCGCGCAGGACCTCGACGCCGCCGTGCAGGACCTCGACGCCGCTGACACGTCTCCAACGTATCTATAATTTCTGATGTTTCGTGCTTATATTATATCAATTGCTACATGTTTTATATACACTTTATATCATATTATGACATTTATTGGATTAACCTACTAATAGTTGCCAAAGTGCAAAATCTTCTTGTTTTCCTATTTGTTGTGTAGAAATTATCAAAAATACAAAAGGAAACCATATTGGAGTCGAATTGGGACTTTCCAGAAATCTGTCTGGAAACGTTTTTCAAAGATGGTCACGTTACGGGCCCAAGACGGCGTCAAACGGAAGTCTCCCCAAAAGGAAGTTGCAGGAAATTTCGCGAGAATCGATCTAGAGTTAAAATTCACCCAATTCCGAGTCGGTCGGCCGAGATATTCCCGATTTACTGCAGCCCTAGATGGGATGACGGAAATCCGAGAGTCTATATAAGGGAGGAAACCCTAGGTCGTGGGAAGAGCCCATACCACGAATTTTCCTCCTCCCCAGCAGCCATCTTGGGGAGGAGAACCTCCTCAACTCCATCTCCATCACCAAGGGCAGCCGCCGCCTCCACGGGCCGCCGCCGCCGCGCCGTGGCTGCTGCGGGCTTCCGTCTCCTCTCCGGGCTGCACCTCTTCATCAACCTCTCCATCAAGTGTGCTCACCATGACCATGTGTGAGTAGTCTCCCCCGAGGCTGAGGGCTCTACCGGTAGCTATGTGGTTCATCTCTCTCTCCCATGGTGTGATCTTTATGTGATCATGAGCTTTGTAATCTAGTTGAATAAGTAGATGTTACTCTTTATCTATTATGCACTCTATAGGTTACTTTAATATGAACTCCGGTACTCTCCACGGTGTAAAGGTGACAGTGTGTGCACCGTGTGTGATCCTTTATGACGTTGTGGCGCTTGTTTACTCCGGCTTGAGGTGTGCTTTTGTAGCCCTACACAATGAATGGTGTTTGTTATCCAACAAGAGAGTGTTTAAGAGTAGCTTTTACTTATTCAGTTATGAGATCATTGTTGAGAGTGTCCACTAGTGAAAGTATGATCCCTAGGCCTTGTTTCTAAGCATTGAAACACCGTTTACAACAAGTTCTGCTACATGTTTGCTTGCTGCCATCTTTATTTCAGATTGCAGTTACTACTTATAATCATCCATATTACTTGTATTTCACTATCTCTTCGCCGAACTAGTGCACCTATACATCTGACAAGTGTATTGGGTGTGTTGGGGACACAAGAGACTTCTTGTATCTTAATTGCAGGGTTGCTTGAGAGGATATCTTTGACCTCTACCTCCCTGAGTTCGATAAACCTTGGGTGATTCACTTAAGGGAAACTTGCTGCTGTTCTACAAACCTCTGCTCTTGGAGGCCCAACACTGTCTACAAGAATAGAAGCACACGTAGACATCAAGCTATTTTCTGGCGCCGTTGCCGGGGAGGTAAGCGTTGGAAGGTATCTCCTTTAGATTCTGCAATTATTTCTTTTTGTTTCTTGTTTTTATTTTCACTAGTTAGGCTTAATGGAAAACAACAAAAAAATTAGAGATCTCTATGAACTTTATATGGAATTAGGACATGATGCTTTTGAAGAGAAAATTAAAAAACCTATGGAGGCTTGTTTGCATAATAGTGGTAGTAATGTTATTAGTATAAATTCTTTGGACACCATTATTGCTAAGGCTGTGGAAAAGCCTAAGCTTGGGGAAGCTAGTTTATATGAAAATAATCTTTTTTGCTCCTCAGCTATGGAGGAATTATTTTGCCTTGATAATGCTTTGTCTCCAATATGTGATAATTCTAATGATGTTTGTGATATTCCAAATCCACCGTTGAAAGTATTTCTTTTAAAATACCTATGAAAATTGTTGAAAGGGTTATGAATGATCAGTATGCAGGGGATGGATCAATCCATCCAAGTGTCACTTGTCGAAACTTACAGAACTTTGTGAGTTATTTAAGGTTGCAGGTTTATCAAGAGAAAATGTCATGAGGAAACTATTTCCATTGTCACTTAAGGACAAAGCAAAGGAATGGTATAGGCTGCTGGATGAACAACCTTCGAATTGGAAACAGCTTGAATCTCTCTTTTACTCTAAATTTTATCCTCTTCATGAAGTGCATCTAGATAGGAATTACATTTATAATTTTTACCCTCATGATGGAGAAAGCATTGCTCAAGCTTGGGGAAGGCTGAAAACATTAATACTCAAATGTCCTAACCATGAGCTTTCTGAGGAAATAATTGTTACTAATTTTTATGCAAGGCTTTCAGGTCATTACAAGGATTATGTAGATGCATGTTCACATGGTTCTTTCACAAGCAAGAAGGTTGAAGCTAGATGGGATATTCTTGAAAGAATTCAAAACAATGCTGAGGATTGGGAGAATGACAAAGGTAAAGAATCAGGTATAAACTATGAATATGATTGCATTAAGTCTTTCGTTGAAACTGCTAGTTTTCAAGAGCTTAGTGCTAAATATGGTCTTGATTCTCAAATTATTGTTGATTGTTTTAGAACCTTTGCTTCTCATATTAATGTTCCTAAAGAAAATTGGGACGTGTATCATGAACCTTTCAAAGACACTTGCATGGAAAATGAAATTGTTGTTAATGATTGCAATAAACATGCTCAAACTTCTGAAAATACTATTTCTTATAAGCATGTTAATTTTTGTGGAATGCATAGACCTTGTGGAATTAATCAAATCGAAGATGAATATTGTATCCATCATAGGAATGAAAAAACTAGAACGTGGTACAGAGCTCTGAGATCTTGGTGAAAAAGTTTGTGACCTCCATCCTTTTATTTGTGAACTTTGCTATGAAGTGGGTCATTTTAATTTTCAATGTTCAGGTCATGATAATAGCCTTTCGAATCCAATTACTGCAAATTTGTATTGTGATAACATGATCACTCCTAATCAACATGATGAACTTACATTATTTTTGGGGTGTGAAGAGTTATCAAGAAAAACTTCCTTGTTAGATATGAGTGATCTTGATATGAATAGTGTGTTGCATGGATGTTATCTCTATTGTGTTAATAATTGCCATGCTAACACCTACATACAAAATATTATAAAGGATGAGACTTTACCAAAGTATGACAGGACTAATATGTGTTTTGTTCTCATTAATGAAAGAGAGGAGTCCCCCAAGTTTCTTCCATTGTCTCTAATACTAAACCAGGTTATGTGGAGGAGCTTCCTTTCAAACCTCTCCCTCCTAAAGATAAAAAGAAGAGGGGAAGAAGAAGAAGAAGAAGAGAGTAAAAGGAGAGAGGAAACGGTATCTTCTCCCAAACTTGTTGCTCCTGTTACAATTGATACTTATAATTCTGAATTCGATGATTCTGAACTTGATGATGAACCTATGCCTGTTACTTATATTAGTGATCATGATTGGGAAAATGAAACTACTTTTGATATTGAAAATCTTTGGGGTACCAATTCTGAAAATGATGATATTAATGATTGCCATACTATTAGTACTATCCATGTTTCTTCCAATGATGATATGAAAAGCTCTAAGCTTGGGGATGAGGTGTTTGAAAATCCTTTTGCTAGTAATAATTATATATATGAGACCTCTTCTCCTAGTGATGTGTTTGAAAATTCTTTTGCTACTGCTGATTATATGTTTGATACATCTCCTTCTAGTAAAAATAATGATATGTTTACAGATGAACACACTTTGGAAGATAACTATTCTATTGCTTATGATGATACTATGCCTCCAGTCTTTGATAATTATTATAAAGAATACTATGACATAGGTTATAATTACAATCATCCTCATGAAACTTGTCATAGTTATGGAGGATTACCCAAAACCATCCCTTTAATATACAACTTGTCTATCATGTTAGAGTTCTTTATGATGATCCTGCTCCCATTGTTATTAAGGAGAAGAACTTTTCTTGTGTGGAAAATATTGATACTTTTGTGCATATGATCATGGTAAGAATGTTTCATGTGATGGTTATATTGTGGATTTTATCAATGATGCTACTGAAAGTTTTTATGAGAGAGGGAGACATGGATTCATATATCTCAATAATATCAAGTCTCCTCTCTTTTTGTTGAAATTTTTGAAGTTGCACTTGTTTTGTCTTTCTATGCTAGTAGCTTCATGCTTCAATAATTTGTTTTCTTACAAGATTCCTTTGCATAGGAAGTGGGTTAGACTTAAATGTGTTTGGTATTTGCTTTTTGATGCTCTCTTATATTCAACTCTTATACATATGAGAGCATTATCAAAATCATGCCTAGCTAAAAGGCTTTAAAGAAAAGCGCTTATGGGAGACAACCCATCGTTTTTATTTGCTGTTATTTTTATTTTCTTTGAGTCAAGGAGTTTTGTCACTTCTGTAGCAACTCCTTTGTATCTTTATTTTATCGCATTGTTGTGCCAAGTAAAGTTCTATATTGAAAGTTGATGCAAGATTTGGATTTCTGCGCAGTGACAGATTTTTAGCTGTCACGAATTTGAGCTTTCTCCCTGTAGAAAATTCAAAAATTCTGAAAAAATCACGCATCTTCCTAGATATGTACGCAACTTTCATTATTTTGGCCAGATCCATCTGAGCAACTTAAGTGCCTCGAAAAAATTCGTCATTCCAGACTGTTCTGTTTTTGACAGATTCTGCCTTTTGTTTTGCATTCGCTCTTTTACGTGTTTGTGTGGATTTCTTTGCTCCACAAAGCATTGGTGGCTGTAGCTAATGTCCAGAAGCTTTGGGAATGATTGTATCATTACAGAATATGAGAATTTTTGATTATGCACTAACCCTCTAATGAGAACTGTCTTGAGTTTGGTGTGAAGGAAGTTTTCAAGGATCAAGCGAGAAGGGTGATATTATGTGATCAAGAAGAGTGAAAAGCCTAAGCTTGGGGATGCCCCCGTGGTTCATCCCACCATATTCAAGAGACTCAAGCGTCTAAGCTTGGGGATGCCCAAGGCATCCCCTTCTTCATCAACAACTTATCAGGTCATCTCTAGTGAAACTATATTTTAATTCTTTCACATCTTATGCGCTTTACTTGGAGCGTCTGTGTGCTTTTATTTTTGTTTTGTTTGAATAAATTCGGATCCTAGCAATCCTTGTGTGGGAGAGAGACACGCTCCGCTTTTTCATGTGAATACTCATGTTCTTCACTTATATTTGTTGAGACTAGCTACTGCAGTGCTTTTAGCTCCTGTTTTTCATGCATCTCTTTGAGCTGTTAGCACGTGTTTATAAATACTCTCTTGCTGCATTATATTATCATTTGGAGAGTTTATGTTTAAGTAAGTTGTTTGGTGTTTGCTGGAAGAAAGAAAATGCTGCATGTGGTAGTGGTATGAAAACTTGCATAATCTTGTAGATCATTGAAACTTTGATAACTTGATTCTTTGCAAATGTTTTGAGGTATTTAGATGGTAAAGCTTGCTGGTTAATTAAGTTAAAATCATTAGTGGATTGTTGTCTTTAAGCTTGTACCGTACTACAAACTCTAAAATTGTTGAAGGTGTAGTTGGACTTGATAGCTTTCCATGTCTGAAAGTTCATCGTAGTAACTAAGTTGTGCTGAAGGTCGAGGGATCTAACGGGGTACTTGTACCGCCGTGAACGGCCCTTCTTGGAGTGAATTTTAATCATGCTCTTAATGTTGAACCTGCTAGTTGTTTGCAATAAGCTTGTGAGTTCTTTTTGACTAATGTTAAGCTACGGTTTTTGGCACTTCCACCATCCATATTTTGCTAGCCTCTTCGGTGCTGTGCATTGCCTTCTGCTCACATTGAGAGTTGTGCATACTTCGCCAGTACATCCAACCCCGTGGGAGAACTTCCTCTTGTTCTCCTACACATAAGCCCATACATCTTCCTCAAAACAGCCACCATACCTACCTACCACAGCATTTCCATAGCTGTTCCGAGATATATTGCCATGCAACATCCATTTTACATTACATGACTTGTTGTCATTTATCATTATATATTGCTTTGCATGATTCTATACAGCTGATGTGTGGTTTACCCATGTTACGCTAGATCATTGCACATCCTGCTACACTGGCAGAGGCATACAGTTTTATACATCATGTTTTGTTCATTATGAGTTATTTGTACCAAAAAGTTTGTAATCATATTAGAGTGTTGCCCCTGCTAGAAAAGAGCCATGGAGGCCATCGAAAAGAGAAACAAAAAAGAAAAAAAAATAGAAAAAAGAAAAAAGAAAAAAAAGAATAAAGAAAAAGGGGGCAACATTACTATCCTTTATCACACTTGTGCTCATGTTAGCACCTGCATTATTCATAGTCATCATTTGTGCTCATGTTTAGCACCTATACTCCATGTGAGAGAGTTTTCATGTTCTACTATAACTATGTGGGGAATTTACACTATAGAACTTGGGTTGTATATTCCAATGATGAGCTCCTCAAAAGTGCTCTAGGTCTTCATGAGCAACCAAGTTGGATGCACCCCCACTAGTTCCATTGGAGAGCTTTCATACACATATAGCTCTATGTGCATCCGTTGCATGGCAATCACTACTCCTTACATAGCTTCGATTATAAGACTTCCTCTTGTCTAATGATCACTTATAGCTTTGTGAGACTTTCTTCCATTGGCCTTCCAAACCCCCATTAATGTTCTCTTTGCCATAACATCCTGGTGCCAATACCAAATGCTTGCGCTCACCGGTTGAGTAGACTTCGAAACAGTTGATTCATGACGTTCATGTTTATGTTTACTTGGCTGAATCCTTCTGTGTTATGAAAATTTGCTTGATGCTTGGATTGAAGGATAGAACTTCTACGCTGGATACTTAAACCATCTTTAATGAACCTTGTACGGTTTCATGTCTTTAAAGCAATCGTTCATGAAAACTTTTAGCTTGTTTGACTAACTTGCTTTATTATCTCTTATATCAACTATAGACATTTGCTTTGAATGATTTGATCTCAGATCACATGCCTTACATTATTATTGGATCAAGATTATGTTGGTAGCATGTCACCTCAGAAATTATTTTGTTTTTATCGTTTACCTACTCGAGGACGAGTAGAACTAAGCTTGGGATGCTTGATACGTCTCCAACGTATCTATAATTTCTGATGTTTCATGCTTATATTATATCAATTGCTACATGTTTTATATACACTTTATATCATATTATGACATTTATTGGATTAACCTACTAATAGTTGCCAAAGTGCAAAATCTTCTTGTTTTCCTATTTGTTGTGTAGAAATTATCAAAAATACAAAAGGAAACCATATTGGAGTCGAATTGGGACTTTCCAGAAATCTGTCTCGAAACGTTTTTCAAAGATGGTCACGTTACGGGCCCAAGACGGCGTCAAACGGAAGTCTCCCCGAAAAGGAAGTTGCTGGAAATTTCGCGAGAATCGATCTAGAGTTAAAATTCACCCAATTCCGAGTCCGGACGGCCGAGATATTCCCGATTTACTGCAGACCTAGATGGGATGACGGAAATCCGAGAGTCTATATAAGGGAGGAAACCCTAGGTCGTGGGAAGAGCCCCATACCACGAATTTTCCTCCTCCCCAGCAGCCATCTTGGGGAGGAGAACCTCCTCAACTCCATCTCCATCACCAAGGGCAGCCGCCGCCTCCACGGGCCGCCGCCGCCGCGCCGTGGCCGCTGCGGGCTTCCGTCTACTCTCCGGGCTGCACCTCTTCATCAACCTCTCCATCAAGTGTGCTCACCATGACCATGTGTGAGTAGTCTCCCCCGAGGCTGAGGGCTCTATCGGTAGCTATGTGGTTCATCTCTCTCTCCCATGGTGTGATCTTTATGTGATGATGAGCTTTGTAATCTAGTTGAATAAGTAGATGTTACTCTTTATCTATTATGCACTCTATAGGTTACTTTAATATGAACTCCGGTACTCTCCACGGTGTAAAGGTGACAGTGTGTGCACCGTGTGTGATTCCTTTATGACGTTGTGGCGCTTGTTTACTCCGGATTGAGGTGTGCTTTTGTTGCCCTACACAATGAATGGTGTTTGTTATCCAACAAGAGAGTGTTTAAGAGTAGCTTTTATTTATTCAGTTATGAGATCATTGTTGAGAGTGTCCACTAGTGAAAGTATGATCCCTAGGCCTTGTTTCTAAGCATTGAAACACCGTTTACATCAAGTTCTGCTACATGTTTGCTTGCTGCCATCTTTATTTCAGATTGCAGTTACTACTTATAATCATCCATATTACTTGTATTTCACTATCTCTTCGCCGAACTAGTGCACCTATACATCTGACAAGTGTATTAGGTGTGTTGGGGACACAAGAGACTTCTTGTATCTTAATTGCAGGGTTGCTTGAGAGGAATATCTTTGACCTCTACCTCCCTGAGTTCGATAAACCTTGGGTGATTCACTTATGGGAAACTTGCTGCTGTTCTACAAACCTCTGCTCTTGGAGGCCCAACACTGTCTACAAGAATAGAAGCACACGTAGACATCAGCCGCCGTGCAGGACCTCGACGCCGCCGGCTGCAGGACCTCCACGACACGTTGGCTGCCCCTCCACGACGTCGCCGCCCTCTCCCTCCTCTCCCTGATCGAGGTGCTTCCCCTTTCCCCCTCCTCCCTCCCCTACCGAAATCCTGCAGCCAACGTGTTCGTAGAAATTCCAAAGAGAAATTCCAGCGTGTTAGTGCTTGCTGTTAGTGCTAGGTTAGTGCTTGCTGTTAGGTTAGTGCTAGCTAGGTTAGTGCTTGCTGTTAGTTGCTTGCTAGCTAGGTTAGTGCTAGCTAAGTGCTTGTTATATTTTGTTCTAGGTGCTAGGTGTATTGTTAGTTTTAGGGTTAGTGTATTGTTAGTTTTAGGGTTAGTGCTAGTAGATTTTAATTGCTTGTTTTGGTGAAAATTGTTTGTTAGGGTTAGAGATGATAATTAGGTAAACTTGAGGGAGTCTTGCTTATATATGTCGATTGTGTGCTTTTAAGATGCATTTTTAATTAACTAATGCATTATTTTGCCGTATGTAGGAAATTTAGAAGAACCTCCGCGTGATTTCAGGTGAGAAGTGGCGGCCATGATGTGGATGTGGATGTGTATGTGTATGTTTGTGAGATGTGTATGTTTGTTGCCGGTCGGAGATGCCGACCGGAGATGTGGATATGTGTTGATGTGGATGTTGCCGGCCGGAGATGCTGGCAACATGATTTGTGAAATGTCTGCAGGTACCCCGAGAGGACCTTGAGTTTGCCGGAACGTCGTGCAAATTCGGGTACTCCATATGTCCCTTTTCTAGCAAAGGTCATGCCAAATTTTTTCGTGAATTTTGGCATGACTTTGCTAAAAATAGAACATATGATTTGTGAAATGTCTGCAGGTACCCATGAGGCCCTTGAGTTTGCCAGAACGTCGATTAACTTCCGTTCCGGCAAATTTGGGTACTCCATATGTCCCTTTTTTTAGCAAAGGTCATGCCAATTTTTTTCGTGAATTTTGGCATGACTTTGCTAAAAATAGGACATATAGTTGTGTAGGTTAGATTGTAGATAATTTTAGTTGTAAGGGTTCCTTATTTACTTAAAAATTGTGTTTTTAGTTTAGGGTTCTCGGCGCCGATGTCACTGTTGGACCAGAGTGGCGACGTCCGCGACTGGACTCCGCCGGGCTGGCACTGGGAGGTGCAACCTTCCGGGACGCGTATCTTGGTGAGGGATCCGGGTGACGTCGTCGACCCGGATCTTCTTTGGTGGCGGTCGCGTGGGCCATGTTCGGTGCAGAGGGAGCCGGCCCCCGAGGAGGTGGTACGTCGCCGTATCAGGGAGGAGGACGAGCACGTCCGTCGCTACATGTATTGGTTGGATAGGCAATACAACAATGGATGGTCGTTTCTTCGGAGGGTTCCTCATCACGTGAGCTATGACCCTGTGAGGGTTCCTTATCTTTGGATGCGTAGCGCCCGCGGCTTAGCACCCCGCGGCTCAGGACCCGGTCGAAGTTAGTTTGAGAGGTTCATGCATGGGAGAGATATATGTATTAGTGATATTATTCGCGATGTATTAGGGTTAAATAAACATGGACCAAATTATTCATGTGATCAAGATGTATTAGTTATACTTTTGCATATTTGATCAATGTCCCTACATGCAGTTGTGTAGTTTTTTGATTCTAATGAATTTGTTTTTAATATGTTTTAGTTTCACGGAATGGCCGGGTTTAAGGGTGTGAGGGAGTCCTATAGGAAGAAGCTTGGTCGGTACGTGTATGGATGTCAGATCCATATCAACAAGAGGAAGCACTGGGCTGGGCAGTTTGATACACCGGAGGAGGCGACGCGCGCCTATGATTATTTCGCCGTACACGAGTACGGTGATAAGAAGAAAGATAAGGATCTGAACTACCCAGCGGATCGCCACCGTGTGGATGACTACAAACCGGAGGGGATCAGAGAGGTGGAAATGGCCATGGAGAAGGAGCACCGGCAGGCTGAAGCGCAGATCGCACGTCGCAACGCACGCCCCCAGGACAACCCGTATGTGAGGCATCTCCTGCAGAACGAGCCAAACTTGATGTCCTACCAGCAGTTTGCCGCTAGTCCTTTTGACGGTGCTGGTCCTTCGTACGGCACCGGTCCTTCCCACGGCGCCGGTTCTACTGACGACGACATCACTTCTGTTGGGATCTGGGCGGAGGAGGAGGAGCAGCAGGAGGAGGACTGGGAGAAGGACTGGGATTTCGACTCTGAGCAGCGGCGGCAGAAGCGGCAGCAGGAGCGGCACTAGGAGTGGGAGGAGCAGCAGCAGCGGCGGCACCAGGAGTGGCTGGAGTTGGAGCAGCAGCTACGGCGGATGTTCGGGCCGCCGAACCCCGATGCTTATCACCACAGCGACCCTAGGCACTGGGTCGAGGTGAATAGGCGGGACGGCGTACCTCCGTTCCGCACTTCTTCGGGTCAGCCGTGGGGGAGCAAGGACACTGATGACCCCACAGATCCGATGTTCTGTGCCAAGATGAATGATCCTAGGGACGACGACCCATAGATCCGATGTAGACTGATGTTTCCACTGTACTTGGTTAAGACTAATGTTTTATTTTCATGCATCACATGGTTGACTTGTCCACTTATCTATGTAGACTGATGCTTTCACTGTACTTGGTTAAGACTAATGTTTTATTTTCATGCATCACATGGTTGACTTGTCCACTTATGTTGACTTTCATGTGGTTGTTTGTGCTCCGACCATCGTGTCGTGGAGATGTCGGCCGGAGATGTGGATTTTTTTAATTATATTTGGTGTACTAACTTCGACGTTTTGTTTCTTATAGTTGGGAACATGGCTGACAATAACGAGGCCGGGGGTTCTCGAACAGGAGGCGAGGAACCGATAGAGGAAAATAGTATGATTCATACGGTCATCGCAGAGGCAGTGACAAAGACGTTCACGTCGCTCTTTCATACGGTCTGTGAGGGTGTCAGGGTTTGGATTGAGGGAGGGAAAAAAGGGCCTCCGCCAGTGATCAGCTTCGGCTCCAACAAGTACTCAATCGATGTGGGTACAGAAGATGCACCCCCAGCATCCCCAGAGGTAAAGAAGAAGAAGCACATGAAGAGAAGTAAGCCAGCTTCTAAGACGACTATCCGGGGGTATGAAGACATGGTACCACCCCGTGCGGATGGCGTGACCCGAGTTCATGAAGCTGGTCAACCGATCCTGTCTCGGGACCTGCTCTGCCTCGCAGGCGGATGCATGCTTCCTTTGCAAAATGCTATCTTGAAGCTAGAGGGCAACCTTCTTAAAGAAGAGGATCCAAATTACCCGGTGTTCACTGTCAAGGTGCCAAACAACTTGGCCGACTTCGTCCATGAAGCCCCCGCGGATCTGTTCTTCATATCGTACGAGGACGTCTTCAAGCTGTTTCACTATAGACGAGTGGACTATAACTTGGTCCGCCTATACGCGCTCAACCAGGCGATGAGGATCAGGAGAGATAATACCCCGTACGTCAAGGTAGTGGATCCCTACTACATGCGCGACAGCCAGCTGGTGCAAGGATCAACGACACGGGCCATGGCCACGGAGTTCCTCCAGAGAATCATGCTGAACAACCAGGAGAAGAACAGCCTTCTTCTGCCTTTCTTTTCCGAGTAAGTACACATCCGGTCGCCGCCATCATATCTTATGCTTTCTTATAGATTTCTTCTGTTGTTGATCCTTTCCAACATTCCGTTTCAATTGTGTTGAGCAGGGACGAGTACTGCATACTCATCGTCGTAAGCCCGAGGTGGTCCATTGCCTGTTATTTCGACTCGGGGAGTCTTAAAGACTACACCAGAATAAAGGGTGTTCTCGATGAGGCTCTCGAGGGCTATGCCCAAATGGGAGGCCACTTCCACAAAGATAAGAATGGGGAACATTTCACGAAGGACAACAAACACAGTTTCCGGCATGGGACCGGGTTCCATTGCGTCAAGCATGCGCCTGGCAGCGTGAAGGATGCCTTCTACGTCCTCCATCACATTAAAGGGTTTGTCCAGGATGCAGAGCAAACGAGGTGGCCAACGAGTCTCCAAGATTGGAGCAAACTTAGTGGGGATATCACCGTCGCTGACCTTAGAGAAGACTTCCGTCGCATCCAGATGCAGTTATCGCAAATCATCTTGGAAGATGTCATGACAGAAGGGGGGTCCTTACACAACGCCAGAGGTAGGATGTATTATAAAAGAAAGCCTTGCCTCACTCGATAGAAGTGCTTCTTTATTTTATTTATTATAGACTTATCCACTTAATTAGATGAATAAATCATACTCTATTTATATTATTAACCAAATATATTTTCCAATCCATCTCCAGGGTTGTCGAAGTGGGAGATCGAAGAACGCCTAGACAGGCAAAATGACATGAGGACGTGGATGACGAAAGACTGCTATAAACCGTTCCCGGAGCCGATCAAGAAGAAGGCTCAATCCTACCAGTGGAGCTAGACGTGTTCTCCGTGTTAGCGACCCAGCAAAAGACCCCAGCAGCGACCCCAGCAGGAGCCAGCGTGATACGTGGGCCCTAGCTAGTGACTTATGTGACATGAGATGAACTTTTGTACAATTAATTTGGCACTTGTCACTATATTTATGTATCTCGGTTTCCTAGTAATGTGATGACATAGTAATGTGTCTGTTTTCATATACCGTGTCAAATATATTATTGTTTCTATTATATCTGTATAAATCCTGTATATATACCTGTATTTCCTGTTTACACAGCAGGCAGCAGCAATTCCAGAATACCTGTAAATTATTCTGTGGCGCACGTATTTTGTTTTCTGTGGCGCATGTAATTCTGTGGCGCACTACAGAGAAATGCGCCACTGAAATATTTCTGTGGCGCACCCTCTGCCGTGCGCCACAGAAACCTGGGCTTTCTGTGGCGCACCTAAGTATGCGCCACAGAAATACATTTTAGTGGCGAGCTAACTGTGGCGCATCCTCCATGCGCCACAGAAAGCATTTTTGGTGCGCCACTAATGGCCTGTTTCCTAGTAGTGTCTTCCCCACTCGGCACCAGTCGGCGGAGAACTCCCCATTCTGCACGAAACCTGTAACACCCCAAAATTTCGTCCCTAATTTTAGTGGTGTTTTCTTCCACCCGAAAAACTTTTCCCTCGTATCTCAAAAAAAATTTCCCTCTGGTGCTAGATGATGCCCTCGTGTTTTTCTTATCTCAAATAATTCCAGAGAACCTCGGTGATTCCTTTGCCACTCCTGGAAAACTGCACCGGATATTCCAAGATTTCATTATCCACTTATTAATCTCCGATGCAAAATATTTCATAATTTCCAGTGCAATATTTCCAAAACCGTGGATAAATATTTCAGTGCAATCCCTGTGTGCCACTGATCATCCAGCTCAACGTTCTTATCCTCCTCATCCTTAATGTCTTGGAACCAAGTAGGCACACCGGTGACCGGTGCACCGGTGCAATTTATCCCTCCATTCCCCTGGCTATGAGCAGCAGCCCGAGCTCCTCTCCCTGGGGTGCACCTCATTCTCCTCCCTCTCGTGCTCTTGCTAGCCATCCATCCAGAACATCAGTTGGAGGCCGAACCATCTGGTTCATCCTCTGCTGCCGCCATGGCCAAGCTCGGGAGAGCTCGGACGGCCACCATCCCCGCCGCTGGCCGCGGCCCTGCCCCTCCCGGCAGCCCGTCGCCGGCGACGTCGTCCTCCCCGAGCCGCCCGTGCTGGAGGTGGAAGAGGATGGATCGATCGATCCGTTCCTCCTCCGTTCCGTTTTCCTTTTCCCTAGCGTAGGAGCCCAGCAGAGAGAAGCAGTCCAGCCCAACAGCAAGCAGCGGCCCAGCCCAGCCGTGCTGCGCACGCAGCAGGCCGGCCAGCCCATCTCGCGCGGCCGGCAGCCCGTTCTGCCTGTTTTTTTCTGCGCAGTTTATTTATTTTCCCTGGTGAGCAACTTCAAACGACAATATCTCTTGAACCGTAGCTCCGATCGGAGTGATTCAAATTTGTAAATTCATATTTTTGAAGGACCTATCCAGTGGTGCGGTCCTTTTCCATTTGGGAATAGTTTATTTTGGGGCTATATTTTAAGTGCTATATCGCACCCCATGTTTAGGTCCCCCTTCGAGGTTCTACCCCGCGGAAAGTCCGAGACTTCCCCGAACCGTCGGAAGCCCGTCTTCGCAGGCAAGCTAACCCCTTGCTATGAGTAGTCCCGCAATGTTTGTTTGTTTGATTATCTGCTAAATACCATGCCGGGTGTTTATGTCTATCCCCTGTTATATTGTTATGTCTGTCTGCTATTATCGTTGCATGTCTGTATGTTGTCCATATTTTATATGAGCCTTGTATTGTTGCATATATCATGATGCATTTTAAATTGTCGCATTACTCTATAGTTGCTTATCTACGCATCACTCCCGCTCCTGAGACAATGGCCGGAGGAACCGCCTCAGTCAAAGGAGTGGGGGAAAATATTACACCTGTGCGTCTCGCGCTTGCGGGGCTTTGTTTGCTTCTTCTTCTTCGCCGAGGTGAGGAGCGGACGAATGTCGTCTTATGATCCTCGGAGTTCGGGGCATTTGCCAAAAGAGTTATTTGCTTCTTGTCCTCCGTCAAATATGGTTGGCGTAGACCACCCGGACTGCGACGCTTGGAAGCTGACTTTCCATTTGGTTCTTTTTGCCGAGATTGCTGACACCACGTCGAGATAACCCTCGAGTGGAATGGATGCTCTCTCTTTCTTATGAGTGCTTTTCGGTTCATTCTTTACGGTGACCACCGGCTGGAGGAACCGCCACGGTCATCCTTTTGAAACACTATGTTACTTATTCTGTGAACACTAACCCCTGGTGACACCGGCTGGAGGAACCGCCATCGTCACACGGATATTATTATTGCTATGTTAATATTGATATCGTGATTGTTATGCTGGACTAACCCTCTGTTTTTGGAACTTGTTGTGATGAAACTTGACTAAATGAAACACCCCTCCAAACAACGATACGGTCAGTCCATGGTGCGGACTAACCTCTTTTGTTCTTTGTGTTTCTTTGTTCATGTTTTCCTTCTCTTTATTCGCTATCTTTCAAAAACTCAAAAACAACAAAAATATTTCCTCGTTTTCTCATTATTCAGCTTTCAGAAACAACAAAAATATTTTCTCTTCTTCTTGTCATTGTATAGTTGTTTGCAGAGTTCAGATCGTCTCCACGGTGGCGCTTGCGCTATATTATTATTTTTATACCATCCGGTTGTGCAAGTGACGAGGCAATAATTACGATATATGATGAAGTGGGCATGATTAGAAAGCTGGTATGAACTCTTTCCTCTTTATTTTTGTACATATATTTATTCGCATGATCTTATATTAGCTCGTCATGACAGATAGTTGTATGTATAATATTGCTTTAGTGGTTCATGCTTTCTTATGACTAGTCTCCATTAATTAGGAGTGCATAATGTGTTATTAGAATGTCACATGTGTTGTTTTGTTCATAGCGCGGTATAGTTTGATGGTATCTCCCTCCGAAGAATTTATTTGGATCGACTTGGCACATTCTCACACTTGTTAAAGACTATAAAGAAAGTCAATTAAGCCTCGATGATCTTTTGTTTCAGGGTAATAATATTACATCCATGCTTAACTCAATGTTGTTTTGTCGCAATGCATGATTATGACCGTTATTGCTCTCTTAGTTGGTCGCTCCCCGTCTATTGCTAGCCTTCACCTGCACTGAGTATGAGCTCTACTCGTGCATCCAACTCCGTTAAAACCAAAGTTATTCCATTGTGTACACCATATCTATCCATTCATGGTATTTTATAGCCATACCAAGTAAATTGCTCGTGTACTACCTTTAAAACCTTCAAAATTATTAAACCTGTTTTGTGTTCCTGTTTTCGCTCATGAGAATGTAGTAAGTGCTTCATTATCTCAGCATGTCATTTGGCTTCACACTTTGACTAGCATGCATAATGTCCTAGTCCCTAATATTGCAAAAAGAGCAGGGAAAAGGGTGCCTAGTCCACAAAAGATAAATTACAACATTTACATCATATCAAACTCCTCACACTATGGACTTGAGAAATCATAAACATAGCTTGTGCAACAAAAGGAGAAGAGGAACTTTATTGTTCTCTCTATGGGAGCCGCTCTTGAAGCCATTTGACATGGAGAGATAATAAGTCATTTACGAACATTCGTTGACATAGACATACACCCCTCTCAAAATTATATTTTCATACTTCTGTTTTATTAAATAAAAGCTCTAGCACATGAGTGATCCCTGCTTCCCTCTGCGAAGGGTCTTTCTCTTAATTATAGGATGAGTCTCCACCTTCTTACTCAATACACCAGCTAGGAGAGCGTGATTGTCATTCTGAGTATAATGTGCATTGTCCCAAAATAGTATTGTTTGAAACATGTTTACAATATTGTCTCTCCTGAAATTATTAAATCTAGTCACCACTTAAGCTTTGAAGGTACCCTGCCATTTATGTTTTGCTATGCAATTAAGGTCAAGCAATATATCATCTTACCATACTTTATGATGATCATTGCAACCTAGTTGATGTTATAATTTCATATTATTGAGTTTTAGTTCTTTACGTACTCTTCATGAGTTAGGATGAATTCATAAGCCTTATTACCCTTATAGCGGTTATCATGCACTTGTTAAAGACTGATCATACAATAGTACTATGCACATCATATGAAGTGAAAGTGTTTGTCAAAGTTTTCTTTATCGCATCCAGTTTGTCAACTGATTAGCTTGAGGACAAGCAATAAGCTAGGCTTGGGGGAGTTGATACGTCCCAAACGTATCTACATTTCCAAACACTTTCCTTATTGTTTCTCATCTAATTTGCATGGTTTGGATCAAACTAACACGGACTAACGCTGTTTTCAGCAGAATTACCCTTGGTGTCTATTTTTTTGCAGAAATCAACTTTCACAGAAAATTCCCAAAAATTCACCAAAATTATTTTTCCCCGGAATACTCTGGGAGCCAGAAGATCACCTAGAGGTGGGCCACCAGGGGGTGCTAGGCGCGGCCCCCCTGGCCGCCCCTAGGTGGCACCTGGTCACCTGGGGCCACCCCTCAGGCTCCCCTTTGATATTTGGACCACTTCGACCCCGAAACGGAGAACCCCTGAAGGATTTTCCCAAATACGATACATAGCACCCTGCCGGGACGGGGATTGGAGGGGAGATCATCGCCATCGTCATCACCAACACCCCTCCATCAACCATCCATGATACCCCCTTCGATGTGTGAGTAATTCCCTCCTCTATGCAGAGGGGATGGTAGGGATTGGATGTGATTGATCATGTAATAGTTCATAATATTGTTAGGGCTTGATGCATAGTATCCACTATTGTTGTTAATTATCGTTGTTTCAACTTGGAGTGCTTAATGCTTGTCAGTAGGGCCCGAGTGCCATGATTTCAGATCCGAACATGTTATGTTTGCATTAATATAATTGTTGTTTTGGATCATATCTACGAGTTGTATGCACTTACTATTGTCCGGAACCTGAGACCCCAAAGGTGACAGGTTGGGATATCGGAGGGGATGGATTTTAGTTTGCGGATTACATGTATCCATTGAGTGTTAATGCTTTGATCTGGTGCTTGGTAAAACAAGTACCTTAATTACCATTAGTTCAAAATTGGCCCCGTCGCAACGGGATGGTAGGACAAAAGATGTAGTGCAAGTTCTTATTGCAAGCACGTACGACTATTTCTGGGATACATGCATAAGAAAGTTAGTGACTTGGATACTCTCTTATATATTTGTACAGCCCTTTGTTAAGTCTATTACATGGTTAATCTAATCCATGCAACGCCCGTACATCCATCCCTATGCTTACGGTGTTTTTAGCACTGCTACATACTTCGTTTACATTCGCTATTACTATTGCTACCACTGTGTTACTGCTACTGTTACTATCACACTACTGCTGCCATTACATCACTGTTACTACTAATAAATTGTGTCAAGCAAGATACTTTTCAGGTGCAGCTGAATTGACAATTCAGTTGTTAAGGCTTATAAATATTCTTTGGCTCCCCTTGTGTCGAATCAATAAATTGGGCTATATTTACCCTCGAAGACTGTTGCGATCCCCTACACTTGTGGGTCATCACTTTTCATCATCACTTGCTCGCTGGTCCGTTTACTTTTCATAACTTTAATATATCCGATACGTTTAATTCTCTAGTTCACAGCAAGATGGGAAGATTGACAACCTTCTCGAAAAGTTGGGAGCAAGGAGAGTTTGTCTTTTGTGTGCAGGCCCGTGTTTGTTGAAGCGCTAGGCAACAAGCAACCTACTGAGAGACTTTGAAGTCCTACTGAATTGATAACCATGGTTCCTTAACTAGGGGAAACTGCTTCTAGGCTACATCATACTTTCCTCTTGGGGTCTCCTAACGAGCGTGTGAGTCACGCCATCAATCAACGAATTTCAGGCACCGTTGCCGGGGACTTCAAGCTTTTAGCTAGGGGAGTTACACACTTCAACCTTTTTTATTTTGTTTAGTTTATATTTGTTTAGTCTTGTTTTGCTTGTTTGCTTTTTCTCTATATAAGAAAATCCAAAAAATTAGTTCGCTAGTCTCTAGTCTTCTACTTGTTTCGTTAGTTTGTTTTTGCCCCTACCTTTTTCTATGTCTAAAACAAAACCAAAAGGAAACTAAAAGAAAAACTAATATGGGTTTCCTCAGTAATACCTCTCTTGATTGGCTTTTCAAAAAAGTTGCACGCCTTGAACTAAAATTTAATAATGAAGAAACTATAGAAAGAGAAGTGATTGGAGTTTTCTCGTTGAAATAAATATATGATTGGAGTAAACATGATAAACTTTATGATTCAAGTGATGAAGAAGATACTTATGGGAATGACTTTGCTACTTTTATTTATGATAACCCATGCTACTTTGATAAATCTTATGATAATCCTTTATTTATTCCTACTATTGATATGGATGATAATGTAAAAGTTTGCTTAGAAAATTTATATGATAATTCTTTAGCTGATTGTCCTATGTTGCTTGATGATATAAATTATAATGTTAGTAAAAATTGGATTGGAGAGGTCTTAACTTTAGCTAGAAGGAGTCCCGTACCTTTTGAGAGTGACCAATCATCATGTTAAAATATTGTTAAAAGTGGGCTTCGAGAGGTCATGACTTTAGTAAATTTTGATCCCACTATTTTGGAGTTTGATATGAATTATGTGCTTTTAGGTCATGGAAATCATGCTTTGTGTGATAGTTATATTGTTGAGTTTGTTCGTGATGGTACTGAAAATTATTATGAGAGAGAAAAATATGATTGTAGGAATTTTCATGTTAATAAAAACACCTCTCTTTATGTTGAAAGTTTTGATCTTGCTTTTGTTTTACGTTCCTATGCTAGCTACTTTATGCTTCTTTGATTTATTTATTTACAAGACTCCTATGCAAAGCGGGTTCAACTTAAATTTATTTATATATGCTTCCTGATGCTCTCTTTTGCTTCATTTCTTATTTTTGTGTGAGCATGTTTTGAAATCATGCGACTATCTTAATGGCTATAAAGAAAGAGTTTTTGGGAGACAACCCACTTCTTTCAGTTTATTTTAGTTTGCCTTTTGTTTTCTTTGAGTTTTGGAATTTTTTACCTTTGTAGCAAACTCTCCTTATGCTTTTCATTTTTGTTTGTGCCAAGTGTAGCCTCTATTTGAAAGGAAGTGCAAGTTGTGGTTTTTGTTGTCCTGAAAAAGAGTTTTGTGCTTCACCAAAACATTCGTATTTCTCAGCCAGAGTGCGATAAAATTCTGAAAACAAATGGGTGCATGCCCCAGGTTATTAAGTAACTTTAATTAGTTGTAAGTTTTCTTATTTCAGCCACAGAAGTGCCTCAAAAAAAATCATCTTTACAGTCAGTTCTGTTTTGAGAGTTTTCTGCCTTTGTTTTCATTTGCCTCTTTATCTTTTTCTTTTTGGGCTCTCTAAGGTGGAGAGCTTTAAAAGAAAGTAGTGACATTGGCCAATGTTTAAATTGAGTGTTTGCATTGTGTCCAAACAGTACCAAGTGGATTTATTTATTTGATGCACTAACCTCGCTAATGAATATTACGAGAAGTTCTGTGTGAAGAAAGTTTTCAAGTGTAAGGAAAGGAGGATGATATGAGAAGATCAAGAATGGACAAAAGCTCAAGCTTGGGGATGCCCATGTTACCCATGACATATCCAAGAAGTACAAGCGTCAAAACTTGGGGATGCCCAAGGCATCCCCTTCTTCATCAATAATATTATCAGCTCACCTCTCAAGACACTATATTTTATTGCTTCACATACTATGTGCTATTTTTGGAGCGTATTTTTATTTTTCTTTCAATTTTGTTTTGTTTTCTTCCTATAAATAATTGATTGGATCCTAGCATTCTTGTTTGGACAGAAACACACTCTGTTCTTTCATTAGAACACTAGTTATCACAGTTATTGGTTTCTGAGTGTTCAGTTTTGCTACTGCTTTCGTTAGCTCTTGTTTTTCTTTTAAATTTTGTTCAGAGCTTGTTAGTTTTATTTATTTAGTTATGAATAGCTCTCTAGTCTTTGTTGAGTATTAGTGTAGAGAATTATCTCAGATAAGTTGATTGGTGTTGGTTGAGAGCAAACAAAAGTTATGCTTATAGTGGTGCAAAGGAAGCTTGTTTAGACTGTGGCTTGGCTTTGACATGTCATGTTAGATGTTATTTTGATTGTGTACTTAGTGATTCATGATGTAACATGACGTGATTCATGATGTAACATGACTAGTCTCAAATAACTGAGAGTGCTTAATGTGCTATTGAAATTAAATCATGTGTTCTTTTGATTACAATGCGGCATGACATTGTGGTATCGTCCTTTGAAGATTTATTTTGATTGACATGGCGTATGCTCACACCATGATGACTAGAAACAAATTCACCTTTAGCCTTGATGATATCTTATTTTTAGGATAGTACTATCACTTCATGCTTTGTTCAATAATGTTTTGTCGATATGCTTGATTATGGCCGTTATTGCTCTCTTAGTTGGTCGCTCCCAATCTCTGGCTAGCCTTCACCTGTACTGAGTATGAGCTCAACTCGTGCATCCAACTCCCATAAACATGTTATTCCATTGTGTACACAATATCTACCTATGCATGGTATTTTATAGACATTCAAAGTAAATTGATTGTGTGCTACCTTTAAAACCTTAAAAACTATTAAACCTTGTTTTTTGTTCCTGTTTTCGCTCACGTGGAAGTATTAAATGACTTATTATTTCTCCATGTCGGATGGCTTTACCTCTTGATTTGCATACATAATGTGCTTGTCCCTAATGTTGCAAAAAGAGCAGGCAAACGGGTGCCCAGTCCACAAAACATAAATCACAACAAACACAATCAATCTCCTCACAATTTGTTCCTGAGAAATCAGTCCAAACATAGCTTGTGTAAACAAATAAGAAGAGGAATGTTTTCTTTTTTGTATGGAGCCGCTCTTCAAAGCTGCTTGACATGGAAAGATATTAAGTCATTATTAGCATTCGTTGACATAAACGTACAGCTCACTCAAAATTATATTTTGAATACCTCTGGTGTACAAAATAAAAAGCTCTAGCACATGAGTGATCCCTGATGACCCACAAGTGTAGGGGATCGCAACAGTCTTCGAGGGTAAATATAGCCCAATTTATTGATTCGACACTAGGGGAGCCAAAGAATTTTTATGAGCCTTAACAACTGAGTTGTCAATTTAGCTGCACCTCAAAAGTATCTTGCTTGACACAATTTATTAGTAGTAACGAGGAGGAAATAGCAGCAGTAATGTGAAAGTAGCAGTAGCAGTAAAACGGTAGTAGCAATAGTAACAACGATTGAAAACGGATGTAGTAACAGTATTAAAAATACCGTAGGCACAGGGATGGATGTACGGGCGTTGCATGAATGATAATTGTCGTACGTGCTTGCAATGAGAACTTGCACGACGTCTTTTGTCCTACCATCCCGTTGCTGCGGGGCCAATTTGGAACTAATGGTCATTAAGTTACTTGTTCTGCCATGCACCGGAGCAAGCATTAACACGTGGTGGAAACATGTGATCCTCAAACTAAAGTCCATCCCCTCTGATATCCCAACCTGTCACCTTTGGGGTCTTGGGTTCCGGACAATAGCAAGTGTATACAACTCGTAGATATGATCCAAAGCAACATTATATTCATGAAAACATAACAAGTTCAAATCTGAAATCATGGCACTCGGGCCCTAAGTAACAAGCATTAAGCACTCCAAGTTGCAACAACAATAATTAAAAACACTAGTGGATACTAGGCATCATGCCCTAACAATGTCGTGATCTATTACATGACTAATCACATCAAATCCCTACCATCCCATCTGCCTACAGCAGGGAATTACTCACACATCAAAGTGGGAATCATGGATGGTTGATGGAGAGGTCTTGGCGATGACGATGGCGACGATCTCCCCTCCAATTCCGTCCCGGCAGGGTGCCAGAACAGGAACTTCTGTCTCCCGAACTAGCGTTCCGGGTGTCGGCGGAGCTGCATATCGTATTTGGGAAAATCCTTCGGGGTTTCTCGGTTTCGGGGACGAAGTGACTTAAATACCGAAGGGGGGCTGGAGAGGTGGCCTAGGGCACCCAGAGGCCCACCAGCCACGGCCAGGGGGCCGCGCCTGGCACCCCTCTGGTGGCCCAGAGACCCCCCTCCAGCTGTCCTTCGGGTTCCGGGGGTCTTCGGTGAAAATATAATTTTGGTGAATTTTCTGGAATTTTCTGGGAAAGTTGATGTTCGGGGAATCATAACCCGGTAGGCCCATGAAGAGGGAAGCATGACCCGCCAGGCAGGAGGCTCGGCCAGGCCAGCTAACCATCAGCATGGGCCAGGTTTCATTGATGGGCCAACAAGCTTGCCGG
The DNA here is from genome assembly GCA_947311845.1 of Poa pratensis. Taxonomy (NCBI): domain Eukaryota; kingdom Viridiplantae; phylum Streptophyta; class Magnoliopsida; order Poales; family Poaceae; genus Poa; species Poa pratensis. The sequence continues at coordinate 14,980,133 of CAMZMU010000100.1, read as the reverse complement.
TGACCCGACTTATACAGAGAAGATTCCAGAAGACCCGGAGGCAGTACACGGTGGGGAGTCCAAGACTTGGAGAACACGAAGATTAGAAGAGATAGAGTAGGATTCCGAGTTCGTGGAGAACCCGGCTTACCTTGTATAGAACCAGGAGACCCGGCAGTTTATATAATCGGGTTCCTAGGTCATAGTTAGACAAGCTTTTCATATCGCCCAAGTCCCATGAGTTGAGAGATCATCGCTACCAAGCAAACCATTGTAACCCTAATATCGAGATCCGGCTCTGTTGTCGTAGCCGAGTTATCGAGATCGAGATCAATAACAACATAGCAGGAAGTAGGTCTTTATCTCCTATGGAGAGGCTGAACCTGGGTAAACCTTTTGTCCCCGCAGAGCTAAACAATCTCCCAGACGACAGTTGGCGCCCACCGTGGGGCCTACGTCCAAAGGTGTCATCATCATGGGAGAAGCTTTGCAAGGCATGAAGAACCTCATTTTTGGCGAGGTTACCACCAATTCACAAGGAGAGTCCATCGTCGACGATTTCGGCTGGGGCCGGAATCAGATCTGCTAGAATCAGGTGATGTTATTCCAATTGGCAAGATTAATGTTTTCGTTGGTATGGTACATGCAATTAGATCAGCTAGTGATGAAGAATATGAATCTGTGTCAGGATTGGCCACGCTCGTCCAATCTGACGGAGAAGAATCCGTAGGCACGACAGAAGCCGGGTCACAATTGGTCATGCACGAGGAACGGTCAGGAAAGCCAGCATGCATCCCGGGTGATGCAATGGAGCATCAGGAAGACTCGGAATCGATCTTGCCCCTGTTTGAAACCCGGTATGGATACGAGGCTGAAGAGGAAGACGAGGAGGAGTTGGAGTCCTTCCCAAGTCCAATCAGGAGGGTGGCCGTGTACACAGCTCCTCGAGCAACACATCAGCAACACCATCAGCTGCAAACCTGCCAGGCACATCCCCGGGTCAGCAGCAACAGCAGCAACTTCCACCAGTTTTGGAGAGGGCGGATGGAGAATTGGCTTCAGTATCAGATGAAAGAGACAACACGTCGCAGTACAGGAACAGCTTTGGTTTTCTCGACAACCGGGCTCATGCAGAAGAAAGAAGTAACCTGGCCAGTGCTCCTGCATTGTTCAGCAATGGTTTGGTCCTAGATCCAACAGTACTTACAAGGGTGATTACCCCAGAAAATGCAGCAGCGCGGGCCATGGAGTTAGATACTGCGCGCAGGGCATTGGAGCAGGTGCGTAGGGATGCAGCAGCAGAGAAACAGCAGATGGAAGCTAGAGCAAAGCAAATCGAAGAGCAAGAGAATCACCTTAATGAGAGGACAAGAGTTCACCAGAGAAGGTATCAAAGCCGCCTGGCTCCAGGAGAAAATATCATAAATCCAGCAGCGCTATTCAATACACTAGTACAGAACGACACATCGGAAACGGGCAAAAAAGCCCATCGGGAACGGAAAAAGGGTCCGTGTCCCCGACCCTGTCACTGATGTGAAGGCTCTCATTGGCAACGGACAAGAAAAACCGTCACCGATGAGGCTTGATTTTGGCTACGGTTGCCATCCATTCTCCGTTGCCGATGTATCTGGACATCAGAAACGGAGATTCTGTTTTACTCGTTTGCATTGAGGATTTTTCATAAGCCTACAACAGCAATACAGTTGCCAATTGACATTCAAAATATCACAGCAGAAGCACAAAGTTGCAAGCAAAACCGGTCATAACTTATATAACAATTGTCACCATTACATAGCATCAAAAGATGAGTTACACATGCTTCGCTAATCCTATCATTCTCATGCCTCCCTAAACTGCAGCTAAGGCTTGCTCCCTAAACACACATCCACAAAATAGCCGGAGAAACTGAAAAAACAGAAACTACACCAAGCCAAATTGCCAAATTCTTCGTACTGAGGCTTGCTCCATTTTGGACGGTGTCGCCGAAATATAATAACATCACCGCTGTGACATTTCCGCCACACTGTCCAAGACACTCTTAATTAAAAAAATGTTTTGAACAGTGCAGCGAAACGTCACCACAGCGACGGTTCACGGATATGATCCCACTTTATAAGTAGCACATTTAAAGTTTGTTCGGATCAGCTTTGTGCTTCTGGATAAAAATACATGGATTGATAGTTAGAGAAGAGCCAAAATATGATGCTACATGACATAGATATAATTTAATGTGAAAGCAGTTGACACCTTTAAGCGCCTATATCCGTGTGCTTGCAGTCCGATCAAACGATTTGGAGGCATAACTTGAAGGTGATGTTTCCTTCAAGAGCCTCACCATTTTTTATACAGTGTCGCCGAAATACTATTTCTTCATACACTAGATATACAAAACAATAACGAGGATTAGCACATTGATAAAAAGTTGTGACTGGATCTATTCATCATCGGTAGTACTACAAAGAGTTGAAATTAATTCACCCTACTAGACTTTAAAATAGTGCAAGATACTAGACAAGTTTTCTATATACTAGACAAGTTTTCTAAGCTAGACAAGAAAACTAGACAGAAACAATAAAGTGCAAGATACTAGACGAGTTTTCTATGTACTAGACAAGCTCTATATACTAGACAAGTTCTATATAAAACCAATTGATGAACTAGTTCATGAGCTAAGCGATTTAGATCTCATATTTTCTTCTCCGTGGACGGCGCCTCGAGATCGGCCACCTCCTCCGTGGACGGCGCCTCCAGATCGGCCACCTCCTCCACCGTGGACGGCGCCTCCAGATCGGCCACCTCCTCCTCCGTGGACGGCGCCTCCACATCGGCCACCTTCTCCACCATGGACGCCACCTCCTCCACCGGGGACGTCTGATACGTCTCCAACGTATCCATAATTTCTGCTGTTCCATGCTTATATTATACCATTTGCTACATGTTTTATATACACTTCATATCACTTTTATGCATTTTCTGGGACTAACCTATTAACAAGATGCCACAGTGCCAGTTCCCTGTTTTCTGCTGTTTTTGGTTTCAGAAAGTTACTTCTGGAATTATTCTCGGAATTGCACGAAACAAAAGGCCAAGTCCCTATTTTTCCAGCACGTACACGGAGTCCGAAGGAGAGACGAAGGAGAGCCACGAGGTGGCCAAACCGCAGGCAGGCGCGGCAGTGGGCCCAGCCGCGCCGCCAGGTGGTTTGGGCCCCTCGGGGGTCCGCCGACATCGCCCCTTCGCCTATTTATTCCCCGAGACGTGAAAACCCTAAAACACCGAGCCTTTCATCCAGAACATATTCGCTGCCGCCGCCGTCGTCAACCCTAACTCGGGGGGGGGGGGTTTCTGAAGCTCTTCACGGCACCCTGCCGGAGAGGGGAATCATCACCGGAGGGCTCTACATCGCCATGCCCGCCTCCGGAGTGATGCGTGAGTAGTTCATCCTTGGACTATGGGTCCATAGCAGTAGCTAGATGGTTGTCTTCTCCACTTGTGCCATCATGTTTAGATCTTGTGAGCTGCCTATCATGATCAAGATCATCTTATTGTAATGCTATATGTTGTGTTTGCTGAGATCTGACTTATATTGATACCTATGTGGAGCTGAATATTATATTATCATGTCTATGTCATTTGTGATCTTGCATGCTCTCCGTTACTCGTTGAAGCCTTGGCCAAGTGAATACTTGTGACTCCAAGAGGAGGTATTTATGCATGATAGTTGGGTTCAACCTCTATTTAACCTGGGATAGTGACAGCAAGTTCTAAGGTTGTAGATGTGTTGTTGCCACTAGGGGTAAAACAGCAATGATTTATTCAAGGATGAATGTATTGTTTACATTACGCACATTACTTAATACAATTGTCTGTTGCTTGCAACTTAATACTGGAAGGGGTACGGATGTTAACCGGAAAGTGGACTATTTAGGCATAGATGCATGCTGGATAGCGGTCTATGTAGTTTGTCGTAATGCCCAAATGAATCTCATAGTAGACACCACAGCTCACACATGCATGTTATATGCACTTATCAATTGTCAATTGCCCAGCTGTAATTTGTTTACCCAGCATGTTAGTTATCTTATTGGAGAGACAACACTAGTGAACTGTGGACCCCGGTCCATTCTTTTACATCTGAAATACAATCTACTGCAATCATTGTTCTCTACTGTTTTATGCAAACAAACATCATCTTCCATTCGATACGTTTAACCCTTTGTTTTCAGCAAGCCGGTGAGATTGACAACCTCACTGTTAAGTTGGGGCAAAGTAATTTGGTTGTGTTGTGCAGGTTCCACGTTGGCACCGGAATCCCTGGTGTTGCGCCGCACTACACTCCTTCACCACCACACCTTCGAAGCAAACCTCGTTTTCCTACTGGTTCGATTAAACCTTGGTTTCATACTGAGGGAAAACTTGCTGCTGCACTCATCATACCTTCCTCTTGGGGTTCCCAACTGACGTGTGACGTACAAGCATTGTTTCTGGCTGTTGCCGGGAGATATTCCCTCGTCAACTTAGCCTACAACACGTTTTCTGGCGCCGTTGCCGGGGAAAACCGAATTGCTTCTGCAAGGGGAGTCTCTCACACCCAATCTCTTTACTTTGTTATTTGTCTTGCTTAGTTTATTTTATTTAGTCTTGTTTGCTCTCTTTATCAAAAACACAAAAAAATTAGTTACTTGTTTAATTCAGTTTGATTTTTTTTTCAAAATGAGTACTCCTGAGAACACTAAGTTGTGTGACTTCACTAGCACAAACAACAATGATTTCATATGCACTCCTATTGCTCCACCTGCTTCTACAGCAGAATTTTATGAAATTAAACCTGCTCTATTAAATCTTGTTATGAAAGAGCAATTTTCTGGTGTTAGTACTGATGATGCTGCTGCCCATCTTAATAACTTTGTTGAACTTTGTGAAATGCAAAAGTATAAGGATATGGATGGGGATATTATAAAACTGAAACTTTTTCCTTTCTCCTTGAGAGGAAGAGCTAAAGAATGGTTGCTTTCTTTGCCTAGAAATAGTATTATTCTTGGACAAAATGCAAAGATGCTTTCATAGGGAAATATTATCCTCCTGCTAAGATTATATCCTTGAGAAGTAGCATTATGAATTTTAAACAACTTGATAATGAACATGTTGCTCAAGCTTGGGAAAGAATGAAATCTTTGGTGAAGAATTGTCCCACTCATGGACTGACTACTTGGATGATCATCCAAACCTTTTATGCAGGATTAAATTTTTCCTCAAGGAACTTATTGGATTCAGCCTCTGGAGGAACCTTTATGTCCATCACTTTAGGTGCAGCAACAAAGCTACTTGATGATATGATGATCAACTATTCCGAATGGCACACCGAAAGAGCTCCTCAAGGTAAGAAGGTAAATTCTGTTGAAGAAACCTCCTCTTTGAGTGATAAGATTGATGCTATTATGTCTATGCTTGTGAATGGTAGATCTCATGTTGATCCTAATAATGTTCCTTTAGCTTCATTGGTTGCTCAAGAAGAGCATGTTGATGTAAACTTCATTAAAAACAACAACTTCAACAACAATGCTTATAGGAATAATTTTGGTAGCAACAACATAAGCCTTATCCTTCAAATGGTTATGGCAATTCTTATGGTAATTCCTACAGCAACAATAGAAGTGTGTCCTCTGATCTTGAAGCTATGCTTAAAGAATTTATTAGCACACAAAAAGCTTTCAATAAAACTGTTGAGGAAAAGTTTGAAAAAATTGATGATCTTGCTCTAAAGTTGATAGTCTTGCTCATGATGTTGAAATTCTAAAACTGAAAGTTATGCCTAATGAAGTTAAAGATATTAAGTCATTTGCTACAGCAAATGCCATCCAAGTTCGAATTGATAATAATATTAGGATGTTGGCTGAATTGCATGCTAGGTGGGAAAAAGAGGAAGAACTTGAAAAAGAGAATAGTATAGTTAGAGTTTGTACTATCACCACCACTAGTAATGCTAATGTTTACATGCTAGTAAGCCTCCTACTATTGATGGTAATGTTATTGGTGTTGGTAATGTCTCTACTACTTCTGCAAAGCGTTTGAAATTGCCTAAAACTGCTGAAACTTTTTCTGATAAAAGTGCTGAAATTTTTCAAACTATTGGAGACAATGGTTCCACCACCATTGACAATAATGATTTTGATTTTGATGATTGTAACATCTCTGAAGTTATTATGTTCTTGCAAAAATTAGCTAGAAGTCCCAATGCTAGCACTATTAATTTGGCTTTTACAAAGCATATTACAAATGCTCTTTTGCAAGCTAGGGAGGAGAAGTTGAAACTTAAAGCTTCTATTCCTAGGAAATTAGAAGATGGTTGGGAACCCATCATTAAGGTAAAGGTGAATGATTTTGATTGCAATGCCTTGTGTGATCTTGGTGCAAGTATTTCGTTTTGCCCAAGAAGCTTTATGATATTCTTGATTTGCCACCTTTGGAACATTGTTATTTGGATGTTTTTCTCGCTGATAATGCTATGAAGAAACCTTTGGGGCGAGTTAATGATGTTTTTATTACAGTAAAAATAACCTTGTCCCCGTTGATTTTATTGTTATGGATATTGAATGCAATGCATCTTGTCCTATTGTTTTGGGAAGACCTTTTCTTCGAACTGTTGGTGCCATCATTGATATGAAAGAAGGTAATATAAGGTACCAATTTCCTCTCAAGAAAGGTATGGAACACTTCCCTAGGAAGAGAATGAAGTTACCTTTTGACTCTATTGTTAGAGCAAGTTATGATGTTGATGCTTCTTCTCTTGACAACACTTGATTTTCACTTTCTGCGCCTAGCTGAAAGGCGTTAAAGAAAAGCGCTTATGGGAGACAACCCATCGTTTTTATTTGCTGTTATTTTTGTTTTCTTTGAGTCAAGGAGTTTTGTTACTTCTGTAGCAACTCCTTTGTATCTTTATTTTATCGCAATGTTGTGCCAAGTAAAGTTCTATATTGAAAGTTGATGCAAGATTTGGATTTCTGCGCAGTGACAGATTTTTAGCTGTCACGGATTTGAGCTTATCTCCCTGTAGAAAATTCAAAAATTCTGAGAAAAATCACGCATATTCCTGAGATATGTACGCAACTTTCATTATTTTAGGCCAGATCCATCTGAGCAACTTAAGTGCCTCGAAAAAATTCGTCATTCCAGACTGTTCTGTTTTTGACAGATTCTGCCTTTTGTTTTGCATTCGCTCTTTTACTGTGTTTGTGTGGATTTCTTTGCTCCACAAAGCATTGGTGGCTGTAGCTAATGTCCAGAAGCTTTGGGATTGATTGTATCATTACAGAATATGAGAATTTTTGATTATGCACTAACCCTCTAATGAGAACTGTCTTGAGTTTGGTGTGAAGGAAGTTTTCAAGGATCAAGCGAGAAGGGTGATATTATGTGATCAAGAAGAGTGAAAAGCCTAAGCTTGGGGATGCCCCCGTGGTTCATCCCAACCATATTCAGAGAGACTCAAGCGTCTAAGCTTGGGGATGCCCAAGGCATCCCCTTCTTCATCAACAAACTTATCAGGTCATCTCTAGTGAAACTATATTTTAATTCTT